>VZRU01008140.1:5587-25323 GCA_013398155.1 Pedionomus torquatus
AAAATCAAAAAAAAAAAAAAAAAAAAAAAAAACCAAAAAAAAAAAAAAAAAAAAAAACAAAAACAAACCCACTCAGAAATGTGGATTGTTTATTGTAAGAATAAATGATAAGGAATTCTGTAGTTCTCATTGCTTGTGTAGTATGCCTTTGGCAACTTAATGAATGCATTGTGGTAGTCTTTAAGACTGTCATCACATTTTTTCTTATAGCAGGACACCTGTTTCACTGACTACATGGAATGAGTGTAGCCTCTTTAGTGGGCTTTTTTGTTTGTTTGTTTTAAAACTATAACATATTAAATTAATATCTCCTATGTCTGGCCTTAGATATTGTTGATGCTCCCTTGGGGAAATGGACCAGCGCTTGAGATTGCTTCCAGTCCTGTCTTTTATGATTAAGTATTTTTATTTCTTCTTGGTGTTGAACTTCACCTTAATCATATCACATTAGCCCTGCTCCGGAGATAGAATCCTTAATTTCCTCATGGACTTACCTGTTACATGTTTTGTAGTATAGGAATGCCTCATAAGTGCTTACTTTTTAAATGTCTTTGAGGAGAGTATGTAATCATGCAAGTTGGGATCGGAGATACAAATGTTGATCTTTATAACTTTGGAACTCTTAACTGGAACAACTGTAGGACCTGACTTTTAAATTAACTTGAATATTTTTGCATTGTAACATGTGTGATGATAATATTAGCACAGATCTTGTTAATTTTGGTTACAAATGTGACTACTCAGTGCTTCTTCAAATTAGGCTTCAGAGCATACAGTAAAAAGGAACATAGAAATTTTTCCCATTAGTATAGAAATAGAATGAGATTCCCAAGAGTGACTTTTTTCTGTTTCCGGCTATCTGATCTGCAGCCTCTTTCGTTTCATACTTTTCTTTCATTTTCACTTGGAGAGTCATGTATACAGCAGGCCTTACAGCCTTATGAATAGCCTCTGATTCATTTCCAGAGCAGATTGCTTCTGTACACTGAATGAAGATTTGGGCCTGGGGGTGGGAGGGAATGTTACGTAGTTACGTAATACAAGGGCTGTGTCAGAATTCTTGAGCGCAAGGGGCATTTATCAACTTTCAATTGACTTTGCAAATGTGATCTTTCAGTCTGGGGGTATGTAATTTCCTCATAGAAGTCTAGAAAGCATTGAGCTGATACACAGAAAAATTAATGTCTGAGTATTTGTAGATATCAACTTTTTTGTGTTGAGTGTTCTGTTTTAGAGGTTTTTTTCAAAGTTATTTTCAAACTTTGAAAATGTTTTTAGTGATATAATTTAAGCATGCAGAATAATATCTAGTATATCTTTTTAGGCATTGCCTTGTAAACCAGCTGTTATAGTGTAGTATGTAAGATTTTTAATCTTGTTTTTTACATCATAAAAAGGATTGGAGTGAGATCAGAAATGAACTTTGTTGTTGTGTTACTGCTGTTGAACAGGTCAGTCCTTGAGTGCCATTCAAAATTTTGAGATGTGTGAGCATGCAGAATGGAACTCACAATTCCCATGGTGCTGAGTAAGGGATCCATATTGGTTAGTCAAAAGGAAATACTGGAGACAATTTTACCTTCTGAAAGAGAGAGTTTAAATCAATTTATTTGATAATCATATTCTCACTTTGAGGAGTTTTGCCTGTTCTAATTTTTTTTTCACTTTTAGGTAGTACTAATTCAACAAGAAGAGACAGGAATGCTTGCTGCCCCATAAAAATCTTACAGCCAGTTAAAGACTAATGGATAGTGACAAATGCATCTTTGAACCTCCTACCGAGGAGGATCTTAGAATCTGTGTCTGATATCCTGAGCAAGTGCTGTTCCTCTGTGCTGACTAGATTTTGAGTGAAGTGATGGAGGTAGTGGCTAGTACACGGTGTGAAGTAGTTGTTTTTGTGTGTTAGGCCTGTTCAAAGCATGTGTATGACCAGGCTTTACTGCTCTGAAGATCTTGCCCAGGCTTAGGTGTAAAACAGGTGCTGAGCTGCTTAGTTCTGTTGATACAGTGGTGGTTCTGACATAAACTGAAGCAAAGCTGTAGGTGAACTTTCCTGGTGATAATTTAAGTGACTAATGGCTTAGAGACTTGTAGGAACACACTGTGCACTCGAGGGTCACTATTATAAAAGATTATTTAGAGTTATGGCTCTGCATATTTATTCACCAGAGTAATTCCCTCTGGTTCTTTCTGGTATGATGTAAAGGTTAGTCACATTATTTACAGAAATGGACCATTTATTTTTTACCATGGAAAATATTAAAATGTTTGAGGAATTGAGAAAATGGTATGGTTTAAAAATTGTTTTGTCTGTAATTCCCTAAATATCATTACATGGGGAAACCATCGTAACTCTGGAATGTGAACGTTCTCCATTTTCACATCACACTGTAATCTTAGCCTGCAACCTGGAGCAAGAATAATGAAAGCTGCTTATTTAATTTAGTACCATGTTAAGTGATTGTATTAAATTAGTGGACTTCAGAATAGGAATTCTCTCTTTCTGTAAATGTGTTTATTCCTGGCAAATACGTTTTCTGGGCTCAAAGCAAACATTACAGTATCATGGGATTAAGCAAATTCTTACTCACATCTTGATAAATAATTAGCCAATGAAGTCTTATAAGAAGCTCCGTATAAGATGGACTTCTGAGGATTCAACATAACTTGTCAAGTCCTAATAATTGGAAGTTAACTGCATGCTCAGCTGCAGTGAATGTGCAGTTGTGTATATGCGGCCTGTGGCAATTGCACGTAACTTGATTTAATTTAACTCTGTTTCTTTGCTGGCTAAGGGAGGTTGAATTAGTTTGCATTTTTCATGGCTAAGTTTATATGCACAATTATTGAAAGTCATCTGATGCACAGTAACTTGATAGTCTGGGCTAATGAACTTGCCTAAATGTGGCTGACACTCTGTGTAACCCTATGTGAATTTTTGGAAAGAATAGTATTTGTCTGAAACAGAGCTGTTTAAGGTCTCCTGCCTGCACCTAGTTATTGATGAGGGTGTAAATTTGAGAAGTGTTTTGGGAAGGACAGTAAAAATGGCTGAAATATCTCATTGTAAAATATGCTAATTTTGAAATCCTCTTAGAAGATACCATAAAGCTTATTATAGATATAAACAGATAACTATTTTAAACAAGAGTAGAAAAACTTCATCAGTTTTATGATGATGAAGCTTACACACTTGTGCTATTTTGTAACGAAAACCAAACAAAAACTAGAAGATAAACATACTTTAGTTGTAAAGGTTACTCTATAGTCATAACATCAGTTACCAAAGATATTGAATTTGCTGTACACAACTTTTTTACTTACTTTTATTTTAGTTTTATTAGTAAAATGACATTAACCATGATAGAAAGAATTCAGTTTTGCTTCCTATGCATGATTATGATGAATAAATAGTCTGTAAATCACGTTACATACGGGTTCATTAGTGGAATTTTGTGTCAAATAATGCTTTAAAATGATACTTCTGCAAATGGATTGCTTTCAGTGGGTTTACACAGGTATAATTAGTTGAAATTCATAGATATCAACATAGCTGTTTCCTGAAATAAATTAGAATTTGAGTTGGACATTTAATGTCTTAACTTTGAGGTACTAAGTTATTTAAATACAGTAAAATGTTTATTAACTGAACTCAGTAATTATAGTAGTAAATAGACTTTGAGAACACAAGGCTATTTAAGGAGTCTTTTTATTTTTCTTTAAATAACATGTAATAATTTTGTAGATTAGATTTGTGCCACTAAGACCAATAGTAGCTTTAATGGTTCTATTGTAGTTACTTAGTATTGTTCTGTGGTTAATTTGGGTTTTGTCATACCGCTTGTTAAGCATTTTATGAGTCTTTGTAAGTAAAAGTTGTTTGTATTTTGGGGGAGAGGGTGGGAGTGGGTTGTGGCCTGGAGTGCTAATTGCTAAGATGGAGTGGTAGGCTCCCACCTGTTGTGATTTCTTTAAAATAACTTTGTGAACTGTGAACATAGTTTAATAAATTCAAAACTCATATTGCTTACTAATGTACTCATTAGTGGTATATTAATGTAGATTTAATTAGCTACAGATATCTCGAAAGATTCTGTAATTTTTTTTTATAATCACCTGTGTAAAAGGCTTATATATACATTTGGGTAATAACTCAGATACTTGTCTACTGAGGAGCACAGAGATATATTTGAAAATTTTCATTAAAATCTTTCAGAAATAAGAAATACCTCTTTGATAGCTGGTGTCTTAGAAGATCTGGAGCAGGATGTTTGCTGTGAGTAAACAGGAAGAGTAATTAGCAGTGGGGGGAGCTCAAGTTCCTTGTAATATAAATTGGAAAAACACAAATGTAAATGAATATTGGATTATGTGAGAGAGCAGTTTAGTACTCTACAGAATACTACTGTCAGTATAAATTTTTGTCTTAGGCGTGAATATTATCATGTGTGCCAAAGCATGCAGAGAATAATGTCAAACATGTGGCTTGGGAAGGTCACTTGTGGTTCTGCAGGCTCTAATTTATGGTCTCCTATGGCAACTGTTAAAGAGAAAAAAGGGTTATGAATGGAGACGTGCCCCTGGATTATGCCCTGTGAGTTTAATGTGAAGAGTTTAAGTTATTTTATTTGTGGAGGTAAATAATTTAGCCTGTTGCCACAGGAACAGATCTTTTCCTTGTTGGTGCTACTTGGCTGCTTTCAGTTGTATGTTTTATCACAGGGATTGGTGGTGAGTTAGTGATTACACTACTGGAAAAGAGCACAGAAACTCAGTAGTTTGACGACCTGCATGAATAGCAAACAAAGGACAGTGTCCCCATCTGTACAGTTGTCTCAGCATGTGATGTGAAAAGGAAAGACTGAGAACTTGCTACTCCTCATTGCTACTTTAATGTATGTCAGTCTCAGTGCAAGTTTAAGGTAGCTGAGGCGTGATCCATTTCAGCTGCTCTTGGTTTTTGTTCAAATGGTGTGTGAATGAAACTAGAACGTTATTATACTTCACTTTTAATATTTCTGTATTGCCGGAATATTCCCATAAAGATTTGTGGCCTCTGGATCTCCTAAAGTAATTTCCAGGTTGGGAAAAAAAAAAAAGCAAATTGATTTTATTCCTTGTACATTAGCAAAGCAGGAGAGAACTGAGAATCTTTTCTAAAATGAGCCTGTGACTTGTTAATATTTTACTCTGGAAAGATTGAGCTACCTCTCTAAAAGGTGGGTGTTATCACCTGTGTTTCAGGGAAGACTGCAAGAATTAGCATTAGTTTCCCCTCAAAGGTACTGCCCTACAAATATGTATTTATGGCAGTTCTGTGATTTACATCTTACTACATACCTACTCATTTCATTCATCAGTGAATTATGGTAGGCAAACAGCTGTAACTATACTTTCCTCTTAACAGGGTGACAGCACGCTTATTTTAGGATACTTTAAAATGTTTAGTTTTTAGTAATTAGAAGATATAGTGATGATAATAAAAATCTATTGGGGTTTTCATGTTTTTTCATGAGTAAATTTTTTTTCATAAGTAAATTTTTTTGACATTTCAAATATAACTTACCTGCATTTTAAAATCCATCCGCTTTCTAGCAAAGTTGCACTTCAGCAAGTTATGAAAATAAAGTGCTCACCGTGTGGTTGTGTAAATTCTGTTAAAAGATTAAACATGACTGAGTAAGCTAGTCTTCAGTTTATTTATTAATTTGTTTTTTCTGTATGGTCAGTTGTGGCTGTTCATGTATCTGTAGCATATGGGCTACAGTTCACCTTCCCCTTAGCAACAGCCTGCACAATAGTGCTGTTTGAATTGTGTAGTAGAAAGCTTTGTATTTAAAGCCTCAGAGAAATTGAGGGCTTTAATTAGCCCTCTCTTCCACAGATCCTTAAGAAAAGGAGATGGTCATCATTTGGAGTGAAGTGCCTGGAGAATGAAGTACGAAGAAGATAGAAGAAGATAAGCAAAACGTATGTGGGTTGGTTGCCTACAGGCAGAGATGGAGGCTTCAGCATGGGTTGCCTTGGCATGATCCTGTGAGGACTAATCTAACCTTCGTGGAGCAGTTCTTAGGCCGCCTTCTCCATGTGCTATGCCCATAGCATAGGCAGCTTGGCAGTTCAGTCAGTAACTTGGAACTGTGTCCCTGGCCTAAGGCATGCTCTTTTATTTTAGCGTAGCAGTTTAGAATTTAGAGATCTATTTATAGAATGCTTGTGGATTTTTATTTAATCAATATAATGATATCTGCCACTTGTAGAAATGAAGGTCATGAATGGGCAAAATGCAATTTTTGTTTAGTTTCAGTCATTAATTGATGCCCAACATTCTTATGTTGGAAGGTAGGACTACATAAATAATGAAAAAATATTTGTAATATATTAATGAATAGAGAAGTAGGAGCTCTGCATTTATCCTCTGAGATTTTACCAGCCACTTCTTTGAAGAAATAATTTTAAGAGGCCTTTTTTCTTTTACTATGTAGGATTTCTGCTATGTTTTTTATTTGTCAACCTCATTATCTTGTTACTTTTCGAAGTGAGAGCTTGCATATGCCACATAATTAGAATTTGGTTTCTGGAAAGGCCACATGAATACTTTAGTAACTGAAGTTGGAAACAGGTTTAAACAAACCAAAACAAGCTGCTTTTATGCTGAGATTTAGATTTCTGTGTATTTTTTTGATGTTAGTTTAAACATCCTACTTTTTAAAAAAGTGTAATCCTTTTTCATTAGTAAAGACTTGTTCATCTTTCCCCCTTCCCACACACTTCCCCTCCCCACTCTACTCCACCCGCCCCATTTTGACATTGGGTGTTTAATCACTAACTCGAAGAAGTCACATAATGAAAGACTGCTCTGGGGGTAGTAGGAAATAAGTATCTTGCTCTGTTTTACTTTGGAGCATTGACAAGAGATCGGTTGGGTGGAGTATGAATGAGGCTGTCTTTCTGTGGTTTGTGCATTGTAATAGGTTAGCAAATGAGAGCTTTGCATGTGTGTGACGTGAACAAGATGGAAAGGTTTTACTCTGTTTCTCACCTTGCAAATTATGAACAGACGTCGTTTGGCAACGTGAGTTGCGTAGGTTTGTGAGAGAACTTAATTTCTGAGGGTTTTCTGAAATCATGTGTTTGTTGGTTTGCAATAATTTCATCATTTGTTTTACAGTATGGTAGTGTTTGATTTAAAGTATTTATAAATTATTTAGGAATACTGAATTTCAAAGTACGTTACTAAAATAGATCCTGAGAAATGTCACTTCTTATTTCCTTGGCTTTTGGGGAAATAGATTTAGCATATATGAATATGCTTGAATATGTTGCTGCCTTTGCTTAGTTCTGTTTAGTTTAAGCAATAATGTGAACAGGTGTTAATTTTCTTCTCTCTGTATAGTATGTTGTACAGTTTTTGGTGATACTCTACTCCAAAGCAAAATAAAAACAGTTGATGTCATCTCTGAACAAATTTCTGGAGAAGTTATTTCAGTAAAAATGCTTACATTGACATTTGAAAACCACATATTGATATTTGTGGGAAAAAGTCAAATCAAAGTGTACTAGACTCACAGTTAGAATGTAACTGAGGTGCTTTATTTTAGAAATATTGTATTAAGCTGGAACACCTTAGTTTTGTTATTTTAAAACAAAGCCTATTTAAATAAGACTATTTTCAAAGCTATGCCTGTTTTGACAAATGACAGTGAAACAATCTAATTTAAAAATTCTCATTCAGTTTAATGGACAGCTGTATGGGAGAGATGATATGCATAAATCCTTTTTCTCGAGCCATTAGTGGAGAAGGAAATAGGATTTTTACCAGTGTCTCTCCCCTGTACTTTATTCATAGGGGTCTTACATTTTGTAATGTGATCTGAGTAGTGTTCTTCAACTTCTGGCTATCAAATGATTTCTCTTTTGTATAAGATAGTAGCTGTAAGATCTCTTCCAGATTTTGCATGTGCTTCTTGCTTTTCCTGTTATTTTCTTGATCCTATCACAGTCCACTTCAGAGAGCATTAGACAGCTTTGATCTCATGGATTATTTTAAATTTTGCTAAATAGGCAGGTTTACTAAGAGATTGCAGGAGATAGCTAGGACTTTTGCAGGAGGTTCTGTTGTCTTGATGCTCATGTGGATCTCTTATTGATATTTCTTTTAGCAAACAAAAAATCTTTTTTTATCAGATCTGAATTTAGAAAATACAGGACATAGAGAGTTAAGATGTCTATAATTCAGTTTGTCAGCTGTCACCCATAGCCCTATCTCCTGTGCTTTCTGCCAGGTTCTATGGCAGGACAGTGGTCACATGCGTGTACAGCATCCCATCTTCAAGACTGCTATATCTAAATTCCCTTAAACTTAAAAAAATGCTGCTGTATGTGCAATGATTATATCAAGGGCAGCTAGGCAAATCCTGGTAGTCAATTAAGTATAACTTTATAGCTGAATTTTCTAATTTCTTTCTATAAAATTGGCACTTCAGTTGTACAAGTTTAACAGCATATTACTAGGGAAGCATAAAGACCATTGAAACAAGCTCTAGTAGATAGTGTGAAATTAAGTTAGTATCTCTTTTCAGAGTGAGGGAGCTTATTAGGAGTGAACACACTTAGTTGTTGCACCCTGTATTCTAAATTATTTAATAGTTACTTTGTTAAATTGGTTTACCTACACAGTAATACTTTCTCCACAATAGAGCAGGAGCTTTGACAGTTACTAAGATTAAACTAGTTTATTCAGAATTGTTGAGAAATAGTTGTTCTACAGGGCTATGATCTTCTGACTCTGGAACTGGAAAAGTGAGGAGAATGCTTGCATTCAAAATTGGTAAATAAAACCTCTCTGTCAAGTTTTATTTACTTTTTGTGGTAAGAGCCCTCCATAACATTGCAGTTAATTTACATCTATGAAAAGGACAGTCTCTAAAAAGTAGATTAAAAATCTTTGAAAATGCTCTTGCACTTGACCATTACATATTGACTGAAGAGTCCATACTGAATTGTGTGTTTCACCCTTTAGTTTGTTTGAGATGGAAAATGCAGGGTCTTATGTGATTTTAAGTTGTGTTACCAAATAGATGATCATATACACAAGAGTTTGAGAAAACACAAGTGGAATCTGAAATCCTTTAATAATTTTCTAATTTTACAGTGTTTCCTGTCTTGAACTGCATTTTGATATTGCTTATCTAGCCTCGCCTGTAACTACTGCTTTAATTCGCCTAAACTGAAACAGGTATTTAGGTTCTGTTTCTGAGAAGGTGTTATTGGTCAGAAGTTAGAAGGCAATATTCCTGCCTATATTACCTGTCTGACCATCCATCTATAGGTAATGCAAAGAGAACTGTGTTATTTGAAAAACAATTTGAGTACCAGGCAGAAAAAAAACCCAAAAAAACAACTGACAGGCAATTCAATAATGACTCTTAAAAAAACGGTCCCTTCTGATTCCTAAAAATAGCTTTTTTGGAATATTTGATTATTTCAGTATAGTTGGTTCCTTTTCAGTCTGTTCTCTGAAGCTATGGAGGACACATTATCAGTGTTTTGGTAATTACTTTTTGTTTTGTTTTCTCATCAGGTTTTGCCTATCCAACTGGGTGTATGAAACCACAGGGACAGATAGTACAAGAACAAACCATAATATTGACAGTAATCATGTTACTCTTCTCTGTACTTCAAGTTACTTGTGTAGTATGATTCCTTAGCTTGCCAAGTTCTTAGCTTGAAGAGCATGTGGGAAAAACATGGTAAGATGATGTAGAAAGTGGTATTATTGTAAAAGGAAAAGCTGAAAAGCTTTGCAACTTTTAAAGTTTCTGTCACCTTGTCAGCAGAGGGCTTTTTGCACCCTTTGTCTAGTCAAGTACCTTACACAGCTTGTGCCTTATGACTCTTAAAATTGGATGACTGATATTAAATTGTTAAGAAATGCTTTTTTCCATCTACTGTGTGAGAGATCTTGGTTGCATTGTGGTAGATATCCTGACAGCTGGATAACAAAATGTTTTAAGTTAACCATTAGAATTGCAATAACCTGTTTCTGGGAATTGACATAAAAGCTGGTATTTTTTAAGAGTATGTCCTTGCAGTGTTTTGAGCTTTGCCTTGACCATGTATTTTAGTTTTAACTTCGTATTTGCCATTTGCTTAGTAGGTCTCAATATCTGTGTAAGGTTCTACATTAGACAAATTATACCATGATCAAATCTCCTGGTGGTCCTTGATTGAGGTAGTCTCAATGATTCCCTCAGTTTCTACAGCTGAAGACTGAATTGAAATGCTTGCTCATAATTTCTTAGAAGCTCCGGGTGCTCAAACATTCAGGTTGATCCTGGTAAGTGAGGGGAATCTTTCTTAGCTGACCTTGGCAATGAAGCTGCTTTTCAGAGGTATTGAAGGCATTAACAAGTATTACAAGTTTAACAATTAACTGACAAAAAATAAATTAATGAAAAGCTTCTGGGTAAAAAGGGTGTTTTCCTTTGGGTTGGGTATTACCTAACATGGTATCTAGTCTTCATTGAATTCTTGCCAGTGGAGCTGTATCTAATTGTATATGCAAATAGCATAAACACTTTCATGGCTTAAGATTCTTACTTTCAGGAAAGGAAAAACAATAGAGAAAAATACTGCACCTGAAAATCATAGGATGATGTGGGTTGGAAGGAACCTTAAAAATCATTGAGTTCTAACTCCCCTGCCATGGGCAGGGACATGTCCCACTAGACCAGATTGCTCAAAGCCACATCCAGCCTGGCCTTAAGCACTTGCAGGGATGGAGCATCCACAGCTTCTCTGGGCTACCTGTTCCAGTGCCTCACCACCCTCACAGTAAAGGATTTCTTCCTAATACCTAAATATAAATCTAACGTCTTTCAGTTTAAAACCCGCACCCCTCGTCCTATTACTACAGTCCTTCATAAAGAGTCCCTCCCCATCTCTCCTGTAGGTACTGGCAGGCTGCTATAAGGTCTTCTTGGAGCCTTCTCTTCTCCAGGTTGAACTACCACAACTCTCTCTGCCTGTCTTCATAGGAGAGGGGTTCCAGCCCTCTGGTCATCTTCATGGCTATTCTTCTGGACCCGTTCTAACAGGTTCATGTCTTTCCTGTGTTGAGGACTCCAGAGCTGGACACAGTACTCCAGGTGGGGTCTCAGCAGAGCAGAGTAGAGGGGGAGAATCGCCTCCCTCAACCTGCTGGCTATAATTCTTTTGGTGCAGCCCAGAATTTGGTTGGCTTTCTGGGCTGTGACAGCATATGGTTGGCTGATGTTGAGCTTCTCATCCACCAGCATACCCAAGTCCTTCTCAGAGCTGCTCTCAATCCTTGTCATAATATTAAAAATTTGAAGTGCATTCAGTAACAGTGAAATACTGGAAGCAGTTCTTAAAGCAGTGTACTTCTGAGCCAGTTCTATCGATTACCCAATTTCTACTATCCTTGCTTTTTAAATCCATTTCAAGTTTACTTCGGCAAAGATCTCCATGTGACCAAGGAACTGCAGAAACCATTCTGTTGCACAGGTGTTGCAAAACTTCCAGTGACTTAAGCAAGTTTCTACAGGTCAGTTGATAACTCAGCAGCTTCCATATAATACAGAAGGCTGAAGTGTCATTCCTCCATCATCACCACAAGAGTGATGAAATACCTGTGGTACACTGGTGGTCACCTTTTAAAAATGACCTCTCTGTAACATGTTATATTAACAGTAGAACAGAAATACCATGAATGCCTGCATTAGGCACAAAGTATAGTAATGGCAGCAAATTAAGGCCAACTGTTTTCTTTAGCTTTCCTCTGTACTTCATCTAGTGAACAGCCTGACTTCAAACTCTGAAATTTTTCATATTTTGATATTACAGCCTTCAGATTGCACAGGTTGTATTCAGAATTATCCCATTGTAATTAAGGAGAAGAAAACCAACCTGTATTAGAAGTTACGGACTTCTGCTGAGAACAAGCACTTTCAATTTGATGATATGTTTAATTTTGTGATGTTAATTTCCAAAATGATAGAAAGGAGACAGAGGTATAAGGAAGATGTTGTTGTACAAGCCTTTTTTCTTGTTTGCGGAATGCAGGCGTAAGGCTGGAAATAACTACCTGTCGTTAAATGGAGAAGTGCCTCTCCCTCACCACCAGATCTTGCTTTGCTTTGTTTATCATGCAGCTTTGTTTACCACTTTCTAAAACTCAGACAACTTTTTGCTCCTTGATAGGCCAGTGTCAGTCTGGCAGTCTAAAGTGACAAATATTGCTACTCAAGCCTGGACACTGTGACTTTTCATAAAATTGCTACTTAATTTCTAGTATTTACTAGTGCTGTTACTTGTGAATCATAAATCATCTTGGGTCATTAAGCTTTTTGAAGAGGATTACCTGAGAGTGTTGGAGGTGTTGCCAAAATATTTGTGAAGTTTCAGCGAGAAGTTGTTACTGTGTGTATGCATAATTTGGAGTTGGAAATCAGGCTGTCTACTGAATAGAATTCAAGTTACACAAGAACTTCCCCTTAATATTTGAAATAGGAATCTGTACAAAATGAGCCACTTTCATGACAGTGAGGATTAAATCAGAAGTATGAACTAGTGAGGATTATGTTGGCAAGTGAAATATCAGGTGGAGTCTGAGTTGTTTGCTTCTCTGGAGATCACCTCAGGTAATTTTCGTTGACTATAAAAATAGAAGTTGTGAACAATTTTGGTGACTTCCCAGTCTGCAGTAGACATAAAGTTAGGTCTTAGGTGTTTTTCTATGCAGTAGTACCAGTGAAAATGGCCAGAGCTTGCCAGTGTTGTGCTACCCTGCAGCAAAACAGTGTAAGAACAGTGGAAGTTTTGTGGGTTCTGCAGGACAGTATGATAGAAATTCTTCAGTGACGTAAGTCTATTTGAATTGTGTATGTTACAGTGATTGCATGTCTTTATTTTGATGGGGACATTTGATGTCATTTTAAGTCCAGCTTATTTTATATTGTTCTTCCACATGATTTTTGATATACTGATGCTTATTGTTATTATACAGTTATCCTGGCAGAAGTTCAGAAATGCTACATTTGTGCTAGAATAGCTGAAGGCTTTTGTCAGGTGTGTGAGAGCAATGGGATGTGTGTGTTTGAAGTCATGAATTCCCCCATATAGATCAACTCTTGATAGGATGGTAGTGACAGGTGAAACAAAAAATTAGATGCTTTAGATCACCACATAGTCTCTGTAGTACTTGGAGACGAGAAGCCATTCATTAGAGAATCATTTTCATCATTGATCAAGTTCTCATAAGGTTTCTCTGGTTTTTGTTTTCTTTTGGTGGTTTGTTTTTTGTTTTGGGGGGTGGGTGGGTTGTTTTTTAGTTTTTTGTTGTTGTTGTTTGTTTGTGTTTTTTTCTTGTAGTTTTTTGCACAGTGTCAGATACACATCTCAGGTTTAAGTTACTGTCCTATAATACGTAAGTATTTAAAAATTTGGAAATATTGGCAGACTGGACCGAAGAAATCAGTACATCTGTATTCTTGAAGGTTACATCACTTTCTTAGCAGTGTTTCTACTAATAATTATATTGAGTACACTGCAGTGTTGACCTTCTCTCCTGAGGGAGCAAAGGGACCAGAATTAATCCTAGTTTTTCTTGGTGTTTCTGTAGTAATAGTTTCTCTTGATCTTTGTGTGAAGGAGTGGCAACAGTGTGGAAAAAAACTGGCTAATGAATAGAACTGAGAGAGAGGGAAAACAGTGGGAAATAGAATAATTGAATTTGAGAAAACATTTTCCTGAAATAATATTTTTGAAGAGTTGTTGGTAGCAACAGCAATAGAGAAGAAGGTATATTTGGTTTTGTTCTAGCAGTTAAAAATACCCAGAAGGAGGCAAGAGGAGATGAAGAAGTGATTAGTGCCTTTCTCCTTCTTCTCAATTCAGCTTTTAATTGCATTAGAAATGAAAAATATAGATTTCTTCTTGAGTACTGCCTTTCAGAGTAAGATTAGGTCATCTCATTTGTGTACTGTATTGTCCTTTCTCATTGAAATGAATAATGAATCAGGGACAGTGCTGTGAGTGTAGCTTTTGGTGACAGTAAGCCACTGAAACAGTTTAGCTGTTACATGGAACTTTATCCTGTGCTTTATGTCAACACCTTTAGTGCTACTACTTTCACTCACTACAATCAGAGCATCTCTGATTCTGAGGTTGACCTGCATTTATTGCTTTGTATATTAATTAGTATTCCCATTTTCTGATGTATTAATTTAGAGGAAGTCATGGGTCTAACTTTTGTCCACTGATTATGTTGCTTCTTGCTCCAGTTTTTCAGTTTATGTACACAGTACAACATATTAATACAATTAATACAATGCAAGCTGTTTAATTTATGTTGTGAATGGTGCAAATTAAAAATATATGAATAACAGCAGGGTGATTCAGTCTCCTGCTTCTGTGTCTGTAATCCAAACTTACAATATGAAACATATTTTGATACCATTACCATGTTAATGCAAGAATAATTTAAACAGAAAGCTAGTATAAAGCATAGGTTTTCTAGGGCTGAACTTTCATTGTCAAATTGTGATAGCATTATGTTAGGCGTTATTTGCACTTTTACTATGTAACAGTTGCAAAGCTGCATGGAGTTGCATGCAGTTACCATAGCTCAGCTGATGCACCGTAGCCTCAGAAGAGCCCTAAGCTAGAGCATTGACAGTATATAGATAGAGGAAATCTTGATGATCACAGTTCTTGTACTAAACTAAATTAAAATTCATTCAGTAATTTATCAGGAAAATAATAAAATCCATTCCTGAAATAAGCAGTTTTGAAAAGTGGTGAAAGACTGCCTTCCAAACCAAAAGTTGCAGTTACCTTTCACTCTCTGGAAAGATGGGATAATTTGTGACTACATAAAGTAGGTAAATACAGTTGCGTTTATATATAAATGAGCTATGTGAGTTGTACCTTGTGCATGACAGTCAGCAAGTGTTCTGTGCTTTTCAAGGAGAATATTATTCAAAAGAGATTTCAGGGTGAAGAACGCAAAGGACATGTGAACCTAGGAAATGTACTTTGTACACAGAAGACAGAGCAAAGCGTTTGGCTGTTAGTGTGAAAGGGGCAAATGGCCGAGGTAGCTGGCCTTATGGCAATGTGGAGGAGGTGGAATGAAGTGTGATGTGAGACAACGTGTGTAAGTGATATCTAACATAGAGTGGGGAGAAAACAATGCAGTTTTACAGCTGTAACATTGTGGGATAGAGATGGAAGCCGTTTGAAGATAGAAGATGAAAAGGTGGACTCCACATGCCCTGAAGACAGTTGTAAGAATGAATTATGCTGTGGGCCATGATGACAGAATCAGTCTGAAACCAGAGGATAAACAATAGGATCAGTTAAAAAAAGATAGTGATGAACTGGGGTGGGTGTTACAGGGCTCCACTGGGGGGACTGGAGCATGAAGTGTAGAAGCAGAATCTGAAGTAACTGTACTTGTTTACCTTGGTGAAGAGAAACTAAGAGGGATTGAAATGCTGGTTTTAACTAGCTCATGAGCATCTATGTAGATGTGCACAACAAAAGAAGCAACAGTTGCTGTTGCAATAAGGAGAATTTTTGTTTGGTTTTAGCGGGGAAGAATTCACAGTGAATCTTCATCATTGAAAGTATTCAGAGCTTGACTGGGAAGGCCCCTAGTAGCTTGATGTAACTTTGAAGTTGTTCCTGCTTTGAGCAAAGGGTTGGTCCAGAGGTCTGTCTGAGCCTAAATAGATCTATGATTTTGTGGCAACTTGATTAGAGTCTTTACTTCTGCTTGTAGCTACAGAAGTTACTGGAGGAAAACATTGCTGAAATACTGGACTGGTTAAATCTTACTTGGATGATGTATTCAGTATTATCCAACTTTGAACATGAAGTTTCATTTAAGCACAGTATTTGGAAATTATTTTCCTGTTGGAGTTGTATGATACCTCTCACAGATTTTATGAAATTAAATATTTCAGTTAGATTAAGGTAGTATATCTAAAAGCTAGCTTTAAAAGTATTTTTTCAAGCATCTGTATCTAAATTACTGCATTCGCATCTCCAGTTTTTGAAATTCTCTGTTTAAATGATGAAAGAAAGTGTAGGGATAGTTGTACTAAAGTATTTTGCATAGCACTGTTTCCTACAGGGTGTTACTCAAAATCGTCATAATTGCAGCTCCAGTTTCTTCCTAATATTTTTATTTTTTGTCTCCTGTTCCTATGGAAGGAAGTTTTTTGTTGATGGAGGCTGTTGTGTAACTTTAACTCAGTGGTTTTTCACAGTGATTATGTTTAAAAAATGTAATTTGGTCTTTTCTAAAGAACATGTTTTATTCTTTAAGCTACTGAAAAGTTATGTGCTTTGTCTGCGTGTTACAGAACCTAATTTTGTAGGGAGTGCAAGAAGGAATGTAAATGCTTCTATTGTAAAGCAGTGTCCAACATTAAAAGATTGTTAATAGTGAATACAAGTTCTGAAGACGGATCCTTAAAATAGCGGATTTGTTAAAAAGCCGTGAATAGAAAAAAATAAGTTAATAGTATCTCTTGTGGATTTAAAGTTGTGTCGTGGCTAGCTATTGTCAGTACAAGGAAGGATAGGAATACTTCTCAGGAAAAATTCAGTGATCTTGAGAGCTGCACAAATAGAAGATTGGGGAAATTTATTTATGTGAAAACTTATTTTGTAAGAAGAGACTCAGCATAACTTACAATGCAGCAGTCTGAACTAATTTGTTTATGTGGCTTCTGGGCTACAGCTGGCTCATGTCTGACTAGCTCAGAGTGTTTACTGAGTGGTGATCTTAATATTTCACCTATTCATGCAGCAGTTCCCAAGCTGTTCTTCGTTCTTGTTCCATTTCTGAACTTGTGACTGTGCTTTTTTCAGAAGTGATGCTTCTGCTGTTAAATTTGCCAAATCTGTAAACTGCTTTTGTTCTACAGCTCCATCTTTGGGATGTTGCTGCAGGATGGTTCAAATATTCTGGAAGTGTCCATGTCTGGAAAGGAGAGGAACTAGGGGCAAAGAAGATGTGAGAAAGAGGGGATATAAGATGACTCTGAATTTGATATAAAGCTCTAAAGTGCAAGAGAATGAGATACTGAAATTACGTTCCAGTAAGAATGATGAAGACTAAATGTTTAACTACTAGTTAAACTAATTAAGGAAGAAAAGTTGATTAAATTACTAAATGCTTGAAATACATTATGTGATAAAAGCACTAAGTGTCTGGACTGCATGATCAGGGAAATGCTTATTTCTTAAGCAAGCAGTGTGGTAAGTTGTTTAATAATTTCGGGTGTATTTACTGTGAAAAGATAAAATCTGTAAATAACAGAAGTTACAAAAAGCTGAAAATTACATTGCAGTACTACTATATCTAGCCATATTCAATGTCATGGAATTCCTGTTACACCTTCAACTCCTGGAACTTTTAGACTGTACCGCTCTTTAAGAAGGAACTTTGTCTCAAATTTATTCAGATGACTTTCTAAAGAGTATTTGGAATGTTATATTTTTTTCAACAATGGCTAAAGTTTTTGTTCTCTCTCTTTTTTATTTTTGTAACTTTTGGGAATTTAGAGGCAATGCTAACTGCTGGAAGGCGAGATGAATTTGTGTTGTCCCCCCCCAGCTTTGCTCAGCTGGAGTTTACTATTCATACATAAAGCCATTGCTACTAACAAGATTAATGTTGCCTGGTATCTTAAGGCAGAAATGAAACATAGATTAATATAGTGTTGAACTGTTTCCATGGAAGGATTTCTGCAAGTATAATGCAAAACCTGAAGAAGCGCTGTGTTTGAAATGAAGAAGCTGCTTTTATGCTGTGTTTGTAGGTAAACACTTTAAAAATCAAACCTACTTGCTTTGCATTTGTCCTTTTCTTTAGAAGGAATACAATAAATGGTGTTGTTGATTTGTAGTAATACTTCTATGGGAGCTATTTGTTCAAGCTATGAGAATGGCATTGTGCTGTGTGATTCACAGAAACATAGTTAAGACCCTGTTTTGGAAAGCTTGCTTTCTAAATGCATATTGTGTTACTCTTTTTAACAAAACTATTTCTGTTGCTAAGGTACTTTCTGTGTTTCAAAGGAAAAGGCTTGATACTTGATTTCTAGTCCAAGGTAGTTTTAGTTTGTCTTCCAAGTCTTTTCAGAGGGCACATTTGTGAATACTTTGGTGAATGACCGTTTGTTAGGTTTTAGAAGTGTGTGTGGAAGGTGTGAGGGAGGCTGAGGAGTTTGGCATTTTGTTTCGTGTATATCTTGGGGCTGGACTGGATGACCTTTAGAGATCTCTTCCAACCCAAACTGTTCTATGCCCTATAACAAAGGCAAAGGACTTTGTAGTTATCTTTCCTTCTTTTCCCAGCAAGGTTAAAACTCAGCAGCTGAGGAGTAGAAGATGCTTCTCCACTTCCTCTATAACTTAGTAAATAGGATGAATGGCATCCTAATACTTGGCAGTAACGTTATTTCTTTACTCGGTGTTAATATTAAAGTTTCAGATAGTATTGCTTGTTTTGTCTGAACAACTTGTAGTTAACAGTACACAACTTCTGTCCCTGGCAGTAGACAGCATGAGAACTTTCAGAGTACTAACTGATTGTATTGTACTTTTTTCCCAAAAAGTTGTTTCATTAGTTTGATTTGAAACTGCTTTGGAAGAAAAACTTTTAAGTTTGGCAGTAACAGATAAATATTGAAAGATTTTGAAGTTTATAAAATTCATGTGAAACTAGACAAATTTTATAGGTTTGCAGAATTTAGAAGTTCATGCTAGCAGATAAATTTTTATCAGTGAAGTGAAGCTGCAGATGACTACAGGTCGAATGAAGCTTTCATTATATTACATTAACATTCTAGGTTGCTGTTGGTTATACCACCATCATTTCATGACTTGCTGAGTTGCAACAGCATTTCATCATGAGCCCTGTTCTTTTGAGACAGGGATTTAATAAGTCACCTCTGAGTTAAATTGCTGATATGTTCAACTTGCTGGCTATCATAGGCCACTTTCTGTAGCATTTTTTCTATTTATTGATAAATATTTCTTAAGATTGTGAGTATTGTGCAGTACCTTAGCTTAATTTCTTACAGAAAGAAGTTGTACCATGTTCTGAACTTTCCCTGCCAGTATCAGCTGTGTCTGAAAGAGGGGTGCAAGTTTTAAGAAAATTTATTGTTGCGGTCTTCGTGAAGGCTGTCTTAACTGAATGAGGTATAAATTGGAATTAGTCCTCCCCTGCCATGTTCCCAAAATAAGATTGGTCATAGCTTCACTTTATAGCATTGACCAACATCCACATAGCACCGAAGTATGTTGTGTGTGTGTGTGTATATATATATATAGCACATCTAGGACCTGATGAAAATGGGTTAAAACATAAGTTCAAGTTAGTGTGAATGTAGGATACAAAACTGCATGAAAAAACCCTCTCCTTAGTTCTGCTGCAACAGATTGTTTTGTTTTGTCTATTTCCCTGCACAGAGATAGGGAGAAAACAGAGGAAGTGTTTATGGGCCATATCTAGAGGTTTTGATGATAATGCCTTACTTCTTTCCATCCCTGGCAAAATATTTGGGCTATGAAACGTGCCAGGATTCTCAGATTATGGATTTAAACTTTAGTTGTTTTAAACTACTCCAGCAGTACTGAGACACCACTTTGAGAGGCCAAACCCTGCAGTTTTAAGCTACTTTGTTACC
>VZRU01008142.1:0-11433 GCA_013398155.1 Pedionomus torquatus
AGGTTCTTCTCTCCCCAGCTCTCCAGCCTGTAATTTTCAGAATTTCCTAGGTAATCTAGACATTTCACAAATTGTGTGCAACAGAATACAAGTATTTATAAAATTTATTTTTACATAGTATTGTAGAAGGGAATAAATCTGTATAAATAGCTTTCATTTCTGTATAGGATATAGTGGAAATATTTTTATATATTTAATATATAATTACTCAAGTTTGTATACTTTTTCTGCTCTTCCTCAGGAGCTGAGCTGCTTGTGATTCATTGCACAGCTATGTAACCCTCTCTGAGACTTGTGAGGAAATTACTAAATTTGGAGCAAGAACTTCAAAACAGTTCATAAAGTGGACTTTATGCAAGCTGAGAGATAAAATTGCAGAGTGAGGTAAGGCTCTTGAGATGGAGCTAGGGTCAAGCATTCAAGAGGAAAAACATCATCATGAAAAGGAATATAATCCTCAGAGAAAAACAGGGATTTGGAAGACAGCAGTTCAGTCACACTGAGAATCCATTCCTGGGGCAGTGGTAACCAGCCCTACCCCACCTCACTGAGAACATCCTGATCAGCAGTCTTTTTCTGTTTCAGGGTGTACTAGTGCTCAGTTTAGTATTTCATTAATTCAAGTTATCTTTTTTCTGTAGTAACTAATCAGTAACTGCTGAATACTTTTAAGTTGTGTATATTCAGCTTACAAAAGGCTCTTTGTGCATGGCAAAAGCTGTCCAATCAGAGTAATTCAGTGAGTAAAGAATAAAAGTTCATTCAAGTTCCTTGATTGCTTGTACTGTTGCAATGTTACTAGATGTGTCATTGGCTAGAAAAACTATCAGGTGAAAAAAACTTGGATGTGTCTGGAATAATACATGCTTTATTCAACTTCAATAGGGAAAAAGGTTTTCCACCTGCTCAAAAAGCTACTTGACTGTTTTTCCATCATTTTCCATATAGCATTTAAATTCCATATTAAATACAGTAAACTGTGAAGTACAGTTCTGACCACTTTTAAATCCCTAATGTTGTATACTGTATTTATCTGAATTAATGTATCTTGATTTTGCAGATTCAAATGGCATCTTATTTCTAGATATGCTGAGGGTGAAAACATCTGCTCATGTTTTAGAAAGATGGAACTTTTTAATCCTGCTTTAAATAGTTTAAGAAATCTTACTAAATCTAAGACAAATGTAAATACGACTCAAATACATTTTTCTGTTATAACTGTAGTAAGAACCCATCTTAAATGCGACTATACTGCAAGCAGTGATTATGAAAAATATTTGCTTCCCATACATTAATGCATCAGGTCATATTTAATAACTTCAGTGATAAATAAGCACCAAGAAGATTGTTTCCCATATAGAAGAAATATCTCCCAAAATAAGTTGTAAGTTTGTCTGAGTTTTCTGTTGTTGATTAGGTATAAGCCAAAAAAAAATTTGAATCTTTCAGAAATAAGATTAAATTTGTAAAGCTAAAATGACAAAATCAGGTAAAAGAGCTAAATCTATTGAGTTAAATGTTTTAAGAGATTTTAGCCAGTTGAAAATTCTGGAAAGCAACTCATAGAATCAGGAGAGTTGACCTTGTCTAAATTAAAGCTGATACATGGGCAAAACATCTAGTTTCACTTTAAATATCAGAATTGCTCAGAAGTTCATTGCACCTTTTGTCTATCTGCTTCTATGCTCCATTTTCCTTCATGGAAATTGTTCAAGATAGAAAATACCTCTTGGATATTAAAAGTGCTATAAGGACAGTCATTTTAAGATATCTTTTCTATGTGAAAATACTTATAAATATTCATAAGGTTCACTCATCCCTCTCTTTATTAAGGTAGTAGCAAATTATCTTTTATCTGACATAGTTTCATAGCTCCTGGATTGTATTTACACTTTTTTTGTGTTTGTGTTGAGCATAAGAACTTGTGTTTTTGAAGGATAATCATTAGGTCCCATGAAATACTCTGGAGAGATTGTAATGCTGTAGACTAAGGCATGAATAATTTACTTCTCCTACTTGATGTAAATGTATGGTCTGAATCCTTTCTCTTGGGTGCACTCTAGTGCAGTGAGAGATTGTACTGTAGCAATAAACTATGACAAACCTTAAATTTTTCCATTCACTCATCAGTATAGCTCTGTTCTTCACAGAAGTGTTTAAGTTGTATTTTGCATGAATAGAACATAATTTTTGGCCTGCAGTTAATCATAGAATCATAGAATTCTCTAGGTTGGAAGGTACATTTCAGATCATCTAGTCCAACCATCAACCTTACACTGACAAAAAGCATCACTAAACCATATCTCTAAATACTATGTCTACCCGTCTTTTAAATACCACCAGGGATGATGCCTCAACCACTTCCCTGGGGAGCCTGTTCCAATGCTTAATAACCCTTTCAGTGGATTTTTCTTTTTCTAACATCCAATCTAAACCTCCCCTATCTCAGCTTGAGGCCATTTCCTCTTATCCTGTGACTTGGGAGAAGAGACCAACCCACACTTCCCTACAATCTTCTTTCAGATAGTTGTGGAGAGTGATAAGGTCCCCCCTCAGCCTCCTTTTCTCTAGGCTGAACAACCCCAGCTCCCTCAGCCTCTCCTCATAAGCCTTATTCTCCAGATCCTTCACCAGCTTTGTCACCATTCTCTGGACCCACTCCAGCACCTGAATGTCTTTCTTGTACTGAGGGGACCAAAAATGTACACAGTATTCAAGATGGAGCCTTACCATTGCCAAGTACAGGAGGACAATCACTTCCCTAGTCCTACTCACCATGCTGTTCTTGATACAGGCCAGGATGCTCTTGGTCTTCTTGGCCACCAGGGCACACTGCTGGCTCATGTTCAGCCAACAGTTGATCATCGTCCCCAGGTCCTTTTCTTATAGGCAGCTCTCGAGCCACTCTTCCCCAAGACTGTAACACTGTGTGGGGTTGTTGTGACCTAAGTGCACGAACCAGTACTTGGCTTTGTTGAGCCTCATCCCATTGGCCTTGGCCCATTGATCCAACCTGTTCAGATTGCTCTGCAATGCCTTCCTACCCTCAAGGAGGTCAACATTCCCACCTAACTTGGTGCTGTCTGCAAACTTCCTGAGCATGCACTCGATCCCCTTGTGCAGATCATTCATAAAGGTATTAAAGAGGACTGGCCCCAATACTGAGCCTTAGGGAACACCACTCGTGACCAGGTGCCAACTGGATTTAACTCCATTCACCACCACTCTCTGGGCCTGGCCTCCAGCCAGTTTTTAACCCAGTGGAGAGTACTCCCATCCAAGCCAGTTTCTCCAGGAGGATCCTACAAGAGAGTGTATGAAAGGACTTACTGAAGTCCAGGTATAAAACATCCACAGCCTTTCCCTCATCCACAAAGTGAGTCACTTTGTTGTAGGAGATCAGGTTTGTCAAGCAGGACCTGCCTTTCATGAACCTCTACTGGCTGGGCCTGATCATCTGAGGGTCCTTCACATGCCATATAAAGGCACTTAATCCTTAAACTAGGTGACAGAGACCATTCTGCATTGTAACTCACTATTAATTATTCCAGACTGTTTCCATGCATTTATTTATCTAAGTTTACCTTCTCCTATATGTGAAAATGTCTTAGTATCTTATGAACAAACTGATCATAAGTCAGCTTCTGGAATGGCAGAAAAAGGCATTTGAAAAATAGGGCACTTATGTTGTGTGGTGAAGTTCCAATTAGTTTTGCTTCTAAAGCTCAGGGAAAAGGTGTTGATGTAACCAAAGAACTGATCTGAGTGAAGACAGTGTCTTTCAAACCCAGGGTTTATGACTTTGGTAGTTTTCTAAGTAGATGTAAAATTCTGTACTGTCCAAATTTTCCCACTTTTAAAAAATCGGTTTAGTTGGTTCAGCTGTAGTATGATAAAACTGGCTATAAAACAGTCTCGTTTTCTTTGCACTACTCTATGCAGGCAATAGAGACTCTAGTACAAATTGATATTTTGATTTATTTCTATTTCACTTTATTATCATGATTGTACTGCAATAGCACTGAGACGTTGCAATGAGATAACAGAATATTGTGACAGATCTTGCAGTTTTGTCCATTTTCCCTTTAAGGTGAAACAGTTACAAAAGACCTTCATATATATGTTAAATTTGTTTAAATTAATTGAGTTTTCTGTAGAGTCTGTCATTCAACTTTATTCAGTTTCCCTGAAATAAATTGACAAACAGACTTTACCTGAAATTGGACAAGTCCATTAAGTCCATTTCCCACAAGTCTGGGAAAGCACTTAGCACTGATTAAAACCCAGAAGGATTCCCATTAACTGGTGTGGATAGAAGTCTATACAGATATCTCAGGATGACTTCTCATAAACAGATAATACTTATATTTACTAATCCTTTATATTTTTTTTGACTGACCATGATAAACTACCCTTTTTAAAGTAATCCTCACTCTGGTATGACTTTTTGTATTCCAAAACATTGTAAAAGTAGTCAGTTTTATTAAAATTTTGAGAATATAGGTAAGCAAGACTAAAAGGAATAAAAATTATCTCTTCTGGTTAATTATCAGATTAAGGAATTTTTGTTTGAGTAAAGTGATTGAAGATCTACAGAGGAATTAATATAAAACTACTTCTCTTCTAGGAGAGGGATTTTTAACTTCTCATACATTTTACTTCTGTAAAGGTTTTGGACATATCTAGTTTACTCTATACATTGATATTACAGTTAAGAAGTGCAATTAATTTTTTTTAAGTGCTTTAAATATTTTTTTAGTATTTTCTAAATAATTTTCTAAGTAATGCCCATAGATAATGATACTTTTCATAATAAAATAAATGATAAATATAAATTATTTAGAATCTGAGCACACATGCAAAAAGCAGAAAAGTACTAATTGAGCAGATTTCTGCTAAGCATAGCTATTTCCAAACCATTTCTTTGTTTGCTATAGATTCCTTTTAGGAAAAGGGAGGCAGAGTCCAAAGTGCATACACTTTACTCTCCAAAGTAGGCGAGGCAATGGGAGTGGGAAAAAAAAAAACAAACAACAAACCACAAGAGAAAGCTGTTCATCATCTCTGTTTTACATAAGCAGAGCAAAGTCCAATCATGCTGCCTGTCCTTAACCATATTAATTCTGCTGATTTTTGAATAATCTTTCAGAGAGCTAGACGCAAACCAAGAACAACCTTCACAGTAAGTCAATGAAAAAAAAAATCAGAGATATTTTATAAAATTTACTGATAACTAAAATTGGGAAAATTGCAATTAACTGCATATTCTTTTAAATGAACATCTATTTTCTCTTTTTTTTTTTTGTAAAACTGTGCTGAATTGGAGAAAATTTAATGCTTATATAATTAAAATGAAATTAAATGAAGGTTATCAAACAGGTACAAATACAAAATTTAGATGTTTGTAAGCAAATTCCAAATATCTGGACTTGTTTTAACATGTTTATACTTGCCCATTACGAGGGTTCATTTGCAGCATATGATGTTAATAGCTTTATTGATTTTAATAAGTATCTATATTTTTTTTCAAACAGATGGTCATCAGTATCACTGTCCTTGGCTTAATAGTTGTATATTTCTCAGTCAAATATTATTTTACAGGAAGGTATATTAAATAAATTTAAAATGCATTCTGAAGAAGAAAACAACCAGAAACATACTGCAGATGGAAATAGTCATGAGATCACTGCACCCAGGGAGGGTCATGAAGCTGAAGACAAACAGTGAGTATTCTTAAACATTGTCAACATGTTATATATTGAAGCATAATAGATTACATTATCTTATTTTATATTTAATTTTATATTTCATTCAGTTTCATTTTTTATTTTATTTTACTTGATTTTATCAGAAAAGCCGAACAATCAAAAACATTGTAACAACTTGAAAGTAGCATTGATTGACACATTTATTTGGTGCAGAAGGACTTTTTATTTTTTTCTTTGTAGGAGTAAGTGTCCACAGTATTGACTACACTTTATTGAGAAATAATTCTAAAATATGTTACATGTGATGTCAGAATGGACATTTTGGATACAATTATGTCATCTGCTAAAAATTATGGTAAAATATTTAGTATGGGAAGGAATGACTATTTTACATACCTTGAATATTTTATTTATTCTCCATCCTCCAAGTGCAAAAAGTTGGTTTTATAAGTTATCTTCTGCTTTCCCATTTTGAAAGATATAAACTACTTCGGTTCACAAGTTCCTTGATTAGATAGTGAAACCACCAGGCCTCGTTGGTGTTGTTGCACCCTTGAGACGGATGAACTGGGAAGAGCTTGACTTAAATTTATAGCAGTGAGGAGCTGTTGCTATTTATATACCTGGTGTTTTAAAGAAAAAAATCCAAAGAACGCTCAATAAATAATATTAATTTTACACAAAATTTTTTCCTGTAAAATTATTTCATAATTATATTTAATTGAACTTCATTAGTACATTGCATTAGTATTTTTGTGAAATGTCGCTTTTTAAATGTACTAAAACTATCATACCTTTTAAGCAAGGAAAAGAAGAAGAAGAAAACAGAAAAAGCTAAGATGGTCAGCCCACTTACACTGGTGAGATTTATTCTCTCTATATATTTGTACATATATATTCCCACACACATTTTTCAAAGTGTACACAAAAAATGGTTAAAGTCATTTTAGAGCATATATGGTCTTGTTTCCACCAAAGAGTTTGATACTACAGAATACTGGATATAGTATAACAATCAAGCACTTCTTTTTGTGGATGTGCTTTTAAGAAGCCATCTTATCACTGTGATGGCTTCTTAGAAGTCTTCCCTTAGTAAGTTACCATGCTAAAAACACCTGTACTAGTTTTTTATTGTTTGTGAAATGTAGGGATTTCTATGTTCTTCCATTTCTTCCAATACAATGAAAAGGTATCCACATTAAGATTATGTGTGGTCTTGTCCTCTAAATTACCTGAATCAGCTAGTAATCACACTTATTAGCCCCATTAATCATTATTCAGTCACCTGAGTCAGCAGTAAAGGGCAACTCTGTGGCTCTGATGAAATTTACAGTTAAAAATTGTATACTAAGAAGTACTTTAAATTCCAGAAATTTTTAATTTACAGGGTATTTTAAAATAAGGCAACCTGTTAATATTTAATCAAAGTAAATATTAGATCCTCTTTTACTAATACTGAAATATTTAATATTTTGTAGGTTTAGTGTGCCTAAGGTGCAGCAATGTTATGGAAAATAAAAGAAATAAAACTATAGCCCATGATGCTGGCCAATGCCAAATTTTTCTGCTTTGCTATACCAGCTGCCCTTGTACAATTACATTATACCACTATAATTTACAACAGCAAACAGTATTTTACAGTACGGAATGAAGCCAGTGATTTTGTAACAGAACAGCTACAACTTTATTTAAAGTTAAATGGCAAGAGGTATTTAGAATTTCAGTAAGTTTTGATAATTAATGGTACATTAGGAACAGTTTTCTGACTGCATAATAGTGAATTTACAGTAAAAGTAATTATTGTCCTCTTATCACAATGCCTTTTTTTTTTATATAATTTGAGCTTTAAATAGAAAACTTTAAAAGAACAAATTCCTTATACCTTGTTTACATATATATTGTAAACTATATATATATAGTATTATATATATACTTATACCTTGTTTACAATATAGCCTTTCTTACACATGTGCTGATATTGGTTCATTAAAATAGTACACTTCTCTGGTTTTAAGAGTTTATAGTATAGAAGTGCTTATACTAGAATTATTTATTCCTGTACATTTAAATTGGTTCATAAACTGAATTTCTAATCAGATAAGGTTATAATTTTGTGACACTAGGTGTACAATTGATAGCTTTTTCTTTACTTTCTTGCATTAGAAAGTATGTTAGCATTCTACTATCACAGTTAGAATAAATGTCTCTTCTCATCACAGTTTCGCTACTCCAGTTGGTCGGATAAATTACTAATGATACTAGGCACGATCTTGGCAATAGCCCATGGAAGCAGTCTACCTATTGCGATGCTAATTTTTGGTGATGTGACTGATAGCTTTGTTAATTTTGGAGACACAAATTATACAGGTAAGAATATATCTGCTATGAAGAGAGCAATGGCTCATATTTGGAAAATAACTAATGAGATTAAGTAGTCTTGACATGACATATTGGCGTCAGAAACCCCAACTAGATACTGCACTATGACGCAAATAAGCAGTTCTTGTGTTTGCTGTAATAGAGATACAGTGTGGAATTATTTTTTTTCCTCCCAATTCCTAGTGTCTGCATTAGTAGACTTTATTTTTATTTTTTTTTTCAAATTGTCTACTACAATATACCTCCATTCAATACATCATGTTTAACTGTGGCTATGATAAGTAGAGAGACTGGCTTTCCATCTCCTCAGCATGAGTTCCTGTTGATTCCCTTGCATCAAGTTTGGCAATTATAGTCCACAAGGTGCATCAGATCAGTAAGCAGATCTAACAGAAAATTTGCTACCAAAAATAAAAGTGTTTATTTTTTCTTGGCTCAGTTTGAATAGCCTTATTTGCTAAATCAGAAATCAAACACAAAGGAGGGCAGGCATGCACTGCTGGATACAAGAGGGAGGGTGATACTGTCATTTTGGTTTTTACTCACATTTAGGCCATGATATGTAGTCCTCCAGATTCACAGGTTTGATGTTGAACTTGTGAACAATTTTTTTGCCTGATATCTAATAAAATTTTATTAAATGTTCAGTGTCAGTGGTGATACAGAAAAAAATAACAAATATCTTCTGCCCTGCATCCAATTTTTTCTCTTACTATACTGCTATAAGACAGGAACATGGGCATGCTGTGTTTATCAGAACAAATAATTTATGATTTATTCCTTCCCAAGTACAATAAATTGACCATGGTGCAAATGCAAAATACAGCAGCTATAGTCTTCTCACAACATTTATCACTAAGTTCTCACATGGAGGAGTAAAATTTTAAGGCAAATACCAACATTATAGCCAATGTTTTCATAATGTATTAAGGTATCTACAGTTACTGATTTGATGTGAATGTCTAGTCCTGTACTATTTTGACACGTTGACATTATACTAATACCCCATGTTTTCAGAAAGAAAAAAAAAAAAAAAAGCAAACTGAGCATTTAATGAACATCTCAGATTACTTGGAAATAGTTTTGTAGTCAGTGGAGTTATGGCTACCATTATATTAGTATAATCATTGTTTTTGAATAGGTAGATGGCCGAAATCATTCCACTCCTCCTTTCATTAAAGTCAACTTGATTCAAAAGAAAATGTAGCAACTCGAAAATAGCATGCAGGAAAACAAATCTATTAACACTTACTCAATTAACAATACTTACTCTTTTCTTCCTTTCTGCAGTGAATTACACTTTAGATCTTGGCAAGCTGGAAGAAGATATGACAAGGTAATTAGAAACCGATACTTCCTCTTCTTCTATAATGTATGCACACATTTCTAGTCAAGCCATTCATCTCTCACAGATGTTTTACATACTTTAAGCAACATCAAAGCAATGGTTGCTTGAATAATGTATGTTACTAAAGATTTACACATTTACACAAGATTATTTGAGACACTGATTCTTGAACATGCCCAGCCATTCCCAACAATTTCCCTGTGATCTCTTGCTCTCACAGATCCCACCCTCTTTTCAGGGGTGCTGTTTGTCCCAATGCCATTTGCATTTCCTTGCTTCCTTCTTTTCCTCTGAGTTTATAAACAGTAGAAAATGTATAAAATTATGTTGATTATCAGCCATTGATTCCTTGAGCCATGATGATTTGCTGATAAAAAGCAGAATTAAAATTGCCAGATAGTACCTACTTGTCTACCTAAGCATCAAGTTCAACTAAATTCTGTAGTCTAGTTAGACTACAGAAAATAAAGAGGTAGATTATATGCAACCTTAAATCTAGGATTCTGGAGATGGCAATTGCAGAAAACAGTAGTCAGTAGGTGCTTCTGCTATAAAGCTTCATAAAGAAAAAGGCAAATAAGCTGTCAATAATTGGTTTTGTTAATGGGCTTTATTAGCCACTGCCCATGGACTTGGTTTATGCATGATGTCTAAAGTTCATGCACATAATCTTGTAGCACTTCAGATTCTTTAGCTTGAAGTCTGTTCCTCATTAGGTATTGAACAACACCAGAAGTCTCAGGAATGCTTATGTGGTCTTCAAGGCAATTGTCTTTTCTGAAGGATGAAACTGTACAATGGTTATAGTTGGAAGAGATCTCAAAGATTATCTAGTTCCAACGCCCCTGCCATGGGTGGGGACACCTTCCAATAGAACAGGTTGCTCAAATCCCAGAGCTGGACAGAGTACTGCAGGTAGGGTCTTGCAAGAGCTGAGTAGAGGGTCAGAATCTCCTCCCTCAACCTGCTGGCCACGCTTCTTTAAATGCAGCCAAGATGTGGTTGGCTTTCTGCTCTGTGAGTGCACATTGCTGGCTCGTGTTGAGCTTTTCATTAACCAACACCCCAAGTCCTTCTCCTCTGAATCCATTCTCTGCCCAGCCTATATTTGTGCTTGGGGTTCCCCTGATCTTCCACTTGACTTGGATCTGAAAACAGTGGATTTTGAACTCACAGATCATTTAGATTAAGTAATTAAAAGAGCTGATCAGGAAAGGCTGTTACTTAGAAATTAAGAACTCATATGTAATAAGAATGAACTGTCAGGCAGTTGGTAATTATAAGAGGTTATGGACACAGTTTCTTACTCCTGCAACATTGTCAGTCTCTGAATTTCCCTTTAGAAACAAATTGTTGAATAAGTGCTACTACTTATTAGCAGCACAGGAACTCTAAAATTTCTATATAGTGTCTTGAGTTAGTATATTCACTGGTTTAAAGAAGAACCTGTTGATACCTACCCTCTATTTCTCAAAGAACATCTGCTAGCAGGTCAAATAATAAAAGCAGTTTACAAGGACAAAGTTCTCACAGGTGTGTTCAAGTACTGAATCATACATAAAGACTTGGTTGTATCTGTTACTCAAACAACAGTTTGCCTAAACCTGAACTATTTCTTGAGACAAAAAGAGCCATTATTTTACAATGCAGTGAGTATTTACATGCATGGAATCCAGCAGAGAGATCAATCCCTTTTGACACAATTCGTAATGAAACAAAGTCCAAGCGTAAATTATTCTCTGAAGTGATGTAGCATCATAAAGTAATTGTCTAAATTGTGCCTGAGTTTTGAAGCAGTGTCCTTGATTTTGGTTTGGTAGTTTCTGTGTGAGTTTTAATGGAGCTGAAGATGATGGAGGTCAATATTCAACTAAGCAGCATTCAGTTAGGCATTAATCCATTTTTATTAAACAGTTTAGATGATAAAGTCAATTTCATAATTACTATAGTTCCAAAGTCTACCATACTAAACTCATGGTATCTTAGCTACCAAAAAAA
>VZRU01008145.1:0-28224 GCA_013398155.1 Pedionomus torquatus
GGGGGGTCTGGCAGCGGCCCCGGGGTTGAGCGTGAGGCGAGGGAGGCTCCAAAGGCCTGAGGGAGAAGATGCCGCAGACATAGGCCCATCCCTTCCCAAAGGGTGCCGGCCCCGGGGGGGCCGTGGGCAAGCGCTCGGTTTCCCTCCCCTGGCGTGGGCGAGGGGGGGCTGTGGGGCAGCGGCCGTCGCGCCCCCAACCGCTGGCCCCCCAGGGCTTGGTGGCCTGGGGTGCTTCGCCATCCAAACACGATGCGGAGAGCCTGTGGCCCGGATAAACTCCCCTTTACCTTGTCCCAAATAAAGGTGCAGACGTTTCTAAGTAAATTAAATGTTGGAAGAGTTTTACCGCTCTGTGTGTGAAACAAGGACGGCGCGTGCTGTAAGGAAACGAGCGCCCCAGACCTGGGTAATCCGGAGAATATAAGTACTAAGAAGGAACCCTTTGGGACCCCTTTCCATGACGGGGAAGGGGGAGGAGGTAAGGAAAGGTCATCCATACTGATCTAAAATTACTTTTCCAAGGTGACAAAAACCTTTTTTTGGAAATGGGGAAGGGATGGGAGAGCAGGAGGGATCGCCGTGTGAGTGAATGGAGGTGCCAGGCAAATGCTTAAGCCGTGAAAAATGGAGGCAGAAGGAGCTGTGAACAGCTGACGCATACCTCCGGCTCGGCAGAGGCTCCGGTTTCCCCCTAGGAACTGTGTCACTGAAGGGTTGGCTCCCATCCCTCCCGCAGCCACCTCCTGTGCCCATCTGCTCTCGGATCCTGGTGAAATCGCTCTCTGAAAACACCCAGCAGCTTCCAGAAACTCACCATAACCCCACCCGCTGGGACAGTGGTGGTGCACAGGAGGATTTCCATCCTCCATCCACCGCTGCCGGTGGATCGGTCACCATGGGACAGCCTCCTCCCCGATGTTTTCACCAGATCTGCCCAACTTCATCACCACTTGTGGCTTTCCAAGGGGGCACAGTGCTCACACCATGGAGTAGGTCTACTGTCCAGGGTTTTGTTTGTATCTAGACTCTTAACACCCTTTTCTGTCACCGTCTACCCTATCATATCTCCTACTTATGTCCCTGGCAACTACTCACCCATTACAGTTTTGTACCAACTTGTGTTCGGTTGTGTCAGGGTTTGCCCGGTGAGGCTCTCCAGCTTTTCCTTAAGGAATCACCTTGCCACCTGCTAAGGCAGACAGTGTGTGCCCTGAGGAGTGGGGAAACATCCCACCTTGCAGAGACCATAACACTGGGGCTGTGCCGGTGACCAGCACCCCGCCATGGTGCCAGTTGTCGCTAAACGTGTTGGGTTTATCATGTCTACAGAGCAGAGCTTTTCTGAGGCTGAACAAGGCAAAGCAAGGGTTGTTTTTTTTCCTTTCTTCACGGTGAGTACAATCAACCCTGGGAACAGTTCTGTCTGCTCGCGTGCTGCCATACGAAACAAGAGCAGCACTCGTGTTTTACTGGGTGTAGGCTGTGGAGGCCTCCTGGACGCATCCCTGGCTGTTTGCTGCTGCCGGGAGTACTGTGCTTCTGCCTTTCAGAAGCGCCAAGCAAGAGTCTTTGCTGCCCATGCCCAGAGCTCGCCCAGGCCTTTTCCTCCGCTCTCGTAGTTCCTGTGCCAAGTGGAGAGGGCAGACAGCATCATGCGAGGACATTGTGCATTTGCTTCAAGCCAGGCACGGGTATCCTCCCAGGTTAAAAATCTTCCAAAGAGTTTTGCTGTCATTCAGCCAACAGGTAGCATTTCCTTATGGCAACCCAGATGTCAGTTTCACAGTTTCTTAATTTATGACGATGGCAAGGAGGGGTTACCAAGTTTCAGAGGGCAGTGTGCCACTGCTGAGTTCTTTATGCCCGACTTTGACCAAAAAATCCCTCCCTGAAAGGAGATGAGGAGCAACAACCCCAGCTCCCTCAGTCTCTCCTCATAAGACTTACTCTCCAGACCTCTTACCAGCTTTGTTGCCCTTCTCCCAACCCGCTCACCACCTCAATGTGGTCAGTTTTTGTGGTCAGGGGTCCAAAACTGTAGGCAGTACTCAAGATGGGGCCTCACCAGTGCCGAGTAGAGGGGGACAGTCACCTCCCAAGTCCTACTCACCACGCTGTTCCTGTTGGAGGCCAGGATGCTGTTGGCCTTCTTGGCCAAGGTAAAACACCAGCTATCAATCCAAGACAGTACGAATTTCAAAGCACCAGTCTAAAGGCATTATTTAGCTGAGCTGCACAGGGATCTTATATACCTGTGAGAGCGCGCAGGAGGAAAGCGGAGGAGAGCTGACTATACACAGCACTGTGCAAACTGGCAGGCTCAAATTATACGACTGGGGAATTAAAAGGATTAGCCGACAAATTTACTGAGCATCTGGCAATTATTTTGATGTTGGGAAGTTTAGAGAGGGAAAGAAAAAGCTGTGGAGCAGGCGTATTCAGAAGAGCTGAAGAGAAAGATCCCCCCCTTGAACAACCCCATACCTGCCAGCCCAGGGAGGGAAAGGGAATTCATCTGTGCCAGGCGAGGGCTGCCCTGCCCAGTGAGGGAGGAATGCCTTTCCCTTGAGAAGAGAGAGAGCTACTCCTGCGCTGGCACTATCAAATCAAACCATTTTGGGAAGCATCCAGGGAAAAAAAAAAAGTAAGATGCTGCTATAATCACCTCCTGCCTAAGTAATGAGGGAAACAAAGACTTTCCAAGAAGGTGCTGCTAACAGATGGTCTATGGCAGAGAATAAAAACAGATCTTACCCCTGAAAAGGGAGCAGTGAGAGACGGAGCAATCAGGGATGGAGCTCCACAGCCTTTTGGGGGGCACAGGAATTCATCACCAGACAGCAAGACTGGCCAGTGCCGAAATCCCAAATGCTACTGGCACAGCAGCAGTAGCTACGTGACTGCAGGACTCACACTGCACCAGGGACAGGTCACCCGGTGGCCAATGACTGGTTTAATTGTGAATACACTTGCAGGTGGCACAAGAACATTTTCCTTGTGGTTAAGACCCAAGCTAAATGCCTCTGCCCAACAGAGGCAACTGCACTCATGTCTGCAGCCAGCTTCTGCTGCCCAGTGCTTCTGCACCTACTGAGGCATTAACCTGGGCTGCCCAAGACAGGTGAGCCCAAGCAGGGCATGGAGTGGTGGGAAGACCACCAACAGGTAGAGCTCCTGGGTGCCAGTGTGTCCTCAGGACTGACTGCACACCTGAAATGGGGAGAAATGTCTCTGAAAATGACAAAAGTCACAAGAGCGAACAGCAAGCCATGACCACCTCCTGCAGCTCACAAAAGCTCACAAGCCCCATCCAGCTGTGTCTGAAGCCAGTTGGCTTAGGGAGGGCTTTTGACTGGGAAGGGCCTTACAGAGTCCCAGGAAGGGCAGAACTGGTAGAGCACAAATGACAGCACAGAATGAGGGTAAACATAGAGAAGAAAGGAGTCCCCATCCTCTGTGGAGTGAGGCAGTAACATCGCGGCTGTTCCGTCCCTGCCTGTGGCTTACCCAGCCTGGGGCAAACCTCTAAAGCAAAGTCATGATAACAGCTGGAAAGGAGAAGGGCCGGGGATGGCACGCTCAGAGATAGGATCTGGTGCTCTTGGGCACTCTGAGTGCTATCACCAGAGAGTGGGAGGCAATGGGCAAAGGCCAAAATTGAAGAAAGAAAAGATAATCTGCTCTTTGGGAGGAGAGAGCAGTCCCGTACAATTAGGCTTTTTAATGACTGAATACAATTAGTCCAGGTTGCAGCACTGAGCAGTGCCCAGCAGTGGGACTCGGGGAAATAATCACATCACGGCAGGTTAGCAAAACACAAATACAAGGTTTATCTGAGTCCAGTTGGGGCCATAAACTACTCCTGTGGACCCCGGACCCCAGCACGTGGAAATCCTGTGTGGTGCATGCAGCGCAGGTGCTGCCAAGGAATGTGGGACTATCCTCCCCTTATCTTACAGTTTTGAAATCCAGCTTGAGTTACAAGGTGTTGAAAGGGGCAAAGAAGCAAAAAGATGATACACGGGCAGGTGACCGTAAACACTTCACAAGCTGGAGCGCAGGAGGTTGTTCAGGACGTTGCACACACCCGACATTGACACACTGACCCGGGATACAGATTTATGCGAAGGCAATAAAAGCTGTTGCGTTAAGCAGAGCTGCTGAGCAACCGCCTGTCCAGCCTACCGAGTGACGCCACTCCCGGGCCTTTGACAAGCCTTAGGACATTTTAGGTGGTGTAGGATGGGAAAATGTGACAAACAAAATTCCAGTTGCTCCCACCCCAGGTGCACCAGAGAAAGGTCTTGCAGCTGCGATGGGCGGTGGCTGGAGCACACGGTGGAGGACCCTGTGGCACATATGACACTGATTGCGCCGGCCAGGGGATGCTCTGAAGCAGCACGTTAATCGTGACATGTCTCTGATTGCCTGTGAATAGCAGTGGGGAGGACTTACAGAAATTTTTTCATTTATGTTTTTACTTCCCATAGACACGCCTTTTCACTGAATCACAGGAATTTTTTCAGTTGTCTGGAGAAGCCCAGCACCAAACAGCTGCTGGCGATGATAGGTCTGGTACCCATTACCCGGGGAAGAGAAACCAACTTATACTTCCCAAGACAGAGAATAGTTTCACATGAACATGATGAATCTGATAAAGCAAGGCAAAAGAGAGGTTTATCTTTACCAGTGAATCTTAGTCAGGACCTCAGCCTCCAACCTCCCTTGATGTGCCCAAGATCTGGGTGAGGTTTAAGCTACAAGAGCAACTACAACGTTTAATCAACTCTTTCTCCTGGGTGTTCTCAGCAGCTCAGGGCCACATACTTCACACCATGCTGTGTTTCTGTGCAGACAGCAAACAAAACTCGGCTTGTATTCCCTGTCCAGGAAGATTAGGGAACAGTGTAGGAGGGATTCGTACCAGCTATCCTTCAGGGTTGCTGAAGATGTCCCCAGTGTGTGGCACAACCCAGTGGTTTGGTGCCAAACCCCAAAAGTGAGCGTGGGACTGAGTCCCCTAGCCCCATAGTTGGTGCTAGGCTCTTGATCACAACTGAAACTGGAAGCTGGAGAGACTTAGATGCTAAAGGAGGTTGTAGATGAATGACCACTGAGCTTGTTGTGCATTTTTCTTAACTTTTAAGATTTTTGAACATTTAGCACCTTTCGCTTTGGATAAACATCCAGTTTCAATGGCAGGTCTAGGCAGATTTGCTGGGGGATTCTTTAAACAAGTTCTGTAGATCCCTTTCAAATGTCATTTTGGCTGATGGGTAAAGCCTTTAATGTCCCAAAACGGCAAACTGCGACAGTGCCTGTGGTGGAAAGAGTGAGCAGGATCCAAACTGTGGAAGTGATACAAACAGTGGAAGCTAAAACAACACAGTAAAGGAAATCTGTGCCCTGTTTGGGAGCAGGAGGGACCGCAGCTGGGGGTGTTACGCAGCTGTCATGGGGTTTTCCAGTCAGCGCACCAGAGATTTAGAAGAACACGGGCTCCATTTGGGATTTTGCCCTTGGGGAACTGCTGATCCCCAAAGCTTGGAACAGGTTCCTGAGACAGGACCCCTGTTTGTGTCTGCTCTGTTTGATGTGTTTTTCCCTGAAGCGTGCCCTGGTGGCTGCTGCTTCGCAGGTGGAGGGAGAACCTCATCTGGCTCCAGTTGGGGATCTGAAGGACCCGAAGAGCAGTATCGTGTGGCTGGGACATGGCTGAGCTGACACCTCCATGAGTCTGCTCTTGCTTACATGTCTGTGAAATGTGGCGATGCATTCTGCATGCATCTTGATTTTAGAGTGATAATATATGGAATAAATGTAACTAAAATACCCCAAAGTCCTAACCAATTAACTGCCAGACACTGAAACAAGAGACTTCCCATTAAAAGTTATGTGTTCTGTGTAATTAAGGTATTTTCTCTTTTCATAATGAAGTTCCTCTCCCTGCATAAGCAGTTGGATAGCAGCAGGCATGAGGGGGAAGGAGTCTAAACCAGGATCGTGGAGATAAATTAGCAGGTTCATGCGTAATAGTGCTAACCCCATTTGCAATTTCTAAGCCTATGTAGGTGTTTTATTTTCTAACTGTGTTAGAAAGATCTGTCAGAAAATAATTAGGCTCTGTCAACAGTTCCCCTATTCCCAGATTACTGCTTCCTGACTCATTAGAGCTGCTGAGGTTGGCAGGAAACTTGTTTTATAGTAATTTCTGTTAGCGGTGTCCCTGGAGAAGAGACAACACTGAGCATGTGACACCGGCGTTAACTTCATCCTTGTGATGGAGGCACAGGGTGGCCAGGAGCTGTCAGGACCATCACACAGTGGTTACTGCTGGCACGAGACATTGACATCTTTATATCCCTGTCCTGGAGCCAGGGACAGCCCGACCAGGGATCCCAGACTGCGTAGCTGATGGCTGGGCAGGGTTCGATTTTAAGGTCTACAAGGTGGTGTGCACAATTGACTGGTTTCCTGACTATTTGGCTGGTTTGTAAGGGTTTTAAAAAGAGAAAAAGGGGCTGTTTAAAACCCATTAAAGAAATGGGTCTTCCCATTCCATCCCAGGCATAAAGCCACAGCAGCATCCCCATCTTTGCCTCCAAGAGCAGCAGCCGTGATGGGTAAACACAAGTTGGCTGCATTGGGAGGCACCTCTCTTTCTGCGAGCCCCAGGCGGCTGCCTGCCCGTTGGCAGCAGGGCAAGTGTCCGGCTGAGCAGGTCCCAGGGCAGGAGCTTGTTCCCTATAGCTCTCTGCCCCTTGTTTTCCCCATTCCCCAAGTAGTGAGATCTTTAGGCAAAACCCAGTATTCAAGCTGTAATAAAACTAAGGCAGCTGTGTCATCGATACCCTCTAATAGGGTATTTTTAAAGTTGCAGTGTTACCCTTTTTATATTTAATTGTAGAAAATACTGTATCCATTTCCACAGCATAACTCATGTCGTTTTTCCTCTTTAAAAATGTAACTATTTTATATTTAGGCCAGCTTAACACCCCAAAATGCGTATTGTTACCATTCGAATAATCCTTAACATACTGCACCTTCTCCTCGTGTTTTATGAAATATTTCTGAAAGGACTTTTCAAAGGCTGTGGTCAGTAGGATAATAGAAGAGGACAACACCAAAGGTAGTGTTGCCTTCAGTGATAGGCTAGTGCAAGTGAACAGCAAGACAAAATGTTGTCTGTGTAGGATAGCAACAGAAGGCCATTCATGGGTAACGGTGACCTGCAACTCCATAGCAGAAGGTCACAAGCTTAAAAACTAGTGAGATTTTCTGTTCTAAATTATTGCCCTGTTAGTTGGACAAAACAAAGGAGAAAACAGAACTGGGCAGTCCCAGGGTGGCTGGGGTCGTCTGCGCAGGGCTTTCATTAGACAGCCTGGGCAGGGTGTGGTGGGCAATGTAACTCCCACACCTATGGAGAATTAGGTATTTCAGGGTCTAAGGCTCTGAGAAACGTTGGGATTTTTGTGTGTGGTTATGGTCACAAAGAATTCATTCCAGCTAGAGCAGCTGCAGGGGGTGACTCCAAGGGAAATCAGAGCCTAGTTCATAAGTGGAAGACAAATACTCTTTTTCTTTAATTTATCACAGTGAATGCTGAGGTTACTCTCCATGAACACGTAGGAGGAAAAGAATGGGTATAAATGAAAGGCTGATAATGACACAAGACCTGTATGTGTGAACTGGTGCCAGATACACTGTGGCTGGGAATTAGGAGAGTTTCTGATCACCACAGGGCAGACAGATGATGGGACTCTGTCTGGGAGCACAGGAGAGCAAACCAGAAGGCAGAGCGATGAATTTAATACCATAGTTAATGATGGGTCAGTTGTTAGTTGACTCTAATGACCTCCAAGGTCTTCTGCATCTGTGTTCCCACGCCCCAACTCTGCCCCTCTGCAGCCAAGGAAGGCAGAGCTTTGGCACAGACCTGGGCCACTGCCCACTGCCCACTGGGCTCCCACTGCCCACTGGGCTCCTGCACGAAGAGGGCAGCAAGTCCCGGGGCTGCTGGGATGGATGGGTCCTGTGGAGCACTAGACAGCACAGGTTTGCCATGCCTTTTGAAAATCTTAGCATAATGCTTCAGCTCACCTTCATTAATTAAGCAAAAGAAAGTGTTGCTTGGTCTAAATTACAAGCAGAATATGTCCTCTGTCTGTAACAGACAGAGTGCTTGGTTTAAGGTGCTAAGGAGGAGAGAGCAATTTGAGTTGTCCAGTAAAAACAAGTTTATTTTGTTTCAGTTGAAACCCTTAATAATTGAATCCCTCTACTGAAAATATTTCCCAGTTTCTGAGGAGCTTATAATGTTTATCAAAAGGATTTGTTTTTACCTCCTTTTCTCTTGCAGGCTGTAAGGAACAAGCTCTCAGTTTGCACAGAGAGTTTACTATCACCTGTAACACAGCAGCACGGAAACATTGCCTGGATTATTCGGGCTCCCCGTCCTCCAGCTACAACTACACAGAGCTCATCGTGGAAGGAACAAAGCTGGGACAAGTGTGCTTGAATTCTAGCCATCGATTTACTATTTAACAGCATCCCAACATAAATTTTGAACGACTTCCCACTTACTGTAGCATCATGATCTGACGTTCAGCTTTCCCAGCCTGTGCTAGCAGGGACACAGAGGTTAGTGAGTGACTTAACCACCTGAAACAACAGCAGATATGTGGGTCCTGCTTGCAATGAAGCCTGAATGGGCTCTGGGATGGGGGGAAGCCATGGTCTTGCTCCAAGGCCTTTACAGCCCCCCTGGAAGGACCACCCTAGGTCCCCTCGCACCGCCTGGTCCTGCTGCAGGGAGCTGTGTTACCTGCCCTTGCTACGGTTCATCCAGAGCACTTCACACGGAGGTATTTCTCCAGGATTTCAGAGATTCCCTGCTCGTCCCCTGGCAGAGGGGCAGATCTGTGCCACCAACCTCTTCTCCAAATCCAGCGGGTGTCTCTGTTCCCACTGGGTTGCAGACTCCACGGAGGAGGACATTTCTTTTGTGCTCGGCTGCACAAACCGGATTGGCGACTCTTCAGCACAGGTTGTCCAAGTTAAATATTTTGGCCCTTCTGCCTGCCATCCTCACTAAAAATTAACTCCCTACAGAACGGTATCATTGCCAAGTAAACCTTCATGTCACCAGCTGGTAGCTGGAGAAGAGCCCAGCAGTGCTGGAAAGCAGCATCGCTGAAATCCTGCATCTCCTGGGCAAGCAGGGCTGGCTGCCGGAGGCTCGGAGGTCAGTGACAGTACTGTCCTTCCTGGGACAGAAGACGCAAGTTTCCTTGTTTCCCAGAGGCAGCAGCTCCATTTTGGCCTTTGCCATGGCCTCCCCGGCATGGGGGAACCATCAGGAATTGCACAGCTTTTCTCAGGTATTGCTGTCTCTGTGGTGTCGGAGCATCCCCACAAAGCTGGACTCCAGCCCAGGTGCCATGGATCCCGGCCGGGGCATGTCCCACCGGCTCCTGCGCTGCTGCACCCACACAGGGAATTTGGCCCCAAGATAACAATCCTGTTCCTGCAAGAAGCTGTTCAGACGCTGCCGACTCGATGACCAGGACCTGTCCGGAGGCACAGAGAGTGGCAGCCTCCTCCCTGCAGCAGCGGCTTCTGCACCCAGAGATGTTTCCCAGTGCTCAGCTGGCGATGCTGCTCAGGGTGGCGTGTCCCAGCAGGAATGCTCCCAAGTCAGGCATGTTTTCCAAACTGCTTTAGTAGGAGTACCAGCAGATCATCTAGCGGCATTCCCAAGTACATTTCATCCCTGCAGCAGGCAAGAAACGTTCCTGGAACAGGAGCGGTGGTTTGAGCAGCAAGAGTGGTTCTGTCCCTCTCCAAATTGCATTCATAGTTCCTCTCCCTTTCTCCCTTCCCCAATGCCCGGTTTGAGCTGAGCTGGAAACAAAGCCAGCACCTGCAGTCAGTTTTCCTCACCGGAGCTCTGTGTGTATGACTTGGAAACCAGCACAGTATGGTATTTATGCTAAATGCTTCAAATGAATAGAGAAGGGAAATAAGACACTGCCCGTGAATATGCAGAGATACAGGTGAACAGCAGCTGAAGCTGGCACGGTGTAACGGCAGTGGGGGCTCTGGCCAGGGCTCTGGGACAGGGCTGGTAGGGCAGAAGTGGACCAAACGCAGTTTTCAGCATGTTCTAAAGCACTCGCTTCTCCACCTGATGTTTCTTTTGAGGAAGTATCAAAAAACACTTTTTAATGTAAAAATAGTCTTTGGAGGGGAAAGGAAATACAACACTAATTGGAGATTTACTGATTGGGAGTAATTAAAATGTAAACAATAACTAGCTTCATTAGAAGGCAAGACGGGACAGTGCACAGACCAACAGGCTGATTGTCATGTCACCTTCTTCTTCGTCACAGGTGCTGGGTTGACTTTTCTCCCTCTCCCTAAACTATCTCAGTGTTCCTTTCACCAGCAAAGGGCAACATACAACTGCACACAGAGCCAGGGCTGAGACGTGGAGGATGTGGGATTAATGACACTGAAGCATTTGGACTCCCCTAGCTTTTTATCATCTCCATCTCAGACACCCTGCAAATTCTCCTCGATGCTTGGAGCAGCAAGACTGTGCTCGGTATTGACCCTGCAGTACTTGGAATCAGATTTAAAAGTAGTTCAGAAGCCTTCTCTTTATTTCTGTGGATTTTGGATCCAATTGCTTTTGATCAAAGATAAATAGCTTACAGCTAAACAGTGCTTGCCAAGAAAATAATTCACAGCCTTCTTTCATCATATAATCAGTTTTTCCTTTCCTACAAGCACAGGGAGGATGTTCTGTCCTGTGACCCCACTATCTGCTTCCCAGACCCCAGAAGTTTTAATACCCAGGACCCTGGGTATTAAAGGGATGCACAGTGGGTTTCACAAACTACCCAGCACATGCTACAAAATGCTCCTTTCACCCCAAAAGCTCCACTTCCAACTCAATTAATGGCCCTTTTCCCCCCTACGTTATTTCAGCTGAAATCCAGGACCAAAGCAGAGAGTTCCCACTGACTTTTCTTTGCCCTTTCATCAAGTCAGCAGCTGGTGGTTACCTGCCTTGCTGCTTTGTTGCTCCCTCCTGGCATGATTTGACCAGGTACTGCTTTCCCTGAGGCTGCTGCAACTACCAGGAGAGCCACAATTAGGCACATTTTTAAGAGCCAGATTCTACTGACAGCTGTGGGAGTGGGACATTTTATTCTTTTCTAAGCATACATGTAAATAAGAGATGTATTCTGTGGTCTCCATTTCATCTTTCCATTGAAAACAACCCTCCTACACACTCTTCTTGTGGTGAAGAACCCGTGCTCCCATGCTGCTGGAGTGTAACCGAGCTGCTGGTGGCACAAGGCGATGTTCTGCTGCCAACACTCACACAGAAGGCAAGAGCTGGCGCTGCTGTCACTGTCATACACCTTACAGCATCTGATCTGACAAAACTTAAGTCAGGAGCTTCTTTGCTGCTTTCTCCTGGAACTTCCTAGGAGGTAACTGGAACTTACCAGGATTACGTGGGGAGCCTTCACAGCTCCCCTGCTGCGATTATTAAAAGCCCCATTATAATTCCAGTGTGAAATATCGTACACAATCAGCAGCTGCTGATCCAAGAGCAGACATCCTTGCAACTGGAAAAGCAAGACAGCACGTAGCAGTGTAAATACATCAGCTAGTCGCAGAGATCTCCATCTCAAATAAGCAGAACAGGAGAAAGGTTGCATAATGCTTAATAAATGCAAGCTTAATAATGATCCACATTTAGATCACTAGGGACTAAATTCTGTAGAAAACCCCATTTACCTCCCAAAAAAAATGAGTTGCATTGCCTGCCACAGTGCTTATCCACAAACTGCTGCTTTCCCCATGCATGGCAAGAGCCATTGCAGTGCCTGGTTACAAGGCTCTGCAGATCATCTTTGGCACAGGCTCAGCTTTCACTGATGCCAACTAAAAGATCTTTCCTCAACCAGTATCCTGCGTCTGCCATAGCTCACCACTTTCTTAGTCTCAACTAATAATTAGTTTTAAGCAAAAAACGACTGCCACAACCAAAGTTTTCCTTCTCCAACTGCACTACATCTACACATCGTCACTTTCAAGAATTCAAGCTACTGCTTCAGTTACCTTATGCTGACGTAGCACTGCTAATGCTCCTTTTCCCTCCACAGACTTTGGCAAAGTGTGAGGATTCTTCTGGGGAACAGCAAGCAGCTGCTGAATACTTCCCCCACCCCAAATCCTATTTCCCGATTATAATTCCCACTGAGGTGCAGCAGAGGTCCTCAAAAAGATGACAGGAGCTTGTCAGATTTGTAAAACGTAACAGACACAGGATATTCAAACCCCATAAAACAGGCAGCCACCCAAACGGGCAGTTGAGCAGCGCCTTTACACAGAGACAGGTTGATTAGACATTTTGTGCCTGTTAGAAGAGAGAGTCGTGCACTTTCCTGCTGTACACCTTTATTGAACACAACAAATCCACAACCCAGCACATCTCGCTGGGTAAACGGTCTCCAGGTACAAGATACAGCATTTCACAGGTACTCCTGTGTCAGGACAGAGCAGTGCCCAACCACCTCCCTGCCCACATCCTCTCTGGGGCAGCAGCAAAGGCTCACAGGTCCAAACTTGGTGGCACAGAGAGCTCTGCATCTGCTAACTTCAGCAGAACCAGGACCACATTCAGACCTTCTACCCATCCTCTGCAAAGTGCCAACCCAACTAACAGTTACATTCTGCTTTGTCAAGGAATTTGGGTTTGTGGAGAGGCAGGAGAGACTGGCACAGTTCTGCTGGCATTCCTGAGGCAGCGGTAATACAGTCACATTAACCATGGAAGATGCCTCTGTGCTCACGTTTGCAGTTCTTCACTCAACTCCTTCTGCAAAGCACCTGAAGGAAGCAAAGCACACACGCCCAGCTTTCATTTCAGAGAGTTTTCTCACAGGGTGAAAGCTGAGACAGCGCCTGCATTGTGCGGGGGACCTGGCAACAAACATTTGCTGTGCAAGAAGTTCAGCATAAGGGCAAAGATTTGGAATTGTCTTTTTTAATCCTCAAATAAAGCAGGTAAACAACCCTTTTTAATGCCTCCTTTGTTGAATGAGCAGTTTCGCACCTGTGGGACCCGTCATTCAGCAAGTCAGAAGATTAAAAGAAGAAAGGAATGAGAAGAGGCAGGCTGGCCCCCACCACCTCGCTGGAGGAAGCCCACGAGCAGAGGAGATCAGTGCTGGGAGGAGAGCACCAGGCTCACACCAGCCTGTGCGCATCATGTACATGCCATCCTTCAAACCAGCCCGGCCCCAGCAGGCAGGGAGCTGAGGGGAGGATCTGCAGGACAACCAACCAGTAAATGTGATACCTGTGCTGGACGTACTGGCAGACATTGTTCTAAGCTTGCAAGTAATGGAGAAGTGGGAAGACTTTCATGTGGCTTCTGCAAATGCATCTCAAGCACCTTGAGATCTTTGAGGGAGCCGGCGCGAGCACAAAAAAGAGAGAGCTGCTTGGCAGAGGCTGCTTGGGTTTCCACAAGGCATCAGACAAGGCTCTCCACTGCTCTCAGAAGCACTGGAACAAGACTGAAGGTCTCCATGGACAGTTAATGGGTATAAAAGGAAACAGCAGCTTCAACAAAAAAAGCTACAGAGCAAATGGGAATTACCAGGCAGTTTTCCCAATGATAAACAATGTTGGGACAAGATCTGATGATAGCAAAAAGTATTCTAGAGTTTCCAGTGTGTAACTGAATGTAGAGAGCAGCAGAAAAACCCAACTTAGTAAGATGATGCTTTAGCCAACATGTGCCCTCCAGCTTTAAAACGTTCTGTTCATAGAGAATCCATTATAAACCTCACTGAACTGTTCTCATGGCTAAAGACTCGGTGATAAAGGTGTAAAAGTACCTAGCTCCAGTCTGAACTTCTCTAGCAATGATTACTAGACTTCTTTAGACCACTATCCTCTAGATCAAAAAGCCTTTGATAAAATTTCTATTCCACGTGCAAGCACCTTCAGTGCTATGATTTTGTAACCTTCCCTTTCATAAACTAGGTTGGGCTCATCTCTCACTGTAAATAATGTTTTCCAAGCTTTTAATCATTTACATGGCATTTCTCTGTTTTTTTTAAAGCCAAAGTCATAGTCATATCATTCATCTACTGCAGCGACTGTGCCAAACACAGAGGAGCCTCCCCACTAGCACCTGAGAGAAACACGTTGGACCTTTACCCCTTAGTGTCGCGTTCTGCCACCTCCCTGGTGTGATGCTGCAGCCCAACAGCCAGAGCTCCTGCCTGGTTTGTTTTTCTGTAGACAGCCTTGCACCGATCCTACCCAGACGGCTGCGTGGCAGTGGCTCACCCTCTGTGCCAGGCAGCCATCGCCACGCTTGCTGCTTTACCAGAGGCACCTGCCTCCTTCCAGGTCACTGCTAAGTCTTAAACAGGCACAGAATGAATGCTCTTTGGGATGAATCTGAAACACATTCACAGACTGTTGCCCTTCCACTGCTCAATCAATTCGTTTTCAGTTTATCCTTGTGGATTTTTGTATCGCTTTTGTTAAATCAGGCAATTTGTCTTCCAGTATCAATTCAACTGCCTTACAGAAGCCTAAGCAGCACATCAGTGTATTTTGAGATAATCTGCAATATAAAAATATCGTTTCAGACTGACAAGATCTATTTTCCATAAACTTACATTAACTGACCCGGCACCGACTCCAAGACCTACGTTAATGTATGACTGTGTGGCCTATCACCTTTATCCTTTAAAATGTAGTTAAATAGAATTTCCCAGGTCTTTCCTACTGGGTTTCCTTTAGCTCTGATTTTTTTCTCCTCTGGAAGGCTCTTGTTAGGACAGAATTAACAGAAACTAGATCACCAAAGCAGCCAGGAGAAAATGAGGGGCAAACGTAGCCTGCAATAGGGTACCCAAGAGCTACTTTGGCGATGGTGAACCTCACATTTCTCTGGCCAGATAATTCACTGTAAGAGACAAAACAAGAAATGGCAGTGAAAAACATCCTGGAGGGAGACAGACCTCTAGGGACACTTCTGTTGCACCTTTAAAACACTGTGAGATGCTGCTGCTGGCAGCAACCAGCCCACGTCCACTGGAGGAGCAGAGAGAGAACACAGCCCCAGCAGCACTCTCCATTCCCACTGACTATGCAGCTCCTCAGCCTTTGTTTTTAAAAAGGCAGAGTGTAATTCCACATGCAAGAATTTCTTCTACACAGACTTCTGGGGACTATAGTGGTTTCATGGAAGAGAGGAGAAAAGCCCCAACTTGCAGGAGTTGCAGGAGGTTTTCACAAACAGGACTCCAGTATATCACTTCCCGATTTGCTGCCATTCAAAAGGGTGATGAGCTTTGCTGTAATATTTGCATTAGGAACCGGTCTCAGAGCAGCGCTGTACAATCGTACAGAACCGCTGAAGGATGAGAGACACCAGAACACAAGTTCCCTTTTTTTAGCAGATCCTGAATCCACAGACCAACGTACTGGAAGAGCTGGAAAGATTCATGCCTCGATGCATGAAGCATACGTTACATTGTCTCTGCACTGTTGGAGGCCGACGACACAATTCACAAAAACTGAAGAGAGAAATACCCTCCTCTGTTCCAAGACAAAACAGCATTATGCACAAATCCCAAATGGATTTCCTTTCCCTTTTCATTTAGTGAAAAGAGACAGGATTTATTTAGTTTTACCCCCCATCTGGTGCACATTCACAGTGAGCAAGAATGAGTTTTGGTTCCAATACATGTGTCAGATCAAGACCTTAGGGAGAAAGAAAAATCTGCATTTCGAGAAGCCACATGTCAGTTCCCATTTCTGGCATTGCCGCATGCAGCACAAAAGCACCCAAATGAACCAGGATTCACGGTATAAATTGTTTCACAGAATATACATTTTAAAGGGACAAGTACAAATATTACAAAATGAACAGAATTGTTTTTAAAATACTTGTATTTGTTTAACCGTTAAAAACAGACAAGTACAGAAAGAGGTAGCAAAGCTAACAATTTCCTGCTGCTCCAATTAGTGTTGCCTGCATGCACTGGGAAAGTTACTGCGGAACCGAATCTCTGGACGTCTTTTCTGGAAAGGACTGTAGACAACTTGCAGTTTATTTCTGAGAATGCTACGTGAAGGACTGAGGCAAATCCACAGGCTCACGAGCAGCTGTTTCACGTTGTCTGGCTTAATGAAAAGGCATTGAAAGAAAAAGGTTGTCTGTGGTTTAGTTCAGAGAGCAAGAGAGGGCGAGAGAGAGAACGCACTAGCACGCACACGCCAGAGAGACCACACACAAATGTAACAGGACACTGGGGAAGTTGCACTCGCCCCGCCATCACGAGAGGAAAGTACAACAGGTCCGTGGGTTAGGATAGAGTTTGGTATTAGGTTGGTCCCATGGATATAAACATCGCTTGACAGACTCAAAGCTAAAAGCGAGGCAAGAAAGGTTAAAGGAAGCAGAATTCCACGTGTTGCATGCATGCATTCTCTCACACCCTCTCTTTCAGGCTTTCTGAAATCCCAGCAAGGTCAGTTCAAGAGGTTCTCCCATCCGACATGTAATAGCGATACATTAAACCTAAGACCAGTGCTCCAAAGATGGGGATTAACCATGTTGACCAGAAACTAGGAGAAGAAAAAACAAAACAAAAGTACGCACAACATAAACCAGAAGAAAGTATCAAGTTAATAATTCATTCAAGATGTTCAGCTCTTATTACATGTCTGTTCTCATTGAGGGAGCTCTCAGGCTCCCTCAGACCAGCCGTAGGGGCCGTGGCTCACAGGGCTGGGCAGCTCGAGCAGTCCCTGTGGCCCCTCCGAGAGGCCCCACGCCTGCAAGGGTGGCTTATAAAATAGCAGCTGAATTCCTGAAGTTTCCAGCCTGGCACATACAAAAACCAATTTGTTTTTTTTTTGTTGTTGTTGTTGGTTGTTGTTTGGTTGGGTTTTTTTCCCCTTAAATAAGTCAGACTGTAATTTGTGCTATACAAACAGCCGAGTTGACTCAAGGATGGAAATTGCTACAGCTATCCCACAATAAATCCTCCTCACTCATAAACCAGAGGCCACAGGCTCACCATCAGCAGCCTCATTAGCAAGAGTTCTGCATCAGCTACGAAAGACTAGGGCCCTGTTTGGGTTGTGAGCACTCCTGGATCTTCAACTAAACAGGACTGGTCACAGTAAATATCCTCCAAAAAAATGCACATCACTGTTGCCACACGCACTTGCCTGCAGCAACCACCCAAATAATCACTGTAGTGCAAAGGCAGCGCAGCCATAGTTGTGTAACATGAACACATGGGCCAGAGAATTCAAGCTGCAAAATACCAGGATGCCTGTTCTGCCCAGTGTGGAGCAGGGAACTTCTCACCACCAGCTCTGTCTCCACATCCAGCAAAGGGAGTTGCAAGGCCCTGACAGCTAACTCCGTACACTGCAGTTTGGCAACTTTCTTTGGACTATCTGCTTGCTGGATAGACAGTGCAGTAATATCCTCAGGTGATTCCTCCCCCCCCAGTGTTAATATGCAGTTCTACAAACAGACAGTCCTAACCCCTCAATTTTTTACTCTTATTTTAAGAGGATACTATACCTTGCTTGGCCTGAGGATGTCATACTTGGATCCTGAAGGAAGAAAGAAGGAGTTTGCAGGGGGGAAAAAAAGGAAACATTAAACATGCTAATAAGACAACAAGACTGAGCATGTGACTACAAACACAGAGAAAAAATAACCCTCCCCTCCTCTCCCAAACACCCTGTCACAAGCACAGATGATTCCAGGGATGTTTGCCCTCGTCCTCACCTTCACATTCTTTCCATCAATCCAATCCCGCCCACCCAGTCCTCTACACTGGAACTTGCACCCTTCTCTGTTCATCTTACATGCTACAAATGATAACTGGCACTCTGATATGGACAGCCCTTTCACTATGGTCCCCTCTCCAAACCCCTGCCCACGTCCCCAGTTGCCATCCTGCCACCTGGACCCAGAACCAACAATTAGAATGTCCTCTTCAACTCTTCCCTTGTATGCAACCCATTTCCAAATTTTTATACTTCTCCTTTCATAAAACTTCAAGACTTTAAATACTTTTTCCAGTCAGATGGAAAATGCCTCATTTAGGCTTTTGTCAACTCTACAGCCCCTTCCTCAATGGCTGTTGCTGCTCTCCAGTTTAATCAATACCTTCCAGCCAAAAGTCACCTTTCCTGCCCATCCTAAACAAAATTATCTCCATTTCTTGAGGACTTCAGTGTTTGCTTTTCTACCATAACAGATTTGGCAAATGCTAAACACTGACATTTACTGTGGGGAGTTACCTATGAGCTGTGTCATAAGAGTATACACATACTTTTTTCTTTTCATGTTTTCCCCCCTATGTATTTTTACACTGCTGACTGCTATCTCTTGCGGCTATTTTTAAATTATGCTTGGGCCTGCTTTTAAAAACAGGCATTTTTTTCAATTATGCTTGGGCCTGCTTTTAAAAACAGACATTGTACACTGGAGCTGTACATAACTCACTGGACTTTCTCCTCAGAGAAGAAAATGTTTGAAAAAAATATTGAACTCATATCTAAGGGAGCTACTCGGATTAATGCTTATTTCTATGCACATTTTAGGCATGTGATTCTGTTTATGAAATGGAATTAAACCAAGCAATAAATCTTAAGGTGAACATATGCATAATCACGCAGTCCTGCTTTATAGCCAGGATTAGGCTTTACCCAGCCTGAGTTATTCTTTCTAGGCTGAGTAGAGCAAGAAAACACTCCCTGGGCTTCAATCGCCACTCTCTCTGTTGACTGTTGCCTTCTTGATTCCTGCTACTCTGCAAGTGGCCCTGCTTTGAACAACATCTAATGAAAGCCTTGTTGAAGGCAGAGCTGTGCCGGGTCCAAGCCTTCAAGCCAAGCGAGAAGAGAAGCCAGCTGCAAGGCACATGTTTACCTCTCAGATGGGATTCTATTTATTGCCATTTCCCTCTCCCCATCCATTTCAAAGCCATTTTTGCAACAGTGCCCTGTTCTAATCCAGGAGTACCTGAGTTTTAAGCAACACCAATGATTACTAGGGCAGTTAACAGAGAATTCTTGTTTTACAGCCAACCCCAGGTGGCTGCGTCTGTCTCCTGGCCTGAATGTAACACCACTAAGAGTTCAGCGGTCAGGACATAGCGAGTAATGCAAAGAAAAGGTCTGTGGCTCAAGATGTGGAAATAGCATTGCTGATGTCAGGGAAGAGAGGGTACAAAAAATCCCACTTCCAATTTCACTCTGAGGTGACTGCTGAGCTTCAGAAGAACAAAAAAAATAAAAGTATAATTTGCTTGGAAGACTTATTCACTACTGTGGCTTGTGTAAACATAAAGCCACAAGCTCCACAAGGGGAAAAAGGCATGTGACAACTTCTTTGTTCGTTCTGTGAGCATGTCATCATTTCCACAGCGTTAAATTAAAACAGAAAAGTGAGACACTAATAGCTTACCTTAGAACCTTCTTTTTTACGGTCGTGCTGTCAAGGAGAAAAAAAAAAAAAAAAAAGAGAGAAAAAAAAAAGATAAGCACTGACTTCAAGAGAAACCTGCAGTCTTTATGAGGGAATTGTTCTGTACACAGCCCTCATCACAGGGGTAATTGCTCAGACTTGATTTTCAAAGGAGTCATTCCTTCAGCACCCAAAGGCACCGTCTTCATAGCAGGCAGGAAGCTGCTGTTTGTGCCCTGCCCCTGCGATCTCTCACCCTCCTGAACTCTAATTTACAAGGCATGGGTAAGTCATGGTACTACCAGGTAAGGAGGAAACCACTTAGATTAGCTTCTTTAAGTGTCCCAGATTTAATTGTAGCAAGAAATCTGTTCTGAATGGTGGAAAGAAAAGACTATTTTAGTTTTGTTTCCTCAAGGGAGATCCTCTTTCCTTAACAGAATGGCCAATGCACAGGCTGCCTAAAACACTGAACTACTTACTTATTTTGCAAGACACATCTTGGTGGATGTGTCTAGTGGGTTGCACAAAGGAAAGTTATACTTTTACACAGTCCCATCACGTGTTTGAAAGAGGCTGTCACAGCCAGCTGCTCCTTACCGGGTGGATCTCCCCTATGTAGTACTGCTTGAGCATCTCCCTGGCATCTGTGGAATGCCCAACATCTTCAAAGCTCTCTGTGGCATCTTTACCAGCTTGCTCGAGCAAAACTTCTTCTCCGCCTGGATGCTGGAAGAGAAGACTTGAGGTGAGCAAAGGGCTAGATGCAAAACTGGTTCCAAGGGTGTCAGCAGCCTTCCTTCCAACCTCTTCTATTTACCATGGATGCTTCAAACCAACATCATCAAAAAATTATTCAATTGTTCAACTTCTCTTTCAGGAATTCACAAAGAACGATGTGTGCTGTACAGCCTGGAAAATACTTTGCATAATAAAAAATCCTACCAAAGAGGCAAATCCCCAACATACACAGGGAAGCACAGCTTTGTCCTCCACAACAAGCCACCCCTTCTGTGATTCTGTAACAAATTTGGGCAAGAAAGCAATACAGAAGAAAGAATATCATCATGTAGCTTTTCATGGGCTTCACTGTATAAATCAGACCCCTTGCTTGCAGAGAGGCCTCTCCTGCATAATTTTCTCAAGAACTTTCCTGAGGCAACTTGAGTGCTAGTGAAGCACAAGACAACACTGCCTTCACAAACATCAGTGGAGGAAAAGATATTCTACGAAAAAAATAATAGTATTTTGTCTGGCAATCTCTCTGCAATCAATCTGCAATGAGGAGTGGAGAATGGAAGTTGCAATTACAAAGGCAGCAGATCTACAGGATGCTCCATGACACTGGCATTTCTATTGGTGGCAAACGGTCACAGACAACTGTGAGCCCAAGCAGTACGAACTGACAAAAAACCCTGATGCAATTCTGTTTTCTCTGATGGGTTGGGCTCTTCTCTAGCACTGTCAATACCATAATTCCAGGAACAGATTGGCAACGGAAGGTGTTAACCTCAAAGCCAGCAAAGTACAATATCTTTACAGTGGGAGTGTGAACAAATAATTCAGTTTAAACTATCAGCTAATCCAGTTAAACCAATAAAGTGGTCACCCTTCTGAGTGCAAACATGGAGACTAACCCAGTTTTCTAGAACCCCAGGCAACAAGCAGTAGATGCGCTAGTTAAGAAGATGAGACTTGTTCACTGCTGCCTGTAACAGCTACAAGACTGGTTCTGGAGAATAGATGTTGGACTAAATTTCAGATCAAAGGACTAACACACCTGTTTTTCTCTGTAATATACTTTTCCTTCCCAGACACAGAACAGTTTCTATTGCCCCTCTTCCTTGAGCTTGTCTGTTTTTGTTGCCAAAGGTCTAAATATTCCCACTTGGCTATCACACCTCATACCAAACATACTCAATACGGACACAAAAACAGTCCAGTTGTTTACTCCAGTGAGCTGCTGCAGCCTCTTCTGCAATCCTCATATCAGAGCTCTGTATTCTGAATAAATCCCTTTATTGTTCAGGTATGTAACAAAATCAACGTGGAGCTTTCTCAGCAGCCATGAAGGGCAAAGTCTGCAATCTCAGGACACAGTTTGGTTAGCAGTCAGTTATTAGGTTGCCTTAGCTGTAAAACCAAGTGAGCCTCCACTCTGCTCATTCCCTCTGTACCTGGCTACAGGTCCTGCTGCCAGTTCTCCCATACCAACCCTCATACCCACTTGATCTCAGGAGTTAGATTAGGGACTACTCTAGCAGAAAACCCACCCTACAAAAGAGAAAAGGAAGACATTATCTGCTGAGGTGGCTCTACAGAGTGGGATGCACGTCTCTTCATGCAAGGGAGTCGGTGGAAACACAGGCTGCAGCAAAACCACCCTTTAGATCATTTCTGCACCCCTTAGACCACACTCTCAGAGTTAGCTGCAGTGGTAGGATGCTGTATACTGCTATACGTATTACTCAGAACTGTCTGATTTTCAGCTATTTTGTAAGTATGCCTGCAAATATACACAGAAACTAGGAGATGAAAAGCTGGCCATTTACTTTTAGCCTTCTAGATGAACTCCTTAGGGACGTCTCACCAGAAATCCCATTCCAAATGGAAAAATATCAGAACTGAATTTTAAGAGACAACCTTGCTTTCCTAATCATCCACCCTAAAAGGCCAGACAAAAACCTGCAGTGGATATTGGTTTTCAGTGGCATCCGGTCTTTGCACATACAAGAGACAAGAACAGTAAAGTTTACTCTTCTTTACGTCTTTGGGTCTGAAGCTTTTCTATACATTTGCTAAATCCACAAGTATGAAAAAGAATTTATTCATGCACATCTGTCCTTCACTACAAACACCTAAGCCAGAAGAAAAAAAGAAAACAAACAAAAACTTAAAAATATTTTGGCATATCATTTCTGAAAGGACTCCCTAGTCTAGACAACCATAACTGCAGCCAGACAATTCTTACCTTGTCACACCCAAGCAAACCTGAAACCAGACTGTTTATACAGGAAGTCATTTACTCTGCCACAAAACTTCCCGAAGCTACAGTTCCTGCAGGAAAACATAAAAACTGAAAGTGTTGCAAACTGTGGAAAAAAAAAAAAAAGTACTTCCAGAGGAAATAATGGCTGAAAAATGTCTGTTTCTGAAAAGAAACAGACAAGTAAACAAGAACAAGAGAAGTAGGCCCAAGTGCCAGTCCTCAGAAGTCTTCCTCAACAGCAGAAACAGAACTGGAACCTCCTTTTCACTGGAGCCTTCAGAATACACAAAAAAATGAAGTACAGATTGACAGCAACATCAATAGTCCTGAAGCACCAGTTCTGGAGGGATATGACCAATGCCACTGAGCAGAAAAAAGAGTTTTACAGGGAGAACCCTGTCATTTGGAAGTGAAAGCACAACAGCCATCACCAGCATAAGGCATCCTCCAGGGTCCCCGGCGCAGGCAGGCAGAAGGGAGGGCAGCCTGCCTTTGCCACAGTCAGGGGATTTACAGGTGAAGAAATCCCAAGACTTACAGCTACAGCAGATGCTCTCAAAAACTTCATTTCAGTGTGATCTTTGAATAAAGTTCTCCAAATTCCAAACTGAGTCCTGAGAAGAACAGCAACAGGAGTTGTACAACTCCATATTCACTCCTAGTTCGCTTAAAATATGTCACTGATGCTCTAAGGTGGTGAGCAATGAAAGTTTGCCCTTGATGACTCATCTCCTCATTAGCAGCTCCAATAGTCCATCCTCTGCATCAACCACCAAGATTGTATTTATTCATGAGACCTCAGACCTGTCTGCGTAGCTGGGTACAGAGCGAGGAAGAAACACCAGCAGGTCAGAAACGTAGACACGAGGCAAAGGCTTCTGAGAGCGCAACATGGAAACTCACTGCACAAGGCGAGAGCCTGGAGTCACCTTTGCACAAACTCCACATGCCTGTGTGAATGTCTGGCTGGCAACTGATCTTACAGACCCACTGGACAAATGAGCTCAGATGGAACACTAAGCTCTATGACTAATTAAATTGCTGGATCAGGTAAGACACGAGAACATCAGGTTCAGGAGGGATAAAAAAGCTTTCGTTCCTAGCACAAGTATTAAAGAAAGGGATAGAGTATTACTGTGCAATAATGAGCCAGTACTATACTAGCCAGAAAAAAAAGGACAAGCAGCCACCCAGGCAAATGGTGTCCATCAGCCACACATCCATCAGAACTTGTTTTAAGACAAGGAACAGGTTTCCCTGAAAACATATCACAAAGCTGCAAGTCAGCATGAGCAAAAACAGATCTCTGACATTCCTCTTTTTCCCTCACAGAGTTCTGGTTTCAGATACATCAGAGGATATAGGAATTAAATGCAAAAAGACAAAGAAAGGTTTTGAGTGCTGATTTCTTCCTGCTGGTGCCATAAGGAGGCAACAATCTAAAACCTGGCTGCCTTTGATGTGAGCAACCATCTGAAACTTTCTTCCACTTCCCCGTCAACAATAATGCTCTTAACTACCAGCTCCTCCGAGCACAAACCCTACCTTAGCCTTGTACTTGCCCAGAAAGAGTCTAACTTCTGTTAGAGCCATATAATTTTAAAGAGGAGCTCTCAGTAGTAGAATATTTTCTTCTTTGCAAACACAGTTTGAAGAACATTGTACTTGAAATCAACTGACCGATTCAGGATACAGTTGTCACTACCCAGGCTCATTCCACTTGGAGACAAGTTCAAATAAATTGCTGGTCACACTTGTGCTAGCAGCAGCAGCAGCACATGCCAAGACACAAAGCTGTGGTGGCTGCTGTGTTCTGTGGACTCAGGTAATGGACAAAAGGGTACCCTGAAGAGACATGTATCTCCAAACTCTTCTAGTCCTGCATCAAAACGGAGATAAAACTGTCCCTCTATCATAAGAAAGCTTGTGAAAATGTCTTACAGATTGCACACGAGTTAAAAGCCATTGATTTTAGTACCTCTGTGGCCTAACTGTGAGCAGTACCAGATCTCAGAGAGGCTGCTGGGGAGGTACATCTGCCCTCCTCCACTTCCTCGCTCATTGCTCACACCTACCTGAGCAGCCGGCCCTTCTTGCTCTGGTCACAGTCTACACCTGCTTCTCTAGACTACTGCAGTCAGGATTTATAACATGTATTCTATTGCTCCAAGTAACTAAATTTGGGAGAAAAATATACTATCACCACAAGGCTATCTCAGATTTCAAATGATCACACAGGCCTTCTGAAGCACAAGAGATTGCAATCCCTCAGAAACACCTATGACATTTCAGTTGCGGACTTTACACATCTCCTGCATTGTGTTCGTGTTCTTTAAATTCAGTAGAATTTTGCAATGTGAAAAATGTCTTAATTGTTACTGCTATTACACAGTAAATAAATTAAATTGAAGTTTAAACCAATCCATGCTTCAAACAACAGACAGACTTTGGGTTGGCTAGCTGATGGCTGACCTGCTGTACTGAGTCTGCAGGAATCATGAAGCAAAATTCAACAATCTTTTAGCAGTGAGGTTTCTTTGAGATTACGCAATCCCTCCAAGTTAATGCTGCAGTGGAATCCAGCAATCCTGTTCAAATAATCTGGGACCAAAGGCCACAAAAGGCAACAATTAGACGCTGCTTCAGCGACTACACAGGATCAAGGGAAAACAGTACCCACTGACACCCCGACAGCTGCAGTTACAGCAACTCAGAGCTCTAAAGCAGAACAGTTTATCAGACAACTGTAATTTTTTACACAAGACAAACAACTCCTGGTTCCAATCAGCTACACATTGTTCCCCTGTCACCTGAGTGATTACAGAGGAGTAACAGATATAAAGTGCATTTTTGCCAATAAATTAGGCCTTGGTCTACATTTACAAGTTTCACTACGTCACCGAGGGGTATACATAGCAGAGTGTTGTGTCAGCCCCACTGGCACAGTTAAAACAGTAGCCTTATTCTTCTTCCTTTCCCTAGTCCAAGTAGATCTTTTTCATGTCAGAAAAACACAAATAGGAAAAAGGGCTTGGAAAGGGCAATGTGAAATACCACCTCAAGGTAACATTCAGGTCAGTGCTAAACCTGGCTTGCTGGGGGGAGTGAAATGTTCTTCTGAGCTCATTTATAATACTGAAGGTGTTCCAGGGAGCATAGCCCAGATGCTATCTTACACAGAGAATACCGAGATGAAGACTGGGACCACCACACAGTGTCCATGCTCTGAAACACAGCATCATTCACATGGAGGTAAAGACCTTGAAAACATTTTTCTATCTCTCAAGTCTGAAAAGCGATAAGCAGCAACCATAATTGGAACACAGAGCCAAGTGTAAGACAAAGCATGCAGTTTCTGCAAGCAGTGTCCCAACCTCGAGTTGGTTCTGGCTCTTCCTAAGCCCACAGCATTTTTGTTATTTAGAAACCAGCAGTGAAATGCTTTTCCACATTTCTGCCAGGTCTTCCCCTGAATCTACTTAACCTTCTGGCATCCAGAACAACCTTTGGCAAGGAGTCCCATTGGTCTACTCCCTGTTGTGTGAAGAAACACCACTTGCTTGCTTTGAACCTGACTCTAGCCAGCTGCTTGGATGCCTCCTGGTTCTTGTACTAGACTTCAAGATGCAAATATGAGAGATTTCAGAAACTAGTGGTGACAAACACTCTTCAAAATACACCTGCCACCTTGCCCATTTCATTTGATCAGCAGAAGTACCTGGGCCCACAGCTATCTACTCCACTGCACTCTCAGCAACTTGACAGATGCCAGATGCCAGTGTGGCCTAGTGCACACCTAGAGGGGGTGTGCATGTCAAAGGCAGCAATCAGCTGCTCAAAAAATCCTCACATACCAGTTGGAAAACTCCTAGTCTTGTGAACTGACCCTGGAACAGGAACCCAAGTACCTTAATTCTGCTCATTGCTCCACCATTTAATAGCTTCATGAGTTAGAGTGACATTCAGTACGATTGTCTTCTCCTTCCCACTCTGACTATAAGCTCTTTACAGGACGGTTTGCATCTCGCTGTAAATACATGTGACTAAGTGTGCAACTAGTCCCTCACCTCAGCCAAACTTCCAGCCTCTTCTGTAAAACAAATAGCTGAGCATCAGCTGATGAAATTCTGATAATTTCTTTACCATCCCACATACTTTTCTTTCCAGCATATTGGGTGCCTAGAGTCTCTCAAGTATCAAAGATGCAAAAGCAGCAGCTGCTCAGCAGGCAGCTTTTCAGATCCTGCACCTGACACTGAGGCATCTGCAAACAGTGCTGGAGAACCAGCAGAAGACAATGGTGAGCAAAGGTGTGAGCAGCCAGGATCCATTTATGGTCCTGTGAAAGCAAGATTTTTCATTAAAAAAGCTATAAACAGTGTAGAACTGGTAACGGCAAACATCAGCTCAAGCCACCGTAGTAAAAGACACTCCCTGATTTGTTCACTGAAATACTTCAGAGGCTTTTAAAGTCAATGTCAGGATAAAGACTGAAAGCAAACGGCAACTCAAATTCTGAATGAAGCATTATGATGCTGGATCCAACAAACAAAATAGATCGTGCCCAACTTCATAAATAAATACTAAAAGTTACACAGAAAACCACTAACTCCAGCTGTCAGGCCACTGTAGAAAACCTGCCAGATTATCATTCTCTCCTCCAATCTGATAAACCTCTACACTTCACAAGATAGCTTTGTAATTTTATGTTATGACTACATAGCAGACATGCTTTAATCGTATACGCCTGGAGGAAAATCGGAGTTTAATTCAGACAAGCAAAACCAGCAAGAAGAAACATGCGTGTTTCCAGTGAAGTGCTCTTCTTTCAGAGCTGATTCAGACTAACTTGGATACATTACCCAGTAAGTGCTACAAAGGGTTTGGTGGGATTTTTTTTGTTTGTTTGTTGTTTTTTTGGTTTGTTTGTTTCTTTCTTTCTTTCTTTTTCTAAGGTGGGATAAAAGCCCTTTGAAATTTTGTTACTGTTTCTTCCCACTCTATTTTCAGCTCCAAACACTAATGATACTGCACTCAGCCTTCTCAAAAGTAGAAGTCAAAAGTATTGATCCTAGAAGCAATTTTTTGCCTACATATCCAAGAGAACTGGAGATTACACATCAGAGGCTGCGCCCCTTCTGAATCACTCATGCATGGTCGCCTCTGGAAAGGCAGTTGCATGGTAGATGCTCACCTACTGAATCACCGCGACTTTCTCCTTTAAATTCTGGGGTGTCCCTGGCGATGTCACATTTAAACTACTGCTAGCCAGACAGTTTGCCCTACAAGGCCAGAAGTGAAGTAACGTGACTTGAGGAGAGCTGCACCTCCCACGTGAGGCATGCCTGAACAGATTGCCTCAGAAAACAAAACTTCAGCGAGTAGAAGCGCAGCTCCTGCGCTCAGCTGGTTGTCGTCAACATGACCTGCCATCACTCTGTTTTCTCGCAGATGTCTTTGAGCGTGGGGTGGGACCTGTCATGAGCAGACAAACCGTACTGACGGGTCTCCTGCGGCCCCTGCTCTCGGGGCTTGCGGATCCCTCCTTCAGGGCAGGGGGGTCGCCGAGGCCCCACACCCTGGGGCCAGTGAGCTGCCTCGGGAGCCCCTCCGACCCCGGGCCTACTGGTCCCCCCTTCCCCTTGCAGATCCCCAGGGTCTCTGCCCGCCATGCCACCCCTCCACC
>VZRU01008151.1:7241-21980 GCA_013398155.1 Pedionomus torquatus
GTGATCAACATGATTTGGATTCCAGAACTGGCATCAGGAAGGCATGGAACGGGGTCAAAGGCAGGCAAACAAACAGGGTCCTCCTTGGACTTTGGCCACTGAAGAAAGAGAATTGACCCCTTGATCCCTCAGCTTTCATACTGAGCATGTGGATAGGATGGAATACCCCAGTTAGTCAGCTTTGGGTCCCCTGTCCTGTCATCTACTGCCTACAGGTGTGACCTCTCTACACTCTTCTGCTTTTGACCCTTCAATGGGGCAACCACATTGGATCATCTCCCACAGCTTCCCCATGTTGACTTCTACTCCAACCAGAAAACATGGAATCCTAGAACTGTCAGAGTAGGAAGGGACCTCTAGAGATCACCCAGTCCAGTCCAACTCCCCTGCTAAAGCAGGGTTGCCCAGAGCACATCACTCAGGACTGCATCCAGGTGGGGCTTGAAGGTCCCCAGAGAAGGGGACTCCACACCCTCCCTGGGCAGCCTCTGCCAGGGCTCTGACACCCTCACCCCAAAGAAGTTTCTCCTCATAGTTGAATGGAAACTCCTATGTAGCCTTGCTTGTGCCAGCTGCCCCTCATCCTGTCAGTGGGAACCGCTGAGAAGAGTCCAGCTCCATCCTCCTTCAACCTATCGTTTAGAGACTTGTCAGCATTCATAAGGTCTCCCCTCAGCCTTCTCTTCTCCAGGCTCAAGAGTCCCAGCTCTCTCAGCCTTTCCTCATCAGGAAGATGCTCCAATCCCTCCAGCATCTTTGTGGCCCTACGCTGGACTTTCTCCAGTAGTTCCCTGTCTCTCTGGAACTGGGGAGCCCAGAACTGGACTCAGTATTCCAGTGGCCTCACCAGTGAAGAGCAGAGGGGGAGGATGACCTCCCTCCACCTACTGCCCACACTCTTCCCTACGCAGCCCAAGATTCCATTGGCTCAATGGAATTGTTGCATGTGTGATTACTGCAGTATTTTAAAATAAATTTCTGTCAAAAAGAATGGGAAAGAATGAAGCAGTCTGTGCACGTAGTTTCTCCCATCATCCTAAAATCCCACATTAATTCATGAGCAAAAGAAAAGGGATAAAAGCCCGATGGGCTCAACAGCCCAGTCCATGGAGACAGGACTAATCCAGAAGCTGTACAGGGAATTGCAATGTCACAGACAGGACCTGCTTGTGAGATGTCAATCTTCAAGGCCGTGAAGATAGTGACAGCTATTTTTTATTTCTCCCTTTTTTCCCAGGTCACCTCTGGCATGTAAGAACTGGAGTGTGTCTCTCTTTCTGCTTTGGCTAGAGTCCCACTTACCAGACTAATGAACAGAAAGCCCAGAGAAAGACAGAAAATGCACAGAGGCGAAGTCAACCTCACCTCGCACCCATTCCAGCTCCCAAGGTGACCTCAGGGGCTCAATTCCCCTTCTGCTCCCTCAAGAGCAGCTGATCCCTGTGGATCCCCGTTGGCCATGACATTATTTGCCTCCCCCTTGACTGCCTGCTGCTCTTCCCATGCAGGCTGAAAACTAAGGATGCCTTTGATGGCCAGTAAAGTCAAATAGGTCTCAAAAAAGGCGGCTCTTCGAAGATGGGAGTGACAGAGTGCTAACGCAGTTCAGTCCCTGTCAGCAGATGTGTCAGAAACCATTACTTCTCTCCTGCTTGTCCACCAAAGAATTCTTGCAGCAGAAAGATCAAAAGAGACAGCAGCCAGTCTGCACCCTCCAACCTACCCTGAAAACACAAGGTTTGACCCCATTCCAGCCAGATTTCTCCACAACAGCAGCTCAGGAGGTTGTGCTTTTCCAACTTGAAGCTGCTGGTTCCCAAGGACGTTCAGAGCAATGGTCACTGCTTTCGCTTAAACTCGGAGCTGAAGGTTGGAAAGGAGCTTTCCCGTCTCAGCTCATCTTCTAAAATAAGAAGATGACATGAATTGACCCTGAAGTATCAGCTCTTGGACCCTAGGAGTGACGTTGGCTGAAGCCCTACAAAGACATGGTATGAGAGATGAAGTCGTGTCAGGAAGGCAGCCTTCCAATAGTAAATTTTACCAATTAAATCAAATTATTGGAAAAAAAACATTTAAGATTTGCTGATCAGAAGCACAATGTCATTGCTCAGAGATACGAGACCGGGTGATCTCATTTTATTAGTTGGTCTGCTTTGCCCATAACATCTTTGATTTGATTCATGGACACAACCCCTCCATATACAATTTTCATCTCTTGTACTCTCAAGAGCGTTGTGGCTAGACTGACCCAGGTAGCATAAACCAGGGAGGTCTATTTTAATAATACCACAATAATTTAAACTAGAGATCAGCCATAACAAGGTACAACCAAAGGTAAAAGTGTGAAGGCCATAACGTGGTCATTGGATCAGTTACTCTCCTTCACACCTAATGTGCCTTACCCAGAGGCAAGAGCTTCACTCTGTGTAGGCTTCACGTTTCCACAAATAAAAATAATACGTGACTTAAATGAAAGTTTGGTTTGTTCTATATATATCATACATGTGACTTAATAAAGGACAGCAGCCAAAAATTGTGGCTAGGAAAAATGCTTTCCAGCAGGAGAGTAATGCAGAACCGTTGCCCACTGGATCTCCACCTCTGGAAGTTTCCAAGATTTGCTGAGACAAAGCCTCAACGGACCTCATCTGGTGTTCCCCAGACTTTTGTTCTGGGACATAGGTTCAGGCAGCTGAGATCAACTTCCAGAGGTCCCTTCCAACTAACAACATTCCATTCCTATGATACTGGGCATGTAAGTATTCAAAACGTGATTGTTAAAGATCTGGAAATAATGGTAATCCATCCTGTATGAAGTTCAACACCATTTTGGGCTGGTATAGGGCAAAAATTGTGGTCATATGGCAGATACTTCTTGAGGTGAACAAAAAACAACTTGGTGTTCTCAGGTAAGACCATGATCAAAGATATTTTGCACCCAACTCTCACTGTTTTCAATTGAGAATTCATAGATACATAGAACTGTTAAGAGTTGGAAGGGACCTCTGCCGTGGGCAGGGACACCTCCCACCACACCAGGTTGCTCCAAGCCCCATCCAGCCTGGCCTTGAACATCTCCAGGGATGGGGCAGCCACAGCATCTCTGGGCAACCTCTTCCAGTGTCTCACCACCCTCACAGGAAAGACTTAGGCTTTTACTCTTCTCTGTGGTGCTAATGTCTAATAGAACACATTCCAGGGTGAGCAGCTGTGATTTTATCAGCTCTCCAAAAGGTTTGTTTAAATGGGAGAGCAGCTCTTACACATTCTAGATACAAACCACATGGCCAAGACCAGCTTGGTATTGAGCTTCAGGGTCATGAGAGATGAAGAATATTAACCTGATTCAGCCCTGAAAAAAATGAGGATTATAGATAGATTCTGGCTGACTCCAACGCAAGATTCCGCCCACCTATGGAAGAGTTATCAAGCGACTGCAGGGATTTATAGGCTAGAAAGACCTTAAACGTGGGACTTTCCCCTTCAGGTCAAATGTGAGTCACATCCGTGGGATGGTTTATGAAACCTGACTTGGCTTTTCCAGATCCGGAGAGGAAGAAAATCATTCTGCCTGCAAGGTGTGCTGCTTCAATTCGCCCGTATGCAACTTCAAGCCGTCTCCTATCGAGATTTTACTGAATGTGCAAGTCAAACTTGATTTTTTAAAATCAATCGAAGCGCTGCCATAACAGTTTGCCTGAAGCCAGCAATTGCTTTTATATAACTTAATGCTCCGCGATCAGCCTCAGTGGAGAACTTCTACATCTGCAGATGCCTTAACGCAGGAGCCTCGTAAAAGCTTCCACAAAAGGCAGTAACCACACTAAATATTCCCCCCCAGAGGAAAAATTATCTACAGAAATACTGAAAGCAAGAGGGAGATTCAGATCTCTCCCGCGGAGGGATAATTTTGCTTCTCGTTTCAAACTGAAAAAGAAGATTCAGCGAGAAGTTCTGCCACGGGCTCGGTCGGTGGGTCTTAACCTCTCGAGGCATCGGCCGTGCGATGGACAAAGATACACCACAAACATCCACAGAGCATTTCATACTGCTTTAGACACCGTGTCACTGCAAGGAAAAGAAAAAAACCCGAAATCTGAAATAGGAGGACCAGAAGCAGAGGTGCTGCCTCGAAAGTCACACTTGTCCTTGAATGGGAAAAACCCAATCGATGGGCCATGCCTGCCCCTTAATGGATTTTGATCGCTGGAAGCCAGCCTGGAAAAACAACTAATTTCTTTGCGCTAATAAATAGTAACACCCACCCGCTATCAGAGCACGCACCCATCACGACTGGCGAGCCATTTAAACGGCCGTCACTGTGACCATTCTTCTTCCTAATAACCAGTAATTTGACAGGAAGAAAACATGCCAAAGCTTCCAGTGATGTCTCCTTGGAAAGTCACAAGCGAGTTGACTTAGTGCGTGGGATAAGTGGTGCAGGCGGCGGGGTAATTAGCTCCGGCAAGTCATTATTCTGCAAACAGCTGCACACACTCTGACTTTCAAACGAGGTTTGTTCACTGGATTTTCAGCTCCTGGAGCTTGGCCAGAAATCCATCACGCCCATCATCTACAGAATATTGCCATAAGAAAGAAGGGGCTGTCCTGGGTTGAGCGACACAGGAGTAACTTATCTACTAATGACGGGGAAAACCACATTTTTCGAGGACTCTAGTGTCTGAATTCCTGAAAACCTTTACTTCCTAGCCAGCTATGGTATGGAAGTTTCAAGGTCTCAGTGTTTTCCAGCCCTGCCAGGTATGGGGATGAGGAGGAGCAAGATCCAAGTTGGCCAACAGGATTATCTCATAACCATGAACGTCACATTAAATATAAATCAGAAAGTTTCATGAGGAGATCTCTCTCCCTCTTCCTTGATGGCTGCCATCCTGAGAACTCCTTGTACTGGTGCTGGACCCCTGAGCCCATCTCTTCTTCCCGAAGCCACAGGGCTCACAGTGTCCCACACTGGCTGTCCCTGCTGGGAGTGCGTGGCTTCCAGTAGAAGGAATGGGCTGAGTATAAACCTTGTATATTTTATATTGGTGTAGGGATCATAGAATCATAGAATGGTTAGAGTTGGAAGGGACCTTAAAGATCATCGTGTTCCAACCCCCCCTGCCATGGGCAGGGACACCTCCCACCACACCAGGTGGCTCCAAGCCCCATCCACCCTGGCCTTGAACCCCTCCAGGGATGGGGCAACCACAGCTTCTCTGGGCAACCTCTTCCAGTGCCACACCACCTTCACAGGAAAGAATTTCTTCCTAATATCCAATCTAAATCTCCCCTCTTCCAGTTTAAAACCATTACCCCTTCTCCTGTGACACCACTTCCTGACCAAGAGTCCCTCTCCAGCTCTCCTGGAGCTCCCTTCAGATCCTGGAAGGCTGCTCTAAGGTCTCCCCAGAGCCTTCTCTTCTCCAGGCTGAACAGCCCCAGGTCCCTCAGCCTCTCTTCATAGCAGAGGTGCTCTGTCCCTCTGATCATCTCCGTGGCTCTCCGCTATCAATACTGGTTCTTTAGTACTATTAATGCTAATTATTTACTAGCATTCTATTAAGTCCATTTATGTTTCAACCCTTGGGTTTCTTTGTTTTTCTCCCCTCACTCCTGATTCCCTTTCCTAGGTGAGGAGGGCTCATTGGGTGAGGGAAAAATTGCCCAAAAACCTCAAAAACTGTTGTGGCTTCCTCAAACCATAACATGGTTTAAAGGAAAACAAACCCACTCTGTTGCTGTAGAGTGAAAACATCAAAGAAACAACCACTTTTTAGCTGGATGGAGAGAGGGCAGCACGTTTTTAAGGCCAGTATTAGCAGTGACCACCTAGTTGGAAAGATTTATCACCTCCACACGAACCCTAGAAGAACAGGCTATAACAAGCTGTCGAGCTGCTTGTAGCCTAATTTCGTATTGATTTAAACAATTACAGCATGAAAGTTTAACGCAGAATAATTTTGAGACAAATTACTTTCGTGCTTATTCAGTCCCTCTTAAAAGGAAAGGGATTAACATATAAATATTTTACATTTAAGGGCAGAAGAATGGAAAAGAAGACCATCTTTACAGTCCAATGTACTATTTACAAAGGGCAGCTACAATTATTATTATTTTTTTTATTTTAAAAAAAGCATAATCTTTACAGAAATGGATGATTCATCTGTGAGGACACGACAGCACAGGATGCTAGAAAACCTCTTATCTGGAAGCTAATTCAGTTCAACCAAGTGCTGATAGTTATCAAAAAGCCGCTATTATCAGCCTGTGCAGGGGGAACCGATAAAGCCTTGAGTCGTGTTCAAATCACAGCGCCTGCTCCCGCCGCAGAAGCATCCGAAAGATCTCGGGGATAGAAAGGAGCGGGATGGTCGAACCACCAACCCCTTCACGAAGGACACCAGGCTGGAAAAGGGGCTGGGAGAGAGGTGCAAGGCTCATCCAAGCTACACACTGTATTTCCATCACACCCCTGAGGAGACGAGGGCAAAGATTTCAGGCTTCAGCACCGTCAATGCAGAAATAGGCTTTTTTTTTTTTTTTCTCCTTTTAATGTAAAATCAATAAAATTATTTTAGGGAGCTATTTGGATGACTTGGTTCAAAGAGGAAGCAATTTTTCTTCTCTTTCACAAAATTACTCGTCTATAATGTCGGGAACAGGCAGACCTTCTGACCATGTACGTTCTGACCAAGAATAATTCCAGTTCAAAATGCTTTCCATCCATCATGAGAAAGAAATTACAGGAACTGGACAAGAAAATTCCAAGCCATTCTGACTCTTCAACCCCAAATGAACTTTAAGAAAATGTATTGGTATTAGAGAACACATTTTCATGGCTGCAAACGAAGCCACAATCCGCAAAAATAGATTATTGCATTAAGAATCTAAAACAAATGCGTAAGGTTAACAACCTCCATGGTCCTGCTCCAAAGCTTGCCTGTGAATATTACCATAAAGTATTTCCAGTTCTCAATAAGGTCGGACGCCTGCATGGGTTGAGTTTGGGTTCTCACTGAGTTGAATCATAGAATCATAGAATGGTTAGAGTTGGAAAGGACCTTGAAGATCATCGTGTTCCAACCCCCCTGCCATGGGCAGGGACACCTCCCACCANCTCCCTTCAGATCCTGGAAGGATGCTCTAAGGTCTCCCCAGAGCCTCCTCTTTTCCAGGCTGAACAGCCCCAGCTCTCTCAGTCTTTGTAGGAGAGGTGCTCCATCCCTCTAATCATCTTTGTGGCCCTCCGTTGGACCTCTTGAAGTCTCTTAAGAGAAAACAAAAGAGAGGCGAACACCACACAATACAGCACAGAATAAACCTATTTCCAGATCTCTGAAATGCAATTCAAGTAACATCTTCAATGGACTCCCCAGACCTTCTAGCAGGGACACCTCCCACCAGACCAGGTTGCTCAAAGCCCTATCAAGCCTGGCCTTACTACTTCCTAAGAACTTTGCAAATATTATTCACCCCCGAGGAGGTGATCTTACAGACACGAGGGACTAATTCAAAAGGATTAAAAGACCTTGACCCAAAACACAGCAAGAGCCAGAGCTGCCAGTGAGCTCATTCCTTTCAGTCCCACACAACACGTGCAATTCGGAACATTCTGGGGGACTCTTCCACACTGTCCTGTTACCCAGTTCCTTGGGATGAGAACTCTGTGCGTTGCTATTATCACCACTTCACAGCAGAAGCTCCAAAAAGCCATTTCAGAAGAGGCTTCTCGTATAAATACTCTTAACTTCAAAGCCAAGGCTCCCAAATCTCTCTTATCTGGCTGGGGAAGCGACACAGCTGCCTCGCTGCAGCAGCAGCACATCCATCACAGACAGCCGGCACTTGGGAGGCAGCAGATCTCATCTTTGCTCCCCCTGGTAGCTTGGCACGCGTCTTTTGTCCGGTCCTGATCTGCAAGCGTCCCCAAAACTGTTAAGGGAGGGGCACACGCTATTGAAAAATCTTGAAAATAAACTTTGACAGGAGGGGGTTAAGAAAACGGGTGACGATTCGCCGCGATGGCTACAAGATGCTCTAATAATGGCACGTGCCCAGCAAAATGCCAAGACTGCTGTCAGCATGACATGTTTAGAAAGAAAGACATGCCCCCTCACACGAGCGAAACAGAAGGGCACTTAATGTACCCCTGAGTTGAGACAAGATTTTGTGGGTCTCAGCATCACAGAATGGTTTGCGATGAAAAGGATCATCCAGTTCCAACCCCCCTGCCACGGGCAGGGACATCTCCCACCAGACCAGGTTGCTCAAAGACCTCTCCAGCCTGGCCTTCAACCCCTCCAAGGATGGGGCAGCCACAACCTCTATGGGCAACCTGGGCTGGGGTCTCACCACCCCCATAGAAAAGAAAATAAAACTGTTCCTCCCCCTCGTCCTATTGATCCACTCCCTGATCAAGAGATTCTCCCAAGCTTTCCTGGAGCCCCTCTAGGGTCTGGAAGGGGCTCTAAAGTCTAACCAGAGCCTTCTCTTCTCCAGGCTGAGCCCCTCCAACTCTCTCAGCCTGTCCTCCCAGCAGAGGGGCTCCAGCCCTCACAGCATCTCCGTGGCCTCCTCTGGCCTTGCTCCAATGGGTCCATGTCCTTTTTCATGGGATATATAGCCAAGTCATGGTTAGACATGGACAAGTAAGGACATATTAGGAGTTCACTCAGCTTCCTACCTGCAGAAGAGGCCGCTGCACACCCAGGACCTTCATGGTATCTGCATTAGCCAGTATTTTCAGGGGATCAGATGCCTTTGTCACGCCTTCAATTTCTTTATTAATCTCAGTCAGGACCTGGTTGAGGAAGATGTTCTTGATGTACATGGTGAGGAACTCGCGGAGCGGACACTGCTTGGTTGGGCCCAGCTCCATGGCGTGTTCTATCTCCTGGATAAATCTGGAAAACAGAAAGGGAAGAATGCAATGTAGTTGAACCATGTAGTTACTCTAAATGTGTTAGCATTGCCTTTCCCATTCCTACATCTCGCAGCCAAGCACCAGCAGTGGGAGAATGACTGTAGACTGCACCGACACCAGGCATGAAGAGTAGAAAAGGTCTAGAAGGCAGCCTTCAAAAAATACATTAAATGCCAACAGCTGGAGAGACTCAATAGCTAGAGAACAGACAAAAGAGGGAATTACCAAAAAGCCACAACCCAGGCATGATTTGTGGTTATTTGTCCAAAATGCACTACCTTGCTCTATTTGAGACACGCTGCTGGAAAGATGCTTTTTTTTTTTGAAAAATAAAACCCCCATCAAAAAATTCCGGCTGCCAGAAGTCCTTCTGGAAAGGCCAAGTTCATCCTGGAGGTGGTCACTCCATTCCCACAGGTGGGCTCCCCATCTCTAAACTGAACAGCAGCATATTCCAGCCTGAAGGGTAAAGATATTGCTGAAGGAACCGATGCCTATATATTATGCCAATCTCATACTCCGTTATGGATGTCTATATTTACTCTATATTCCTGTTGTGCATTATTGTTTCATCCAAGGATTTCATTCCTACACACGCAGAATGGGATGCCAATTCGGGGAATATTTTAGCACAAACTGTTTGCCATCTCCTCCTGCAAAATAGCTTTATCTGAGCGATGCCATCTGCTTAACACATAGGAGTTTCTTTTAGAAATTACCTCGTCATTTCTTTAACTTATATCTGAGGCAATGAAATTAGTCCTCCTTCCTAATTTGTATGCACCAAAATAATTAAGAATTGATTATCAGGAGCCATAAGGAATCGCAACACGCTGTCCAAAAAGGAGAAACAGCCTTCTCCATTGATCAACATTGAGTTCCTCGCCACTTTTTATACTTAAATATCACTCCTGGAAAGGCCAGGATCATTTTAATCTCTTACACAGCAGCGGCAGAAGCAAGTGTTTGACCTTGGATCTCCCAATATACGTAGCAGCACCCTCTGCACCCTGAGAGCCACCTCTTTCTCACTAGGAAAAGACTTCTTTTCCCTTGAAATTGAGACATCCCATACAGTTGCAGAGAGGTTGGCATTTATGAGCCGCTCCTTACCCCTAATCATTTTCCCAAACACCTCAACAAGCTCGGCTGAATTGTCTGTAATGTTCTAACCTCCACGTTCCGCGCTCCAGAGGAGGCAGCTTCCCTTCGGAGGACTGACCGAGGAGCTCCCGTCAATTTTAGTAGCGTGAATCCTTTCAAATCGGAGCAATTTGCTCCCTAAAGCCTCTGCGGTGTCGGCTCCATCCGTCTAGAGCTGACACGTTTGGGCTGATGCTGTTATTGCTTCCGTGGGGGGACCTGCTGGCTGTTAAGTCTCAAGATTGCCTCTTCTGAAGAGAAACGCTGCCTGGAGAGAAGCGCAAAGGATGGCAGTTTTATTCCCTGGCTTTCACAGATCGATAGAGGGAACTGGCTTTATCAAACTGGGAAATAGTGGAATCACCCGGGAAGAGAGCAGAGAGACCATCACTGAGCTTATCTTGGAAATAATAGACCTAATGCCACCCCACTTCGAGTGACAACCACAGATCTTAAGGGAACGCCGTCAAGGTTGGTGGGACCATATTAGACTAACTTCCCATATCACAGAATCACCTAGGTTGGAAGGGACCTTTTAATCTTTCCATGTCCACCAACAAATTCACTGCTCTTTCTTTATAAGCTTATTTGCACAGTGCTTCTGATGCACAGAATTCACAAAAAGGTATGTGAATCCCATTGTTATAACTGTGTCCAGTTCTGGGCTCCCCAGTTCCCAGCAGGGGTCCCAGCAGAGGACCACAAAGATGCTGAGGGGCCTGGAGCATCTCTCTTTGAGGAAAGGCTGAGGGACTTGGGTCTTTTGAGTATGGGGAACAGAAGACTAATGGGGGATCTGATCAACACCTACAAACACTTAAAGGGTGGGTGTCAAGAGGATGGAACCAGGTTTTTTTTTTTTCACTGGTGCCCAGTGAGAGGACTAGAGGGAATGGGCACAACCTTGAACATATGAAGTTCCATCTCAACATGAGGAGGAACTTCTTCACTTGAAGGGTGGCAGAGCCCTGGAAGAGGCTGCCCAGAGAGGTGGTGGGGTCTCCTTCTCTGGAGACATTCAACCTCTGCCCTGAACAAGTTTCTGTCCAACCTGCTCTAGGAGGACCTGCTTTGGCAGGGGCTTGGAGTAGATGATCTCCAGAGGTTCCTTCCTACCCCACATCATTATGTGATTCATTCTGTGATTCTGTGTCTCTTGCAGATGACAAAGGAGAGGCCCAGCAGCTTGAATTTGAAACGTGCAACTTTCAGTGAACTGAAGGGAAGACAGAATCACAGAATGCTATGGGGTTGGAAGGGACCTCTGGAGATCATCTAGTCCAACCCCCAACAACTATTAACAACATTTAAGCCCTATTAAGCACTTTGTAAGAAAGACTATTAAGCATTTTTAAAATCCAGCACGTGTTTTAAAAAATACCAAAACAATATGAGAAACTGGACATAAGAACCAGCCTAAATAGAAGAAAACTTCTAGAGGGAGAATGGCCACGAACGAGACAGCAGCAGACTATCAGAGCTCAGATGTGCTGACCTCCAACAACTCCTTATCCCCCAACAGCTCGATGGCGTGTGTGTTTCCTGTACTGGAGACTAAATTGCTTGTTTGAGGCCGTAGCAAAGGTCGGTGCTAGCGAAGGGTGTAATCAAGAATTTCTGATTCCCAGCACCTGGCATCAATCACCGTTTCAGATCCCTTCCTAAAGACCCGTGCCTTAATCTCCAGCAAACTTTACCTTGATTAGAGAGCTGAGTCCTGGCAGGCGACGTGTTCTAATAGGCTTTAATTTCTTGGCAGAGACAAGACAACAGCGCTTCGCTGAATACTGGCAAGAATCAAAAATATACCCCTCTTTTACTTGATGCGACACATAAAGTAATCTCCGACTACGCCAAAGCTGCTAGATAGCAATGCCTCTGTGAGAGGGGATTTTATGAGAGCTCAGCAACACTTGTGATAAAGAACAAATGGTAAAGAGCTTAGGAAAGCAGATTTCAACTCGATATCAGGGGAAAGTTATTAAGAATGAAACTGTGCACGGCGTGGAGGACTAGAGGATATGGATGAGAGACCGTAAGTTTGAATGTTCGATTAAATGATAGTGGTAATGAAAACCAGACAATTCCTGAAGTCTTCATTTAATCAAAAGATCTCTAGCGAAGGAAATGGAAGTAGAGAAAAGGTGAAGCCATATGCAGGATGGATGTCAGAGCATCTCTTACAGTAGGGAACAGCCCTAGGAGTTCATAAATTTGATACTCGGATGGTACAAGTACACTGTAGTACTTGATGTGATGACTAAGTGGTCGATGTACTTGATGGTACAAGTATATTGACCACTTAGTCCAGCCTAGAAGGAGGGATGACTGAGGGCTATGATCTGCTACAGTTTGAAGATGACCGTGCCATGTCTTCATCAGCCAGGATGAGTCCTAACTGCTGGAGGCCCCACCACTGTTCTGCAAATGGAGCACTCAAGACAGCCCCTGTGCAGCTCCAACCTTCATCCCACCAAGATGAAAACTCCACTCAGGACATGACCAAAGTACCCAAGCAAGCATCACAAGGGTCTAGAGGTATGGCACACTTGCACCAAGAATCACAGGATCACACAGAATGTAGAGGTTGGAAGGGACCTCTGGAGATCATCTCCTGCCAATGCAGGGTCACCCAGAACAGGCTGGCCAGGACCACATCCAGGTGGGTTTGGAATGTCTCCAGAGAAGGAGACTCCACACCCTCTCTAGGCAGCCTCTTCCAGTGCTCTGGCACCTTCACAGAAAAGTTTTTCCTCATGTTCAGACAGAATTTCTCATGTTCCAGTTTGTCTACTGCCCCTTGTCCTGTCACTGGGCACCACTGAGAAGAGTCTGGTCCCATTCACTTCACACTTGCCTTTTAGATATTACTCAGCATTGAATAAATATCTATCTCAGTTTTCTCTTCTCCAGGCTGAACAGCCCCAGGTCTCCCAGCTTCTCCTCATCTGAGAGAAGCTCCAGTCCCTTGATCATCTTCATAGCCTCTGCTGGACTCTCTCCAGTAGCTCCCTGTCCTTCTTGAACTGGAGGCTCAGAACTGGACACAGAACTCCAGATGTGGCCTTAACAGGGCAGAGCAGAGGGGGAGGATGACCTCCCTAGACCTGCTGACCGTGTTCTTTTTAATACAGGAGACCTTTCTCGGCCACAGGTGCCCATTGCTGGCTCAATCCTGTTGGCTAGAATCCTTCTAGTACATTCCATTGCAACAGTGATGCACCCTACATGTTCTGTATTGGGAGGATTACTCAGAATGCCATTAGGAACAGATTAATCTAACTGAAAGCATTAATTTTTTGCATGTTGACAGTTGGACATGGTGGTCTGAAAGGTCCCTTCTAACCCAGACAATGCAATTGTGATTTCTTAAAAGAATTCAGGATGCAAATCAGACACTTACAAGTCTGGAAAAGCAAGGATTGATGTTGCTTGTGTTACCTTAGTTTGGCCTGCTGGGCATGACAATGCAGTAGAATTTTTAATTAGACGTTGTGTGCTATTGCTCTCATCAGCAGATCCTTGTCTTGTCCTAGGAACAAGGACCTAAGATGCTCCGTGCTCAGACAGTGAATGTCACAGTGTTGGGACTTTGCATCTCTCTGCCTTGTGAATAGATTAAGAGCCACCAGCAGCCAATTGTCACCTGTGTGAAGCACTGTGACACCAAGTGAGACACATCTGCCACAAAGTCCCATGGGGCTGTCTGCACCGCTTCCAAACTTTATTCTTCCTGACTTCTCATTTCATAGAATCATAGAATGTTTAGAATTGGAAGGGACCTCAAAGATCATGGAGTTCCATATGACTCCTGTCTGTGGGATTCTGGCCACCAGTTTTCTTATTCTCCTTGGTTCCTGATCTCACTTATTCATCCTACGTTTCTCCTCTCTTGGCACTTACATCAAGAAGCATCCACCTCCAGGCAGCTGGAGCCCAGCAGGTACAGGAGCCCAAAATCCACTGTGAAGGGAGGTAGCCCTTGGCTGAGGAACCAGCACCTTTGTAAAGTCCTTGCCCTTGTCTTGGTCGTGACCATTGGGAACTTCAACTGCTTCAACCTGGAAGCCTCTTCCGAGGGTGTGGGCACTGCGCTTCTTCAAAAGTGTGTAACTAAGCCAAATTTGGGTGTATTTTCAGGGGAATGGCGAAAGGCACACCCTTTACACAACAGTTCTTCCTACTGAGAAATGTAAAATTCAAATTCCCAGCCAAACAAAAGGTCACCAGGATTTGCCAAGATGTACAATGGATTTCTTCTTGTTGTTATCAGAAAGAACAAGTGTTTTAGACACATTTTTTCTCTAAAAAAGCCTCGGATCTAGCCCCAGCTGGCAATTAAAAACTAGCCAAATCACAAGGAACTGCAAATGAAGTTTTTCAAAACGAAGTATTGGGTGGCACGAAAGATCTAACAGACATTCTCTATTTTCTGCTTGGCAGATACGTGCACACACAGTCACAGTCACACACTCTGCTACTTATTTGTTTAAATTTCCAATGCCACTGATTAATGTGTTCAAACGTAATTCAGCCTTTATAGAGAAGAAACTGTTTAACAGCATCTAAAAAAATACATTCCAAGAGTACTTCATAAAAATCACAGAATCACAGAATCACCTAGGTTGGAAGGGACCTTTTAAGATCATCTAGTCCAAACAATGGGG
>VZRU01008151.1:36796-67535 GCA_013398155.1 Pedionomus torquatus
GGGGTGACATCTGTCAATCAGGTTTTGGTAAATTTAGCTAAAACCACGACAGTTGTAAAGCTTTTCCATCCCACAAGGTGGGACACAAACTAATGGTGAGTCTACGGATAGCTTTGTCTTCCATCAATCAATGCTTGGAAAGACACAGGTTAAACCGTTTTCTATGGCAGAAGGAGATGGGAATTGTGCTCCTCTGCATCTGTGAGATCTCCGGCGACGTTATGCCCTGAAAGAGGAACGCTCCTCTGAAACACACATAAAATTACAGCAAAGGATGGGGAAACTCCTATTTACGACTGCGTGGGAATCGCACTAATTAAGGATACGTAACAGATGGGCTGATAGAACAGGCTTTCATCCATGGTGATCCCACCCTGCCCTGCCAGCCAGCACCACTCCAGTTGAAATGGGATGGCAGCTTCCTGGTGTCTCGTCTTCCCAGCCTGAAAGCATTCCGTGATGGGTGGTGGTGTTACACTCTAAATATTATTATTTGCAAAAAAGGACACCCCACGTGCACAGAGCCAGGAAGCTGTTATCTTAATTAACTCTTAATGATCTATCAAAATACAAGGAGCTCTTCTTAGTCCCGTTCCAGTAACGCTAACACAGCCAGCACGAAGCTTGAGGTCTTCTGCTGGGGATGGCAAAACCCCACATATTTTATTGGGCTATGAGGAGATTTCTTACAGCTAAAAGGGCAGGAGTTCTCCCACTCTGAATTCAAAAGTCAAGCTGTAAATAAAACCTCATATTTGAGTTTATATTCCTCCAAGTCATGACAAAGCTCAGAGCAAGTCCTGTGAGCTTGGGAAGACAAAAGAGGTGGAAATAAATACTGAGAACCATGTAGATGTCATTCAGCAGCAGTAGTCTTACAGAATACGACTGTTTTTCTGACATAAAATCATACCTTTGTGGCAATCCACACTGTAAATCGTGCTCAGTTTCTTTACATTCTCTTCTTGCAACCCTCACATTGTTTAAATTATCAAAAATAGGTAAAACTGTGAGTACGGCTATGGGAAGAGCAGCACTGCGGATTCTGCAGCTTCAAGGATAGGATGGATGTTGCAGCAGTTTTGTTTTGGACTTTTCCCCATAAATTTCATTTTCCTGCACTGTAAAACCTGTACCAGGAACCGGGATCCTAACACCCGCCCTAACTCATCCAGCCTGTGTAAATCACTTCAGTCCTCTGTGTTTCATCTCCTTCCTCTAATGATATGAATAGTGCTTGAGTGCTGTGAATAATTTATTGCTATTCCAAATTTATTCTAGCAAAGAAACACATTTTCAGAATATATTGATTTTAGGTGTCACATACAAGACAATTTTAAAAAGCCCTAATTCAGGAGGTACCTAAAATTTGCTGTTGGGGAAGGAAACTTTCTGGGCAAAACATCATCAACTCAAATGCCCCAAATCATCATTTGCATTTGAAAAAAAATATAAAGCATTCTGATGGTGAACAAGGATGAGAGGAAATGGATTCAAGTTGTACCAGGGGAAGTCCAGATTGGATATCAGAAAAAATTCTTACACTGCAAGGGTTATTAAGCCCTGGAACGGGCTGCCCAAGGAAGTGGTGGAGGCACCACCCCTGGAGGGATTTAAAAGATGGGTTGACACAGTGCTCAGTGATGAGGTTTAGTGATGGGTCATCGGGTTTTTGTTCTTTTTTTAATCAGAGTTAGGCTGATGATTGGACTAGATAATCTCAAAGGTCCCTTCCAACCCAGACAATTGCATGACTCTATGAAATACAGAAAGTTGTTTTTGAAAAGATGGCATTTAGGCTTCATCCTCTGCAGCCACCATCTTCTCGTGCTGCAAAAATATACAGAAATGCATTCTTATACCCCAAAGAGTCAGATGATCAGCTTCCACAATTAGGTTCCTCTATATCCCAGTTCAGCTGGAAAGGTGAGAAAGTTCCCCAATACCTCTGTGACCCAGAGAGGACACCTTTTGGGTAAATACCTATTTCCAATCTGCAGGAATATTTAGTTCATGGACCTCCCTGCTAAAACTCTCAAGTGGGGGCAGTTGCGATCTCAGAGATGCCTTAACCCAAGCCTTTGTGTCTCTCCAACTCTGCCTTGATTGGATTCCTTATGTCCATACTGGAAAACATATTTTTCTGCCTGGAAGCCTTGGTTTCCAGCCCTGCCCCCAAGCAGACGTGGCTGCTGTTGCTTGTTCTAGCAAAATGCCATGGCCAAGGTGGGATTGCTCTCACTGCAGAGAAGCAAAATCAGATTTAAGAGCTGCGTTAACAAAACACTCATTATTTAGCCCGTTGGCCAAAAAGCCTCATAAGATGCAAAGTCTGGTGTTGCTGGTTCTTCAGCACGTGGAGAGACAGTAAAGAAGCACCAAGAGGGAATGGAGTAGAGGACAGGAACTTGTGTTAGCAGCTGTACGCTATGCTGAAGCATGAACTTAAACATTCATGTAAACATAGAAAAAGAGATCACACAATCATAAAATGCCTTGGGTTGGAAGGGACCTCTAAAGACTATCTAGTCTCTTCTCCCAGGTAACATGTGATAGGACCAGAGGAAGCGGCCTCAGATCACACCAGGGGAGGTTTAGGATGAATATTAGGAAAAATTTCTTCACTGAAAGGGTTATCAAGCCTTGCAAGAGGCTGCCAGGGAAGTGGTAGAGCCACCATCCCTGGAGGGATTTAAAAAATGAGCAGACGTGGTGCTGAGGGACATGGGTTTTGGTAGTTTTGGGTTGACGGTTAGACTCAATGATCTGAAAGGTCCCTTCCAACCCGGACAGTTCTACGATTCTACTTCCAACCCCACTGCTGTGGGCAGGACAGACGAGCACTGTCCCTGGGATAGTGAAACCCCAGGTATCTAAGAAGGTTAAGGTGACATCTAGCTAATCCTGGCACATCACCGGGGCTCACAGCCCCTTCATTGCCTCCTGTCCTCCTGCCTCCTTTCTAAAGCCACCACATCAAAGCATTGCTTAGTTACCCACAACTTGCTTCTGAGTCACCTTGTAACTAGAAGGGCACTGATGTAAAATGCTGATTACAGAGAAGCTTTCAGCATTTCAGGACTCTGGTTCCTTATGAATCCAGAGAAAAGCCCAAAGATGCCTTTTTTCACCCCACTGCCACGAGTTAATCCAGGTGAAGGTGTATGGAGGGGTGAGGTCTATCTCACCGTTTCATTTCAGATAATTGCCTCGATGAAGCCACATTGAGCATCCACGGACATAAAATCATCCAATCATAGAATGGTTTGGGTTAGAAGGGACCTTAAAGATCATCAAGTGCCAACCCTCCTGCCGTGGGCAGGGACACCTCTCACTAGATGAGGTTGTTCAAACAGACGAGGTACGTAGTAAAGCTTAACTTAAATCTTTACTTAAAGCTGTACAAAGCAGATTAAGATTTTTGATCTCCTTGCCCACAACTGCAGGTCCCTGTTGTGTATCTGGACATAATCCTGCCCGAAGCCACTCTTCCTGCGGCTGTGCAGAGGGGAGCATCCTCTATCACAACGTGCAGGCAGAGGGGAAGGGGTGAGCTCACAGCATCTCGGACCATGGCGGTCCCCAATGAACCAAGCAGGAGAAGAAAACTCAGTTTTAGAAAGAGAAGAAGCCTGGGAAGCGAGTAATTGGAGAGAAAAAGGACACGATTCAATACTTCAGGATAGTACAACCATGTCCCTGGCTGTTGAACACGTTTCTGATGTCTTTATCCTCTGTTTACTTCAGTAGCATGTCCCCAAGACCCNAATACTTCCAGGGACGGGGCAGATACTTCCAGGGACGGGGCAGGTTTAGGTAAATCCAGAGATGGATTCAGGTTAAGGTAAATCCTTGAAGTGCTTCAAACTTCAAGTGCAGTTCCAGGCAGAAATCCTCCCATCTGATAAAGCAGCCCCTTCCTACTCAGTACAGCTTGTCCTTATCTTACAAGTCCATAAACCTGCTGGATCTTCGAAAAGAAATGTTCATCTCTATCTCCCCAGGTACAAGACAGCTCAAAATCGCAGCAGGCATCTCCCACTTGAAGCAGTTCAGAAAATGTAACTCTAGAATCAATATTCCTAATGGTTAAAAAGTGAGAGAGAGAATAAAAACTTTATTCTCAGGTGTCTCATTTACTTTTGAAGCACCAGAAGTTAGAAAAAAATGAAGTTTTTACGTGGAAATTAGGGTACTTCGATAAGGAATTGAAAATCAATGGGATGACTGAATTTGATAGTTCACGTTGCAGGGTTTGGGGTTTTTTTTGCATATAATTTCTTCATTTATCTGTCTAGGAGGAAACGTCAACTTGAAAGCAATCCACTTTTGAACCCTATTTCCTTAAGTTATCCTTCCAATGTCAACAAACATGACTCAAGAGAAGAGAAAAAGAGAAAATATCTAATTACTTATCACCACTTCATAGGGCTTATTTGTGCTTCTCAGGCTTTGTAAAGAAAAGACATCTATTAATTTCATTATTTTTTTTTTTTCCCCCTGCAGTTTTATCCTGTAGCACTGACAAATAAGCAGGTTTTTTTCTCTTTGGATGGCTGCCCAAACCATCTATATGGAATACTTCAGAAGAAAACAAACCCATACACACTGCTGAAACTAAGCATGCAGAGATTTACAGACAGGTCCACGGCCACACACACACATTTATAGACACAGCCACAACTCCCCGAGCGCAACAGGAGCATTTAAAATACTACAGTTGGGGGTTTGAAGAACTGGAACCAGTAAAACACTTACCCAGCCTACAACTCTTCCTACCACCAACCATACCCCCAGCGGGTTTCAAACAGCTTTCCTGGAGCAGTTCCACACTGGAGCTCCTCCTAACACTCGGAAAACCTTCTTCTCCCTTGGAACGGGATGTTTTAGCCTCCCGACTTTTACAGCAGATGCATTTAAGCCTCGGTGATGTCATTTAATTACAGACTTAGGGAAGAAGGCTGAAAGCTTTATTGTACCCAGGCTGTGCTGTCAGCTCTCCAGATGGAGTCACAAACTCATGCCATATTGCTCAGGCAGGAACTCCAACCAGGGGAAAAAGGGGACTGGGAAGAGGAATCCAAGAGCTCAACTGCTCCTTGGTTTTTTTCCCCTCTTTCACATTAACATGCAACATTCAGCCCCCGACGAAAAAAAAATAAGAGCTTAAGATTAGTCTCTTCTCGGTTCCTCTCTCTTTCTCTATTTACACACACATAACACTTATCAACAGAATCATAATTGCACAGATAGCACAGCAGAAGTATTACGTGCAGCAGCAGACAGGCCGACATAAAGCTTTAAATAAAGGCAAGATTCTGCCAATTCCATGTATTCACCAAGTTATACAAATATATACATATATTTTGGTATCGCAAATCCCCATTATTGGAGATGGACTCCACCTCTGTAGCTACAGATCAGGTTATCTTTAAAAGGAACGTGTATGATCCTGGAGACACGCAGTTTCCAGTAAGAGTATTAAATAGAAGTGGAAGGAAACAGGACGTGAAGTGATGAAAAAGGAGAAATAACAGAATGACAACGTAACATAAAATTGCTGGTAGTGGTAACCAGCTCTGGAGTCCTCAACATAGGAAGAACATGGACCTGTTCCAACAGGTCCAGCAGAAGGCCATGAAGATGATCAGAGAGATGGAGCACCTCTGCTGTGAGGACAGGCTGAGGGAGCTGGGGCTGTTCAGCCTGGAGAAGAGAAGGCTCCGGGGAGACCTTAGGCCTTCCAGGACGTGAAGGGATCTCCAGGAGAGAAGCAGAGGGACTCTTGGCTAGGAAGCATAGTGACAGGACAAGGGGCAATGGGTTTAAATTGGAAGAGGAGAGATTTCATATTAGATACCAGAAAGAAATTCTTTGCTGTGAGGGTGGTGAGGCACTAGAACAGGTTGCCCAGAGAAGCTGTGGTTGCCCCATCCCTGGAGGGGTTCAAGGCCAGGCTGGATGGGGCTTGGAGCAACCTGGTCTGTTGGGAGGCATCCCTGCCCATGGCAGGGGGGTTGGAACTGGATGATCTTTGAGGCCCCTTCCAACCCTAACCATTCTATGATTCTATGATTCGATAAAGGTGGAAGGAAAAGGATTGTAGCACCTCCCTACTTTGGGAAGACCCAAACCCACTTCCACCCCAGGGCACCCGAGGTCACCCCTTCCCACCCAGACTCTGGGAATCAGCCTGTGACAAGACCACCCGAAGACTGAAGGCAACAATCATTAGAAAATTACTTTGTTAAGTTTGTTGTGATCCCTTAAATGGCTCCTTTTCACCCAAACTGCTTCTCCACCACAAGTCAAGCCAGCAGGACTATGAGATGCATCTCCAGGAGGTGCCAACACCATTTCAATTCTCACTGGGAGAAACAAGCCTTGGAAACAGAAATTAAGGGGAAAATACACAAAAAATGTAGAGTGCACTCACTCTGCAGCCCCCTGGGTTAGAAGAGCCCTTTGTTTTTTGGGAATGAAATCTAGGCTCACTTTCACAGGAGGCCAGACAACATAGAACTCAAGATGTGCACACAACAGCCCTCACTTGCACGCTGGCTCTTGACAGCGAAAAATAGGACTAAGATTTCTTGCGTTATTTTACCCTCTCCCTCCCCCTACCCCCCCTTCTCCCCCCAAAAAAAGCCCAAAGTGGATGGTGATGAAAAAGCACACAGGGATGAGAGGATGCTGAACAGCCCCCAGCAAATCAATTCCCAGCTGCTGTTTTCGTTATTTAGATTTAAGTACACACTCCCATAAAGGATTGTCCATTTGAGCTATTGAGAATCCAGAGACAAAATGTAAACGTCAGCAGCATTGAGCAAACTATTAAAAAATATCAATTTATGGACAGGGACATTATATATTTTGAGCCTGAGCTTTTCTCTTGTATGGTAGAAACGGCAACTGGATCTAAATTTCACGGTCTTGAAAAAGCAGAAGCTTGTGGCCAACAAAACCCCAAATTACCATGCAACTTTGGAATGGAAATTTAAACTCCAAAGGTAATTTTCCATTGACAGTGCTCGCTGATGCATGAATTATACTCTCAGGGATGCGTAAATAGGATTTGTTTGATTGCTTTATCATCCCTCCATTATATCAAATCTTCTAAAGCAGTGGGAGACATCATAGGGCTGTTTGTAGATTCCTTGTTTGAAGACACAGTGGGGGCAGAATTGTATCGCTCCTATTGAGGGACGGGGCCTGACCATGAAATCGTAATTAATGCCGTAACAATCTACTTATAAGTCTCTGAAGCAGCCAGGATGGGGATAAATTAGAAGCAAAACATTGTTAGCGTTTTATTTAAATTAAATTAAAAAAAAACTGACATGACAGGAACCATATTACAGGCTAATAAGGGATTAGATGAAGCAATTACAGCAAAGGGTTGAGGGTTGTTTTTTTTTTCGATGATGCAAAAAGACACAAGCTTGGTCGACACCACCGCTTTGAAGCTGTAATTCCAAGTTTTCTGGAGCGGAATAACACCTGCTGACAGTTGGGGTTTTCAAAAGAGTGTCTCAAGTGTAGAAATCCAACCAGGTGAATTATCCTGCCCTAAGCCCGAAAATTCCTAGAAGAGATTTTTCCGCTTCAGCATCTTACAGCTTCAGAGATGATTTCCCCATCACTGCTGAACCACTTCAGAAAGTGCTCAGAAGGGGCTGGGGAAACTAAACAGGAGGAGAAAACACTTTGCAGCTGCCTGGGAACTACGGAGGTAAAAGAGAGTTAAGTGTCAGCCGTGACCTTGGCAAGGGGAAAGTCAGACAGGACAGCCCAGAGCTGTGTAACTGGTCTTACTGGAAAGGGTTTTATGCAGTTATGATCACAAAAAAAAAAAACAAAAAACCCCAAACAAACCATCAATCCCCTTCCCAACTCTAGGATTGCTTCACTTATGTTGTGCAAAGCAAGAGAGGGTGATGAATGACTCTGGGGTTCACTGACAGAACTATCTGATGGCCACGCTGGTGTCTTGCATACATCAACTGAAGATAACTTTTGACCCTCCAAACCTTTCTTATCAATGTTAGCATACAAACCAGACAAAGAACTTGTAGCCCTCAGCTCAAGTAAGACAAAGAGGAAAAAATATGCATGAACTAGACCCAAAGTGACATCATACATGATGGCCTATCTACAACAGACTTCATTTTAAAGGCAGGACTTCCAAATACAACGGGAATCACGGAATCACAGAACTGTAGAGCTTGGAAGGGACCTTCAGAGATTATCTGGTTCAACACCCTGACAAAGCAGGGTCAGCCAGAGCAGGCTGGACAGGAATGCATCAAGGCATGTTTTGAATATCTCCAGAGAAGGAGACTTGAGCAATGGGCCAATACATCAATAATTAGGGGACTAATCTAGAAACCATGATGATGGTCTTCAGACTCCAGGATGCTTTTGCTCGAGCTGTTCTGGTACACAGCTCCTTGGTCTTTGCCTGTCAAGCTGACGGGCAGAATAGTAGCTCAGCAATGTGGTTTCCAAAATCACATGGTAGCACATGGTTCTTCCTCTCTCTATTGGCAAAGGCCAGAGATAGATGATGGGCAAAAAGAATGGACACTTCATGTTTTACTGAGATGCTTCCCAAGCTCCTGAAGGCCAATACGGATGGCTCAGAGCTCCTGAACATTGATACCTACTGTCTTTGCACTCTGATCAGGACAAATTAGGCTTGTCCAAAACATTGTGCTACATGGGAATATCAGCTCTGAGACTGTAACTTGGTCCATGTACAACCTCAGCAATCTGGAGCTCTATCCAACTCAACCACTTCTCTTCCAGTGTTGCGATAACTCAACTCATTTCTCCATCAGGAAAAGAAGACCCACACTTCGCTTCCTCCCGAATCCTGCTGGATCAGGTGGCTGGTTTCTGTCCTTTGCCCATGAAGCCGAACAGCATCTAAATATCCACAGTACTTCTTCAAACCACCCTGTGATCTGTGGAAACTAACACCCTCACTTGGCATAGCAGGAATTGAGCAGAAAGATTGGAGAGAGGAAAGCAGAAACAGGAAGAGGTGGGACAAAGAGAACTTGGTGTTAGGTTACAGCTACTCTGAAGCCAATTTTCCTCAAACATCACAGTGAGCACCAAAAATCACCGGGAATCAGGATTCTCTAAATTACACAAAAGCTTGCATGAGGGAGAACTGAATTGCCTCCTTCTAAATGCTAGACCAACATCTTCTAAGATAATGACTCCCCAATGGGTGGAGAAGGAGAGAGGAGTACCGCTGGAGGAGACCTCTTGAATGTTAAAAGACTCCCTGATGAGTAGATCTTTGAGAAAGGCTGGAGATGGGAGGAATTGGGAAACGTTCCTCCGTGCCCCCAGAAAATCCTATCTGCTGTAGCACCCACACACATAGACAACGTGTAGAAAACCCGAAGGAGTTACAGTCCTGCTTCATGGCACGTGGGGAAAGGCCACGTTAACTGTCAAACTACCGTCTCATATATTCCTAGTTAATTCTAGCAACCGATTTCAATTAGGGCAAGGAGGGGGGAGTGAGTTTGTCTGTCCTTCACGTTCCTAGATATGTATTAGGAATGACAGCCTATGATTGCTGCAGACAGCATCTAATTAACTGTCATTATAAAACACATGTCAAAGCCCGGGGCCTGTGCTGGATCCGCTGTCTAATTTAGCTCCAGAATATTAAAAATCCCCTTGAAACAAGCTGGTGAATGAATTTTGTTGTCTCATTAAACATTCCCTAACATCCCCCCCCCTCCCACCTCCATTCCTATTCCTTCCTTCCTCTTCGGTACTCTGTATTTGGAATAAATGATGGATTAAAACTCTTTCTTTTCTTCCCCCTTACTGTAGTCAGCCTTAAAGAGAAGGATTAGAACACAAATACGACATGAAAGTGGAAGCTGCAGAACTATTAGATGACTAATGGAACAATTATATCTAAACAACCACGACAATTATTTGTGGAGCTTATTTTTTTCTGTAGTGCTGCTCAGTCAGACCATAGTTCTCTCTTTTTTTTTTTTAATTCTTATTAATTAGAGCAAGCATAAATTGGCTGCCCAGGGAAGTTGTGGATGCCCCATCCCTGGAAGTATTTAAGGCCAGGCTTGATAGGGCTTTGAGCAACCTGGTCTAGTGGGAGTTGTCCCTGCCCATGGCAGGGGGGTTGGAACACGATGATCTTCAAGGTCCTTTCCAACTCTAACCATTCTATGAGAATCCATCTCTTTCATTCAAGCCTCCTATGCATGGGGAAGCACAGTAGAGGAGCTGGATGGAAGCTTCTTCACTATATTCTTGGTGACATCTACCCATTTGCTGCTTCAAGTCACCCAACCTAAGCCAACGATGGTCAGGAATGAATTTGCTGGGAGGACAGGGGCCAACTAAGGGGATTTTAATCCCTCCTTTATCACAACTTGACACAAGCAGTTCACTGTGGACTGACCCATGAGCAACCTCTGGACTGACTCATGAGCAACCTGCATTCCTGGAGAAAAAGCTAAGAACTCCATGACCCCAGTGATGGGACACCGCAGTATGTGACCTAATGAAATCTCATGCTTTAAGAGCCGCCAAACTTCACTTGGAAGCTTTTTTGGGGATAAAACTCCTTACATGAGGCATTTCTCAATTCAACTGGGAAGTGTGTTTTGATGTTGGAGTCCACCTTTGTGTTAACAGCCCAACCTGTCTGGAGAAACACAGACATTTCTGGAGCAGATGGGATGTTACTGCTGGAAAAATTACATATTCTATACTTGTATTCGATCCACTTCATTTTTTTAGAGAAACCAGTCACTTTCCCTGAAGGCTGCACAGCGTAGACCTCCCTTTTCCAGTCGTAGATCACAGCCACCAGAAGAAAATAAAAATCTGATTATTCCCAGTAACAATGCCTAAAAGGCTGGGAAATGATCCTTCACTGTGAGAGGAATCTAATTTTGGAACGAGATGCTCCAAACTCCATAAACTATGAATATTTCTCAATTGAGCCTTCTTTCTCTTTCCCAAAGGCAAAAATTTGGCCAAAGAGAAGAGTGTCATTAGAGGACATTATGAGACTGCAACAAAAAATTGCGCAGAAAATAGCTCCTTGTATTAAAGTCTTATTGTCATTGTCATCATCTAAAGGGTCTATGTCATCACTGCCTGAAATAGCTAGATTTTCCTCCGACTCTGCTTAAGTGGCTATAATATGCATAACCTGGGACAAAACAGGATAACAAACCCAACAAACCAGCCTTTTTAACATTACACCTTTCCCTCGAGGAAGAACTGAACTTTTGCCTTATGGAGATGCACGAAATGTGTCCAAATGTGTTTTCTTTACAGAAATGGTCGATGCTTTCCCCTGTCCACAGGATGGTGTAACGTCCCAGAGTACAGCAGTGCCTTTCAGGTGCTTGCAGTCCCATTCTAAAAAAGGGGATGAAATTCAGCCAGGAGGGAAAGGAAGATGCAATCCGTGAAAAATACCAACTCAGGGGGTATCAGGGAGCCCATTAATCATTAGGGCATGAAGTTCCCTTGCTCCACATCTCTGCTTGGTGTTTGTAAATACAGAACCTTGCTATAGTTAAAGCTCGATATAAAGAAGGGCTATAGTGCCCCAAGGGCTGCTACTAAAAGAGCCAGATTGCCTCCATCCAACCTACCTGCAATCTCTAAACTCTAGCACTTGCTCCAAACAGCGTTACAACAGCGTCTATCTCTTTGCATCTGCTCTTGCAGAAGAGCCTTGGAAACTCCATATTCTTGAGGCAGAAGCCTGGAGATATTTTACAGCTTCCAGAGCTGTGATTTCAACCGTCCCTCCATCTCCTTCAGCTTTCTGGAGAAGCTGCATAAAGGACGGTCTCATCATGATGGGACCAACCCAAGAAGCCAGCAACCTATGTTCAAGTATCTCATCTATGCATATACTGGTAGGCAAGATATTTAATTTATAGATACACAGATGCCTATATGTAGAATAATGTCAGAAATACAGCAAATAAAGGCGCTATAAGTGCTTTACATTGGGGAGTGTGCCTAAAGCCTTCACGTTAAGTAGGCTCTCTTTGAAAGCCGAGCTCTTGCCATGATAAACTGTTTTCCCAGGTTGTTTCAACAAAAGAAAGGAATATTTAGACAAAGCGTGAAAAGTGAAGACATTCACAAAAATTCTATTCCTGGAAGAAGGTTTTAGGCTTTGAAAATATAAGCAGGAGGTTTAGTCCCAAGGCAGGTAAAGAATTTAGAGTCTCCTTGGGATTTTTTTTAATTTCTAGAAGCTAGCAGATAATATGAGTTTTTATCTGCCTTTCTCGTTTCTCTTCTCTGAAAGGAAACATATCTCTGTGCTTCCGCTTCACAAAGCGCGGCTCGTGTTGCCTCACTCACGTACTTCATGTTTGACTCTTATTTATCTTCAACCCATATATTAAATTTTGTTCTCTGTCCTGGCTGCTGTTACCCAGCTAGCAAAGATCTCCGAGTCTAAAATGCTACCGGTTCTTTGCCATGGGAGCTGGACTCTCCTCGGTGCAAATCAAAGACTTTGCACAAAAGCCATGGACTCACCAAAGTTGACTGGGTTTTTGCAATGGACTTCAGGGAAAGGAGTACTTAGGACTCTAAAATCTGGCTCTTCACCCCAGTTTTGCCATGGGTGGTGCCACTAGTAGCTGTGATTTTTATCCTGACTTGGAAAAGAAAGAAAACGTCAACCTTCTTGAGAGCTTTGTGAAATGCCAAGGGTAGGTGGGAGGTCCATTTTAGCATTCCAACCAACTGGCACACGGGCTGGGAGAAGCTTTGACCTGGTCGCTACCTGCTCTGGGGTTTTGTTTGCAATCACTGCTTTGTCAGGGTACCATTAGCAGGTCTCCAACCAAAGAAGTCTTTATGATCTTTATTTCATTTCTCCTTCACACTGAAACATCTCCTTTTCCAGGTGGACAACAGAAGTGCAAAGAGATCGAGTGGGTGATCTGATGTTTTCACACAATCTGTGCTACAAAACGCGTTGCTGTACAACAGAATCCTCTAATGAATCATGTTGGTCTTGGGGAACCCGGGTCAAACCTCTTGAGATGCTCCTCGTGTGGGAAGGCAATGCTGCTGCTCCAACAAATGGTAACAATTCCCAAAACAGCAATGCCCAGAGCCATTAACAGGCATTTCCAGAAGTTCTCATTAATGTTGCTATTGATTCTTCCGCTTCTCTATTTTTTTTTGGTCTCGTGATTCTTCAATTTCCATTTTTTTTTCCCCCTGTGATTTTTCAATTACAATATCTAACAAGCGGACTTCTGCCCTTCACTCTTTATGGAGGAGTAAATCACCCATTTCTTTAAAATGCCTATTTCCCGGTAGATTAACGATGGTGCTTAGATGCCGAAAAGATGCACTTTAACAAGTTTTGGGAAAAAAAATGTATCGTTGTTCAGCAAAGCATTTAAGCACATGGCAAGGAAACACTTTGCAATTCTTACTGGTATTACTACTCTATTCCCAAGGTGCCCCAGTCACAGGCCAGCATCGAAACCAAAGATTAAAAATGGTACAACTGGATGAACATAAGCATGGGCCAAGTTTTGCCCTCGTGGGTTTTTTTATAAAGAATAAATCTTCCTTCTGTTGTTTTTTCTAGTTAGAAATGACTAACTACAATCACTGAATACTGAAGAAGAACAGATACAGCTCCTGTGTAATCAGCGGGGAGACCTCAAGAGTGTTTGCATTATCTGCCCAGTTCCATTTCAGTGATTAGGAAGACATGGAAGAGCCTTGTAGGCTCACCACGCTCATTAATATGCTGCTCCTCCACGGATAAAATTCTCATTCCATGGCACATTTCATCTTGAAAAATGCAAAGCAGCATTCCTAACCCTTCTTGGGATGAGGACAAATCCTCTCTTATCTCGCTACATAATCCTGGCCGTGTTTATATTTTGCCTTAGAAGAATTATTGCTTCCCATCTGCTCCTACCGCATTAGAGTTGCTTCTTTCTTCCCGCCTTCCTGAGGTTCTCAGCTTAAAGACATTAATGTACTGTGGTTGGGTGATCCCCCAACACTACACACGGGTTGCAGTATTGATCAGCAGCTCACTGCTCAAGCGGGAAACAAGTACAGAAGTCAACACACTAAAGACAGAACAGTAAATTTGCCGGACGTAAAGAGAGATGATACATAGGGTGTGGGCGTATCGTGGAATCATGGAATTGTCAGAGCTGGAAGGGGTCTCTGGAGAGTCCAACTCCCCTGCTAAAGCAGCATTGCCCAGAGCACGTCACTCAGGACTGCATCCAGGTGGGGCTTGGAAGGTCTCCAGAGAAGGGGACTCCACACGCTCCCTGGGCAGCCTCTGCCAGGGCTCTGACACCCTCACCCCAAAGAAGTTTCTCCTCATAGTTGAATGGAACTTCCCGTGTTCCAGCTTGTNCCCAGGATTCCATTGGCCCTCTTGGCCACAAGGGCACGTTGCTGGCTCATGGGTAGTTTACTGTCTACCAGGACCCCTAGATCCTTCTCTTCAGAAGTGCTTTCCTGCAGGTCCGCCCCTAACCTATATCAGTGCCCCAAATTCTTCCTCCCCATGTGCAGGACCCTACACTTGCTCTTGTTGAACCTCATGAGGTTCTTCTCTGCCCAGCTCTGCAGCTTGTCCAGGTCATGCTGGATGGTGGCACAGCCTTCTGGAGTGTCAGCCAACCCTCCCAATTTGGAATCCTCAATGAACTTGATGAGGATACACTCAGTCCACTCATCCAGGTCATTGATGAAGATTTTGAATAAAACTGGATCAAGTATTGACCTTTGGGGGACACCACTGGCTACAGGCCTCCAAGTTGATCCTGCTCTATTATTGCAACCCTCTGAGTCCTGCCAGTATGTCCAACCACAAACTCCACCCGTGTCGTGTAGCTTTCTAGTCATCTTGTCGCAGAAACAATTAGACACTTGGTTATTAGCTTCCTTATTGAACATGATTTAAGGGTATTTATGTTAGCGCTTTCCTTTCCCTTTCAGGGACTAAATGTAAATTCACAGATCAAAATTAGAGCTAATGGGCACAGTATTAAAAAAAAACAAACAGGTCCCTGGCTGTATAATAACTTTATAATACTCAACATATTATAAAGTAATTAAGGGCTTGGTAAAAGGTCAGAAGTTCCACTGGGTTACATTTTTCTAGAGTGAGAAAGTAGTTTCCTTCCAAAGCCTCATGACAAACAAGACAAGTATACTTTTTTTTTGTCAGATGGGAAAAGGTCTTGGCAGGTGATAAATAGCAAGCCCATCCAATTTTGTAATCCAGTAAGAAAAAATACACGTCTTTGTGCTGAGGTACATATCAATCCAGTTTTTCCCCCCTTTCCTTAATCATCGATTAAAAATATAATATATTATGTTAAGTTTTAGTTAGTTTAAATTGAATTTCATTCACATTAAAGAATGCAACCTATCATTCGGCAAAAAACGGAGCAACTATTCTTTCAGAAAGCAGGCAAAATCGGTAATTTAATTTAACTAGAAAGTGTGTGGCTTTTCTGAAAAGAATTACACTGTTGATTGTGTTAAGCAAATAATAATTAACGCAAGTACATACAGCTCTAATTAGCAAGGAATTTAATTAAACAAATATGCCAACATAACAAGATGCATAACAAAGTAATTGTACTATGTCTTGCCAACGTAGGCTTTCCTACTTCAAAGTTTTTCCACGGTGATTATAAAGCAATTTGGAATGACTGGGTACATGAGAGCAGAAAAACCAGGCTCTACGGGGCCCCACAGGAATGCATCCACCCCCCTGGCCAAGACAAAAGCCATCAGAAATTACTGCTCCATCTGCTGAACTCCCTACCATCCACTTCTCCATCACCTGTGACCTGGAAGGGACAGACATGAAGACTCTCAACAGGGCTGGCTTTCAGGATGACAAAGGAGGTGAGGCCGCATCTGAAGCACTGGGTCCGGTTCTGGGCTCCCCAGTTCAAGAAGGACAGGGAATTGCTGGAGAATCCAGCTGAGGCTGTGAAGTTGATCAAGGGACTGGAGCATCGCTCTGATGAAGAAAGGCTGTGGCTGTTCAGCCTGGAGCAATATCTAAGGATGGATGTCAAGAGGATGGAGCCAGACTCTTCTCAGTGGTGGCTGGTGACAGAACAAGGGGCAATGGGAACAAACTGGGACAGAGGAAATTCCATCTGAATATAAGGAAGAACTTCCTTCCTTTGTGGGTGCCAGGTCCCTGGAAGAGGCTGCCCAGAGAGGGTGTGGAGTCTCCTGCTCTGGAGAGATTCCAAACCCACCTGGAAGCGTTCCTGTTCAGCCTGCTCTGAGTGACCATGCTTTGGCAGGAAGGTTGGACTAGATGATCTCCAGAGGTCCCTTCCAACCCCTACCATCTTGTGATTCTGTGAAAGGAGAATTCATGGTTCCCTAGACTAACAAAAGACGAACTGACCCTTTACCTTGCTCTGGCAGCCTGGAAAATATAAAGTGATATCAAGTCACAGAGTTAGAGAAGGGTTCATGTTGGAGGATGAAAAAGAAAAGGTGACCCAAGACTGTAAGCAGTTAGGTTTGGCTGTTTTCAAGGATGGAGATACCACAACTTCTCTGGGAAAGCTACTCCAGTGTTTGATACCCTCCCAGTAAAGAAGGGTTCCTTATGTTGAAGTGGAATGTCCTGTACTTCAGTTCACTGGTACTTCCACGCCTGTGGGTACAAAATTTGTGGTACTGTGCTCAGAGCGACTTTTCCCCCTCACAGTTAAGTAAGACTGAGATGTTTCCATTAAAAAGGATTCTACAATCCTTCTTCCAACACAGTAGGATCATAGAATCATAGAATTGTCTGGGTTGGAAGGGACCTTTAAGATCATCTAGTCCAATCATCAACCTAACTCTGATAAAAAACATCATGAAGTGCTGGAGCGTGTCCAGAGGAAAGCCACCAAGCTGGTGAGCGGTCTAGAGAACAAGTCCTGTGAGGAGAGGCTGAGGGAACTGGGCATGTTTAGTTTGGAGAGGAGGAGGCTGAGGGGAGACCTCCTTGCCCTCTACAGCTCCCTGAAAGGAGGGTGTAGAGAGGTGGGTGTTGGCCTCTTCTCCCATGTGAATAATGACAGGACCAGAGGGAGTGGTCTGAAGTTGGGGCAGGGGAGGTTCAGATGAGATATTAGGAAGAAAGACTTCACTGAGAGGGTGGTCAGGCCCTGGAAGGGCCTGCCCAGGGAGGTGGTGGAGTCCCCATCCCTGGAGGCATCTAAGAAATGAGTAGATGTAGCACTTCAGAGCATGCTCTAGTGGCCAAGATTGGGTTGGGTGATTTATTTTGTGCGGTTTGGTTTTCTTGTGTGTAGTTTTGGTGTTTTTTTTTTCACATGTTGGACTTAATGATCCCAGAGGTCCCTTCCAACCACGAAAATGCTGTGATTCTGCAAACCGTGTCTCTAAGCACTACGTCTACCCACCTGATAAATCCCTCCAGGGATGGTGCCCAAACCACTTCCCAAGGCAGCCCATGCCAAGGCTTAATAACCCTTTCCATGTGAGAAGGTTGCTGAGATGTTGCTTTTCTCAAGGTACTATTCGTGCTTTACTGAAAAGTCTCTCTCACCATCCCCGAATCCTTTGAGAGTTCTCCCACAAAGACAGACCACCGTGAGCAACTGGATGCGGTTTCTTCCACAAGAAGTAAGAGAACCTTTTGCAAAACCTGCCTCTGACTTTGCAAAATGAAAACCCCACAAAGCCCTGGAGTAAAGAACAGGGTTTTTCTATCATTTCAGCATCTTTCAGATCAAAGTTTTCAAGTCCCTACAACTGCCCCAATATACAGCTCACTCTCCGCTGTCACCAACACCAGGGGGTTCGGCACAACCATCGTGGTGTTTGTAAAGAGTGAGATGATGGTTCAAAATCGACTGGCATACTCTGAAGCAAAGTTCCTTTTGCCTGTGGAAGGAAATTCAATGAGCTTAGCACCCCTGATAGGTCATCAAAAGTCTGAAGGAAGATGCCTTCTACTCCAGATATTCACTAATGCTTAGGTGGACATCCATCAACACAAGCAAAGCTTCTCCATGAAGGACACAAAAAATCCTTGTGTAGTAAAATACCATTTTCTTCACACCGGTTTCATCTTCCATTTTTTTTTTTAACTGAATGATACACGACTACAGCTTTGTCATTTTCTCCTAAACTATTTCTGCAGGCTACACAGGAAAGAGGATTTTCGCTTCTGTCTTCCCTTAAGTGTTTCCAGCCACAGTATGGACATTTTTAACCAGTAAAACCAGAAAATTGAGGGGGGAAAATGAATACAAAGGAACTATTACGCTTTGCAGAGCTCTTTATGACCTGGGGAGCAGGGAAGAGTCATGGGCATCTTTGAAACAAATATGCAATACCCAGACTGCATCAGTTAATATCTTTTATGAGTCTGTTACAGAAGCCGCAGCACAAGTGGTATTATACAGCCTAATTAAATCAATTCATCTATTGTAACTTTGCAATGGTTGGCCTTTCTCCAGAAGGGCCCCTTGGAGCATCTTTTGTTCGTTCCCCGTCTCTTCCTAAATTTCTGAGGTAAACAACAACAGCAAAAATGCTAATTTCTTTCCTGACACTCTACAGCCAATGAAGGTTGAAGCCCCAGAGGATTTTTTTTTTTTTTTCCCTTAAACTCTCTGCTTATCAATCCCATTCTCAGCCTAAAGCTCAAAGCCACTATTCTGCACTTTATTATTTCTTAATTTATTATTTGTATTACCGTGGTGCCTGCGGGCTTTGAAGTGCACTGATTTGGTTGCGGGGTTTTTTTTTTCTTCTTCTTCTTCTTCTTTTTCTTTCTTTCTTTTTTTTTTTCTTTTTTTCTTTCTTTTTTTTTTTTTTCTTCCTTTCTTTCTGGATGATAAACTGAAAGATCAGGCTTCCTGCTGGCATAAAACTCATTGAACAAGGACCCTAGAAACTCGGCATGCGATTCGGTATCGCGGGCACCTGCCTTCTCTCAAGGTGCTAACGGCGTTTTCCCGAGGCAGGGTGTTTTCTATTACCGTGTGTCACCACGCAAAGCGCTTGCTTGTCAAAGATACTGACAACTGGAGCAAGAAAGCTGCTGCTACTTACTTTTAAACTTGGTTTTCGTGTTTGGATTGCCACGCATATCATGTCAGCATCTGCTTTTGCGATTAGAAGCATCGGAGAAGCTGTAGGCAATTCCATGAAATGTAGAAAGCTGCTGACATTAAGGGCTACTGTACATGGCTACGAGCACGTCGAGCTACAACACACCAGAGGACACAAGCAAAAGACAGACACATTTATCTGAAAGCCAAAGACTCTGGGAACCGCCGTTGCAGGTGTGTTGCTTGTTGTGTCTACGGAATCCCAATAAGGCTGGGTCTTAACACGCTTCATCGCCAGGAAAAAACCCTTGTCCTAAAGAATTTGGTCTTAACGGTGTTCAAAGTCAGCAATGTTACTGAGAAGTATGAATTCACATGATCAACTACTGCTTGGTCATTGGCCATGTATATTTAGAGCCCTGCAAGCTTACGTCTCCACGGCAAAGAGTTCAGCTGCAATGAGCTCCATGGGTACAAGCAGATGACCTGACGTGCACCAACTTCATACCACCCTATGCTAGAGAAGCCCATGCTCAAACAGCTAGTGGAAAGAGAATTCACAGATGTTTGAGAATTATAGAATAGTTTGGAAAGGATCTTTAAAGGCCATCCAGTCCTACCTCCCCTACAATGAGCCAGGACATCTTCCACTAGATCAAGCTGCTCAGAAACTTGTCCAACCTGGCCTTGAATGTTTCCAGGGGCAGGGAATCTCCCATCTCTCTGGGCAACCTGGGCCAGTGTCTCACAACCCTCATACCAAATCTTCTTTTTCTGTATGTCTAGTCTGAATCTCCCCTTTTTCAGTTTAAAATCATTCCCCTTTATCCTATGGCTCCCTTCCCTGTCCAGAGTCCCTCCCCATCTCTCCTGGAGCCCCTTTAGGGACTGGAAGGGGCTCTAAGGTCTCCCTGGAGCCTTCTCTTCTCCAGGCTGAACCCACCCAACTCTCTCAGCCTGTCCTCCCAGTAGAGGGGCTCCAGCCCTCCCAGCATCTCTGTGGCCTCCTCTGTCCTCACTCCAACAGCTCCATGTCTTCTGCGGGATTAAAATCAGTAAAAGAAACGTACAATAGAAAAAAAAGCCAAAACCAAGAAACAAAAACCTCCGTTCTAGATCTTCAAGATCCAGTCTCATAAGAAGAGCATCCTTTCCATGCCATACTCTCATATCTTTCCAACCAGACTCAGCCACTGAGTACAGGTATCTCCTAACTCACCAACTTGAAGTCTTTAAATCCCCAGTTCCTTTCACTCTAAAGCATTCTCAGAATTTGACAGGGACACATACTTCAAAAAAAAAAAACCACAACCAAAACCAAGGGTCAGCTGTGACAGGAACTTTCTGATGTAGGGAAGCTTAAAGGAACTTGGTCTGGGGGAAGAAAAGTAGTCTTGCAAATAAACCCCCTACAGAAATAGTACAAATAGAGATAGTACAAAAAAAAAAAAACAAAAAAACAAACCAGAAAGGTTTGATTTTATACAAGGTATACAGACTTTCTCAACAGCAGAAATAGCTTTGGCAATATAAATGGAGGTGCAGCTATTTAATCAATGCTGCCTTATAGGGAAACTTCTCCAATTAAACTAAAAAACCAACAGAAATATAATAAAAACCCCTCCCTTATCCTTTTTCAGCTCCACCAGGTATAACATTAGAAAGTCCAAGTCGGCTGTTTAGCGTTAACATTAGACCAAGATTCAAGCTCTATCCAACCTGATGGAAATAAAACCTTTGGAAGACGTTTCCTTTCCCCCCACATTAATGTTATCCTGTAGAGCTGAAAAGGCTGAGCACAACTGAAGATCATTACACACAATAAGACTTATTCAGAAATACATCCTGAATCAATATTCAAACTCATAGAATCATAGAATGGTTGGAGTTGGAAGGGACCTTAAAGATCATCCAGTTCCAACCCCCCTGCCATGGGCAGGGACACCTCCCACTAGACCAGGTTGCTCAAAACCCCATCCAGCCTGGCCTTGGATTCGTAACACTGCTCATTAATACTTCATTAATTTCCTAATGAAAACGTTTCCTACATCGCATTTGCCTTTTTCATGGCTGTAGCAACCTGGACACTTCACCTTGTCTAATACACACCATGACTTTCTCCTTCTCCATGATTTCCACCTGGCCACCCCTTGGCCACATCCTTCATAACACCCTTTTCCTCTCGCTTTTCCCTCCTTCAAAGCCACTGCAAGAAATTCTGATCTGCTTAAGCAGAGCAATAAAAAGTTATTACGTTCAATAACTTACAGCAGAATCAAATCTTTTCTCAGAAACAATCTAATTCTGAAGCCAGAATCCACCACCTTTCCCATGAAAGCACAATATAGTGGAAGAAAGACCAACTGCAGCCACGCTAAACCGTGATGTTAACGCTTGCTTATCCTCATGCTCACAGCGGGAGACATCTCTGCCAGGCAATTTAACACAGGTAGGTTGAAGAAAATGCCCAAAGGATTTCTGGAAAAGCATTTAGCCTTTTGTTCTACCTACTGGAAGCAAACAGATGATTGCAGAATGGGATAAATGGCATTTTCTCTGGAGAAAGCCCGCTTTCCAGAATGATGCAAAAGAGGTGAGCAGAGGAAATCCAGCTAGAGCAGTGTGAAAGGTGTCAGACAATTAGGAAAAAACCCTAATGCATTATAAACACACAGCAATGCAGCTTCCTATTTAGCTTGCACACGGGTTTTTAACAAAAGCATGACGAGAAACTTAAGTAAATGAAAGAGTGGCTTGATGGATAAAATAGAAATATCTGTCATAGCAGTTTACTATTAGAATCATAGAACGGTCAGAGTTGGAAGGATCTTAAAGATCATGGAGTGCCAGCCCCCCTGCCATGGACACGGACACCTCCCACCAGACCAGGTTGCTCCAAGCCCCATCCAGCCTGGCCTTGAACCCCTCCAGGGATGGGGCAGCCACAGCTTCTCTGGGCAACCTCTTCCAGTGCCTCACCACCCTCACAGCAAAGAAGTTCTTCCTAAGATCTCATCTAAAGCTTCCCTATTCCAATTTAAAACTGTTACCCCTCATCCTATGGCTCCCCACCTTGATCAGGAGTCCCTCCCCATCTCTGCTGTAGGCCCCCTTGAGTGCTGTGTCCAGTTTNAGGTGACAACTTCTCACCTTTCAAACCATCATCCAAACTGCCCAGGGCAGGCGTTGGAGACTGTTGTACTGCCCTTGAAACAGCACAGGAGATACTCATCACGCAAAACTGCAGGTAACTCCAATTTTGTGCAATATGTGGCTTATTGCCGTAAAAGTGCCACAGTGTCTATAACGCCTCGGGTTTTATTCCTCTTGAGGCTGTAGAAACCTGGTGGGAAATCAGGGTAACGTAAAGTATGGGACTGACACGGGCCAGGGATCGCTCTTTGAGGTGCTGTTGAAGGGGAACTGCAGGATGGACACGGGACCTGAACAAGAGCAGAATCAGGCTTCAGGAGACCATAGGGTTTCACAGTCATTTGCAAATGGACTTGGAGAAGAGGTGGCTCCAGGGATGCCTTCAAGCCCCTTCCAGTCCCTAAAGGGGGCCTATAGGAGAGATGGGAAGTGACTCTTGATCAAGGTGGGGAGCCATAGAAAGAGGGGGGATGGTTTTAAATGGAAAGAGGGGAGACTGAGATGAGATCTCAGGAAGAAATTCTTTGGTGTGAGGGTGGTGAGGCACTGGAACAGGTTGCCCAGAGAAGCTGTGGCTGCCCCATCCCTGGAGGGGTTCAAGGCCAGGCTGGATGGGGCTTGGAGCAACCTGGTGTGGTGGGAGGTGTCCCTGCCCATGGCAGGGGGGTTGGAACTCTGAGGTCCCTTCCAACTCTAACCATTCTATGATTCTGTGATTTGCTTTATAAAGTGCTATGTAAAGAATCTGGATGCTTCCTTCATCGTGTGACTAATGAGGGTGGCAAGTGGCTTCCAGGCAGGAGATTAGAGGCAGGAAAGCTGCAGCCAATTCAAGGCCACTTGCTTGTTTGGGTCTTTCACCCTCACTGCATCCCAGACACTTAACTAATTGGAGCTCCACATTTCCAGCACATGTTTTCAACTGTGATTTGGTGCAGCTGTTCCACACTGTAACTCCAGTCTGAAATGATTTAATTATAACATGCCGGCATCAGGAACACCGACGACATTACAGATAACAACCATACAAATGCTAATAAATGGCACTTCGTTGGAATGGAGAGAAGCAAGAAAATACTCCACAGGAGCAATTGAAGGGGGTTTTGTGAGCAGGAAAATGAACTGGCCTTCAAAACATTTCAACGGTGTCATCTGCAGATGAAGCAAAGGTCTGTTGAATCAATGAGGGGGGGAGAAAAAGCATCATTGTGGTGAGGTTGCAATAAGATATTCATGCTTGGGAAGGAACACAAACAAATGAACAACACACAAATCCTTCCCCACAGCAGTCTCGGGCTCAGCACACTTCTAACAGCTTCAAACATAGGCAGGTCCCTTTGAAATGCAAGGATTTGGAGGTACTCAGTGTTTCCTGTAAGCACCAAGTGCATATTTTAGAAACATAGAATGGTTCAGAGAGGAGGGGATCTTAAATATCACCAAGTTCCAAATGCCCTGCCATGAGCAGGGGCACCACCCACCACACCAGGTTGCTCAAAGCTCCATCCACCCTGGCCTTGAACCCCTCCAGGGATGGGGCAGCCACAGCTTCTCTGGGCAACCTGTTCCAGTGCCTCACCACCCTCACACCAAAGAATTTCTTCCTGAGATCTCATCTCAGTCTCCCCTCTTTCCATTTAAAACCATCCCCCCTCTTTCTATGGCTCCCCACCTTGATCAAGAGTCACTTCCCATCTCTCCTATAGGCCCCCTTTAGGGACTGGAAGGGGCTTGAAGGCATCCCTGGAGCCACCTCTTCTCCAAGTCCATTTGCAAATGACTGTGAAACCCTATGGTCTCCTGAAGCCTGATTCTGCTCTTGTTCAGGTCCCGTGTCCATCCTGCAGTTCCCCTTCAACAGCACCTCAAAGAGCGATCCCTGGCCCGTGTCAGTCCCATACTTTACGTTACCCTGATTTCCCACCAGGTTTCTACAGCCTCAAGAGGAATAAAACCCGAGGCGTTATAGACACTGTGGCACTTTTACGGCAATAAGCCACATATTGCACAAAATTGGAGTTACCTGCAGTTTTGCGTGATGAGTATCTCCTGTGCTGTTTCAAGGGCAGTACAACAGTCTCCAACGCCTGCCCTGGGCAGTTTGGATGATGGTTTGAAAGGTGAGAAGTTGTCACCTGGAAGAATTGACGTTCCAGCCTATGTATCTACAGCTTCTCAGACATTGATTGGTTTTGGACATCTATTTCCAAAGCACTTTAGAGAACTTTCAGTAGGAAAGCAACCTATAAAAGGAGAGAGCTGGGGCTGTTCAGCCTGGAGAAGAGAAGGCTCCGGGAAGACCTTAAAGCAGCCTTCCAGGATCTGAAGGGAGATGCAGGGGACCTGGAGAGGGACTCTTGGCCAGGAAGCGTAGTGATAGGACAAGGGGGAATGGTTTTTAATTGGAAGAGGGGAGATTTAGATTGNGGCATCTACCATGGGACATATGATACAAAGCATCGGGCTGGCATTTACTCACAGTATTCTCTGCGATTTGGAAAGCTGACGCCAAGAATTTCCTTGAGTTTTTCTGAAAGCATCACTCCTCCTTTTCCTCCATGTAGAAGAGGGATGCGTCCTTGGGTGAATATGACAAAGTAGGTGTGCAGGGGGGAGAATTTCCCCTCTTGGTAAATGCTTTCCGAAATGCCTCATTTTGTGTGCGACCCCAGGAAAAGCCTCTGTGATTTGCAAAATGTTCTAATGCAAACTTATTGCTGGGATTCAGTTGGCTTCCTTGATCTGGAGAGGTAAACATCTGACAAGGGCACAACACTTCTTTACACATCAAAGGGGAACCACTGGAGACAAGCTTAAAAGGGCTTCATCTGTGTCCTCACAAATGCAAAGAGCACAACAAAGCCGGGGTTGGGTATGTCCACTAAAGTAAGAGGGAAGTGGCAGGACCTTGAAGTGGGCTTTGAAGCCTGATTTGCATCAAACAGCCACTCTGAAGGAGGGAAACAGTAATAAATACAAAGCATCTACATTAGCATTATGCCATTTACATGTGAACACCCCCTCATGACCCCTCACTGCCCGGGTCCTGCTCGAAGATCTACTTGGGTGAGCACCAACAAGAATCCTTTTGGTAGAAATTTACCAAAACTAGACTGACAGATGGCACTTCCTCCCCCCCAAAAAAAAAGAAAAGATAGGAAAAGATAAGCAGATTTATGTGTTTAGAAAGAACTAGACTACTTTAATGAAATATTAATACTAAAAATGAAAAAAGAAGAAGAAAATAATGAAATAAATACAATATATACAAAACCGTATCAAACTCCCAGGATGATGTCACCCAGCAGGCATAACAAAAAGTCCCAGACTGGACTTGGTTTTCAACAGACACTTAAATTTAGATGTCTACATACGAGCTAGAAGCTCTGCTCAGCTGCCAAGACCTGGGCAAGCAGTGCTATTTGAGATGCCCTCAGGTATCTTTGCTACGACCTCCAGATCCCACTATAGACTGAAACAGGTCTTCTGTAGGATCTACATCATGTCTGTTGCCCATGGGGAAGTAAACCTGCTAGGACTAGGAGAACAAAATGAAACATGGGGTTTCCTGGAGAAAGGAGGGTGCAAACTCCAACATAAGTGGAAATGTTCAAGGCCAGGCTGGATGGGGTTTTGAGCAACTTGCTCTAGTTGGAGGTGTCCTGCCCACGACAGGGGGGTTGGATAAACCTTAAGGTCCCTTCCAATACGAACTGTTCCATGACTCTATGATAAATTCTGGTTGATCTTTCATCTTTCTCAGATAAACTTGTGTGGTTTCATTGAGTTTTTGTAACGCTCAGTCTCAAAACCACGTACAAGTGAGACAAAACTACCGCAGTCCTGTGCTGTAGCAGTGTAGAAGTAATGATTCCAGGCAGCACAACACAGAAGAAAACCCCTTAAAGATACCAGATGTGTAAACCTAACTAGTGAATTAGAGAAAGCAGGTAATTTCCTACTGAGCGGCATTAATTAAGGGTTGTAAAAAAAAATTGGGTGCCTGGAAGTAAGTTCGCTTGGAGACATCCCAACTAGCTTCCAAAACAAGTAGAGAGACACCTCATCAGGCCTCTGTACCTGCAAATGTCACGGTCACCAACTGAAATACTTTACAAGTCTCTAGCATGTGATAGTTCCGCCAAAAGTGAGAGAACTAAAACCCACCATGAGCCAGGCTGATCGTTGGAAGGGATGGTTGACCTGTTCTATCATCTTAAATCCAGCAGCGTTCCCCCACCGCGGGGAAGCCAGGGTTAGTCCTGCTTAGCTCAGTCTCCAAGGACAAAATGGAAGGCTTTTTTTTTCATAAATACGTATCCTTTTACATAAATTCAAAGACTGAGGCTTTTAGCGACCGCTACCACCATCTAACCCAACCTCCCGGGGACTCAGGCCATTGTATTTTCCCAGAAGCTGCATCAAGCTTACCTTTTTCCCAAGATACCTGTAACTGATCTCTGTTACCCGGCAGCTTTTATCTCCCCCGGGGCTCACCCACTGCAGGGTAATGGGATTACACATGGCTGAGCCACCAGGTTTTCACGGTTGGCGTGAAAGCTACCCGCCCCTCTGGCTTCGCAGTAAAAATTGTGATCCTTTTCTTCAGCCTTTAATGTAGGTGAAAAAGATTCCTTTCAGATTGGCTCCATCTCACACGTGGCTTAAATCCCAAACAAGCCCCGGTCCTGGCTTGATCTGGTTAAATCACTGTCATCTTGCACAACTTTCTCTCCACTCCCTGTGCACCGACACGTCAATGGAAGGAAAGAGAAGCTGATTCAAAGGGACGCAATTCATCCTGGAATTAGGAGTGAGTGGATTCTGAGAATACCCCTGGCTACCACTGGCGTCATATTACATGTCCAATGTATCTAAATTGATTAAGTTCATCACAGTTCTCATTACCTGCAAGACACCCAGAGATGACAGAAAATAAACACGTGGAAGCATAGTGTCCTCTGAGCATCACTAAACCCTACCAGAACTAGAAGGGCTACCAAATCTAATCCTGGCTACTTAAAATACAGCCAGTTTCTGTATTTACAGAATCACAGAATCTTCAGGGTTGGAAAGGACGTCTGAGATCATCAAGTCCAACCATACACACCCCAAAAACACCTACAAGCACAGCCACTAGAGCATGCCCTCAAGTGACACATCTATCTGTTTCTGAAATACCTCCAGGGATGGGGACTCCACCACCTCCCTGGGCAGGCCCTTCCAGTGCCTGATCAACCTCTCAGTCAAGTCATTCTTCCTAATATCTCATCTGAACCTCCCCTGCCCCAACTTCAGACCATTCCCTCTGCTCCTGTCCTTATTCATGTGGGAGAACAGGCCAACACCCACCTCTCTACAACCTCCTTTCAGGGAGCTGTAGAGGACAAAAAGGTCTCCCCTCAGCCTCCTCTTCTCCAAACTGTACATGCCAGGGCATTAAACTAGATACTCATCCAGGTAGGTCTGTTCTGGTAGATCTACAAGTAGTAGTTTCTCCATCTCAAGTCTCTTGCACCTTCAAGTCTCCTGCCTGAAATCCAGTCTCTCAGGAGGGAAGCTCACAGAAACTTCTTTCTTAGCAGAAAACCTGATGTTGCCTTTTATTTCAGTTATAAGATAGACCGATGCCAACAGGGCTTGGCAAACGCACTGGCAACACATGCTGTTCAGAGAAGGATGATGTCGAAACTCCTGCCTTATGATCAACAGCAAATAAAGATGATCTTAAAGGGAACAGGGAGAAACTTTTAGGATCCTGAGATCGGTGGCTACGTTACCGAAAAATATTGAACCCAATATTTCTTTGTATGGCTCATACAGGCCATAAATATCCAAGTATTTGTCCATTTTTGTCTTAAAATATATATATATATATAAGGTATGAAGTTTGGGAGAAGGGACCACCTTTTTTCCTAGCATCTACAGGCACCGAAGCTCGACTGATTAAGGCTTCCTGATGCAATTATAAATTAAAAGGAGAAAATCGAGGGCTTTTTCAATGACGTGAAAATCTTCCAAATCGCACCGAGCAACTCTAACATCTTGAATGCCACCTTTGAAGCTTTCAGTCTGTTCATGGTCTGTGCCTTGGCTCGGGCACCAGGAGGGTGAAAAGGGGGCTACTCCTGGGGTACAATCAGCACAATTCAGTGATTTCACCTCCTTTCCCGTGGATCTGCAGCGTAAGGAGAGTGACAGTAAGCAGGGACGCCTGGGTCACCACCATATGGCGGCACAGCAAGAACAGACCACCAGAAAGTGGAAAATTGAGATTTCAAAAAGCTGGAAACTTGAGAAATGACAAAAAAGCTTCTGTACATTTGGAAAAGGGAAAAAAAAATAAAAATCAAATCTTACATTTCTCCACAAAGAGCCAAGCTCTGACAGCTCTTTGGGGGCTTTTGCAGGTCCTAGTGCTTTTACAGCTGTGTCTACCAGTACTCCTCACTAACACTTTCAAATTAATTCCAACACTTCCCATATAGAAAGCAGAACTTTTGGAAACAGGGATAAAAGAATAAGTGTGATAAAGAAAAAATAATAATCCTGCTCCTTTCTCCCTTTTTTAATGGCTGAGGTGAGATCGCTGGTGGATCAGAAGGTGCCGCTGGGGTCCAAACCAGAATGGCACAGGACCCGTTCCAGTCCTTCTGGGATCAGGAAATACCACAGAAGAGACACAGGCTCCATTTCCACAGCTTTGAAAGGATGAAAGGGGCTCCCTGTGCCCCTTTTGAATCCGTTCGGGGTCGCAGCCTGCTCCTCTCCAGCACGACCTCGCTCTCACGGCGCAGCTTGTTTGGCAAATGAGATTCATGGGACAAGAGACCCTTTTTTTTTGAACCCCAGAGTAATAAGTCAATTTATGCAGAAGCGCTGAGAGTGCCGGATAATGAAACGTTGGGAGTGTTTTTTTTTTTTCTCTGTGTGACTACAAAGGGGTGTGTTTAGAGTACGAAGCCTTAACCGACCTCACCAGGGAAGGACCACTAAGTGTCCTTCACACGCCAAAGCTGAGAAGCAGTATCATGGTCCCCAGACAGAGGATGGAGAAGATGCCCAGCAGACAGGAGGATCCCAGGTTTCACACTCAGTTAAAACATTATTTGAGAACCTATTGCACAGCAGAGCCAGCGTGGAGACAAGGACTCTCCAGTGTTTCACCAAAGACGAAACAGATCTTTCTCCAGAGAGTTCAGTGTGATGCTCTGAGACGTTTTTTATTCGCACAAAAGGCCTTTCCCTTGTGCACACACATTCAGATTATGCCATTTTTACTGTAAGTGACTACTGGGTCTAAACACTGCCACAATAGGGCTTAAGGGATTTTTTTTTTCTTTAATAATGAGTCCAACATGACCATGGAGCGGTCTTCAAGCCATCCAGAGTATTTCTCGGCATCAATTGTGTATTCTCTCTCCAAGCAACGCAGGATCTGGGTAAGAAAGCTTGCACATGAGATTTCTGCCTCCTGCACAGGGCACCCCCATTGTGGTCTGACCCCAGCCCAGGTCTCCACCATCTCAGAAGACCTGATGCAGCGATGAAGATCTCAGGCCCTTCTTCATCACGACAGATTCAAGATTGTTTGAGCAAAGGGAGTTGTGAGCCAATGACAGAAAATGCCGTGGCACATTTTTAATGGAGAGATGGCTGATTATTCAGCACACAAGTACATGGGTTTGTATTTTTTCCCCCCTCCTATCCACAGCTCAAACAGGACCGCTATTGCCCAAAACGCTATTGTGGATGAGCCATAAGCTCCACCTCCACTTCCCGCTCTCAGAAGATGACTGTAGGAAACAAGTGGCCTCAGGAATACATGGCTGTGACAAAGCCAAGGAGAAGTGAGCAACGCATTCCTCCTCAAAACTTTTTTGTCTTCCTCCAGATGGTACATCTCCCCAGAGCTCTTCCCAGCAATGCAAACCCCTGGGTTGCTGCCAGGGGAGCTAATATTCCAGGGCACGACGACGAGGACAAACAGGTAAGAGAGAATGGCACAGCTGCTCATTGGCACCATCTAAAAATCAAAGCTATTCTTTCCCTGCCACCCCGTGAAGCCCCCTTCATAAGCTGAAACAAAAAGCCCTAATTTGACTTCCCGCTTGGCTTTGTTGAATTCTGACAGGTCCTCAGTCAAGCAAGATCCCCTCCTTCAATCAGACACCATTTTCTTGAGACGTTAGAAAAGGAGGAAGCTAAAGCAATTCCTGAAAAGTGATAAGCTGCAGCTTTAGCCTAATTACCATGACTCCTTTTTAATTTTTTTTATTGATCGCCTCCCGTGAATACACAAGTATTGACTGAGCTCGCAGAGTCTTGCGCTGCGGTGATAAGAACAGCAGGCAGAGAAAAAACAAAATGCAATTAGGTGACCCAATATCCTGCTGAACACTTGGGAAAAGAAAGAAAGAGAGAAAGAGAGAAAGAAGGAGAGAAGG
>VZRU01008156.1:0-10029 GCA_013398155.1 Pedionomus torquatus
TGATCCCTTGGCTGCCCTGCACTTGCCATGACAGTTCACTCAAGATGATCCTCTCTGTCATCTTTCCTGGTACCAAGGTCAGGCTGGCAGGCCTATAGTTCCCCAGATCCTCCTTCTGGCTCTTCTTGTGAATAGGTGTCACATTGGCCACCCTCCAGTCATCTGTTACCTCCCCTGTTGACCAGGACTGTTGACAGATGATGGAGAGGGGCTCGGTGAGCACTCTTGCCAGCTCCTTGAGTACCCTTGGGTGAATCCCATCCAGCCCCATAGACTTATGCATGCCTAGGTGCAGAAGCAGATCATTAAATACTTCCTCATGGATTATGGGGTGGTTGTTCAGTTCTACATCCTGATCTTCCAGCTCAGAAGGCTGAACACCCTGGGAGCAGCTGGGCTGACCATTGAAGACAGAGGGAAAGAAGGCATTAAGTATCTACGTAATTATACTCAAGTACTCACTGATACTGCAAATAATGAAATGTGATGTATTTTTTAATCACACAAACTGGATGTTCTTTGGGTTATATTTAATTTACATGTTTTCTTTTCTTTTCTTTTTTTCTTCCTTCCTGGCAGTCCTTTATGTAGTTCTATGTAATGGCTATTAAAATAACTTAGACAATCCACATTTTAAAGTTCTTAGCTTTATGGAAAATACTGTTCCAATGCAGGACTTCCCAGCAGTTATAAATTAGTACAACAAGAGATACATAATCTCACTTACTTTTTCTGAATTTAGGCAGCCACAGTCTGAGGCATGTAAAACCATTCATCACGTATGGAAAAATCTATTCCTTTATTAATAACAAGACTTCAACACAATCAGCACACAGAACTCATTACATGGATTAGAGTGTACACATTGGTGACATTTGCTTCTACATCCACATTATAGGCCTTACCATAATATAATGGGAATACAATAGTCTATCAATTTTACATTAATGCCAAACTAAAATCAACACCATTATTTACTGAAGAATATTCAATACTCCTGTCCTTGACAACTCTATACCAACTATTGTACAGAGTTAACACCAAAACTGAAAATTTAGCGCCTTTCCTAGTGAAAGCAGTGAGTAGAAGAGAATTAGAGTGGGAAAAGCAGCAAATTATCTGAAGTAGAAGGAGTATTGACGGCAATTAGATACATTAAGATTCCTCTGATACTATCCTTATTTACATGGTTGAAAATACTCATCTTACATATATTTTTCTGCCTTCTGCATTTGCCTCCATCTAGATTTTCAACTTTCTTCCTAGTTTGTCCATGTTGCACTTTTTTTGTTCCAGGCTAAATGTACTTCCATAGCACACCATGCCTAGTAAACTGGAAGAGTACAGAAATTCCTTTTACCACTTTGTAGAACTGGAACAGGGAAGTTTAATCTGTCGCTGCTAAATAGTATTTGCCTGCATACAAGACCAAATTGCATTTCCTTAAGATTTGTACAGAATTCAGAACAGGCACTATTCTTTAGATAAATGAACACATGGACAATTCAGTGTCACCTCAACTAAGGCAGAATTTAAGTTGTTGGGAAATTCAGAGCGTCAGAGAATGTTTGAGGCTGGAAGGGACATCTGAAGATTATCCAGTCCAACTCTGGGGCTCATTGCAGAGTCACCTCAAGCAAGTTGCTCAGGTCAGTGTTCACATGGCTTTTGAACATCTCCATGGACAGACTCCACATCCCCTCTGACCAACCTTTTCCACCCTATCACCCTTACAAGTGAGGTCTTTATATGTTTCCAAGGGATTTCCTGTGTTTCAGTTTGTGCTCTTTGTCTTGTCCTTTCGCTAGGCACCACTGAGAAAAGTCTGCATCCATCTTCTTTACTCAGAAGATGGAGAAGCATTTTCTTTTTCTGGTCCTCAGGAAGTAATAAAGAGCAGACTGCAGTGACATTGGCTAGCTGACTCTCTTTTTATGGGTCACATCTATTTATTTTATTATCACATTTGATCACGTAGAGTTCTGTAGATCTAGTTTATCCCATGTTCCCTAACTTGAACCTCCTTCACCAAAGAAAGTCTTTGTTGCTCCATATTTTCCACTGGGTGTCAGGGACTCCTGAAGGCAAGTCGTACCAGTAAGGACCAAGGTGAAGAATTCATTAAGTACCTTGGCCACTTCGGTGTCCTTTATCACCAGGGCCCCCGCCCAATTTCCTGTCTTTTCCCCAATCTTCCTTTTGCTGCCAATACGCCTGTAGAAGCCTTTGCTATAGCCCTTCATGCCTGAGCTTTCATTACAGCACTCTAAATGAAGTTTTTAATTTGAAAACAGCCACATCACATTTGCCGTTTCAGTTTGGAAGCAACTAAATTTGAACTTCTACTTCCCTCTGCACACAGTAGGCATTTGTGGTGAATTAATTACCACATTAATTGGTGCTCTCCTCAGAAACAAGCTGAGCGAGGGGGATTACTGCAATACTCCATGCTCTTGCACTACCTTAGAAGCTCCAGAGTGCCTGAAGAGGACAGCGAAAGCAATCGGAAAACCAATCATTATTTTTACTAGAAGTCTAGCAGTGGAGATCAAGACTTTCCCCTGGCTCTTAGTCCACCAGAAATAGAGGTAGAACATTTATGTACTTTGAGCCTTTTCTAATTCAAAAAGTTAGTTAATATTTTAGTCAATATTCCAAACTATTTTAAGCTTTCCTGGTCTCTAGGTGCTCCCCAAAAATCCTGTGAGACTAGGTCATGACTTGTGTTTAATCTGGGCCTCATCACGAGATACTCTGGGTCACTCAGGGAGGGATTAGGTATTTTTGCACAGAGATGTGATGCTCCCTACAACCTGAATGTCCCAATGCCTAAATACATTGTTAATACGTTTTTTCCCATGTCTGAGAAAGCAGAAGGTGCAAGAGGGAGAAAGTACAGGAGACCCATGAAAATAATATGAAGGATGGCAGTACATTTTCTGTTTCACAGCAAGGGCTTTTTGCTCTCTTACTGGCTGCTTGTTTAGAAATGCCAGGCCATTTTTGACAATTTTTTAAAAACTGAGCTGAAATCATTGGGACTGCAAATGCTGTGTCTTCCTTTTGGGTCTCCTCTATTTCAATACAACTAAAATATACCAGCAGTATTTTAACAATTTCTGATAATCTGTGGTTTCTAGTGATCAGGCAGATGTGTCTCTTGATGCCCTCATAAAACTGTTTTACATGCTAAAACATCCATCCATGAGAAATGCAGCATCTTTAGAATTTTTACACCTTTGCACTCCACAGGGAAACATTTTTATCAGTGCTGTACAATCTTCCATATTCACTGGCTTTACCTATTTGAATCACAATTCAAACTGTCCAAATATTCAAAGAAGTTTACTTTGAAAATATGTACCAGCCAAGTGAACTGGAGACTGAAATATGAGGTGGGAGACCTACATGAACAATAACCGCCAGGTGTAAATAATTCTCAGAACATTAATCGCCTGCACAGCATATTGCTACTGTCTGCATCCAGAAAAGGTTAGTTTTGAAGACTCCGAAGCAGTACAAAATGTTGTAAAGAGCTGTACTCCAAGCTTACTTAGGTTTATAATAAAAGCGAAGATTCATATGGGGTGCACAGAGCATTGGACCGCATAGAACAGCACTGCAAAAGTCCAAGCTAAAAAAAAGGATGGACTGGGAAGTATGGGTAAGAAGTATTTGTATAATAAAATGGAAAAGTCAATTGAACCAGTCAAGGGAACAAACAGAGGGACCAAAAGACACACTTCTTAAATGTTTAGGTGCAAAAACATTTTGTTTAGAATCAGCCCCTGAAGAAGGCATTTCTGAGCTCACCCAGCAGAGCTGGTAGGCATGGACACCAAAACCTAGGGAAGACATCACATTAAGTTCATTCACACCACTCCCAGACAGCTTCTTTTCTTCAATAGTGGCTAAAAATACACAAAAGCACTTTATTATGCACTATTATTAAGCACTATTTATTAAGCACTATTATGTTAAAATTTTGCTCAAGTGTTGAAGTTGATGTTGAATGGTTGAAACATTCTTCTGCCTTCATCCAACAAATAAAACAGATTTAAAAACAAAATCCAGGCTCTAAACCTCTTCTTCAACAACTTTGTCTGAATGTTCTTAAAGAGAGATGATTTCTTTTAGTACTGCTGGACAACATGGCCAAAATGTAAAGTGACAATAAGTTAAAGCTCCTTATTGTGGTAATAAAGGCAGTGTAGCATGTTTCCATGCTGTGAAGAGACTGTGTTTCCTGGAGTCAAAATTATTTATACCTCTGCTGTTAATGACTAGAGGTAACAGAGTTACAAACTACGATGAGGTTCCAAAAAATGCTAAATTCCATCTCACCTGTATTTTTAAATGAAGGACATATCGATAGACAAAATAGGATGACAATAACATAAATCACCCAAAATAACAGAATATGTAACAGCAAGTGACATTTTTTACCACACGCAATGTTACAGCATTTCTCTATACAACTGCTGTCTTCAAAGGATTACATTTACTTCCATAAGAAATTACTTGGAAGATTTATAATTCTGTTTCAAGATAACTATGGCAGGAATAGTTTCCATCAAGAATGACTACAAGATTGCATCAGCAAGCAGGTCCCTGCTGATATTTTTAACCACTTAGGGCTCAATATTCTGATATCCACGATGGTTTCATATCAAGCTCATCAACTCGGCTCCGGGCAATGGTATAGCGTAGCTGGTATTCTTTTCATACTGCTTCAAAACTTCATTAGCCAGGATTATAGTAAAATGGTAGCTCACAGGAAAATAACATTTTTTCAATGTGACCTCCAAGTGAACCTAGCCAGCCTGATTTCACCAGCCAGACGGCAGAGCAGGGGAATCAAGCAGCATCTAATACATTTAGCAAAGAAGCAGAAATATCTGACTGCTGCTCATATGAAGAGCGCTCAGGCGCTGTTGCTTCTGCTCCCTCTAAATTTCCATGTATTTAAATTAGAGGAAAAAATTTCCAGCTTTGCTTTCAGCTAAATGTAAGATCTTGACAGATACGTGCACTTCCAAGGATTCCAAAAAAGCCCTCCTACTGCAAACTCAAGAAAATAGATGCATTTTTACAGGAGTACAAGGGAAAGGTTCATGGTTACAATCCTACAGACCCACACCATGCTGATACTTTTGCTAAAATGTACTAAAGAAGACCGAACATCACTGCCTTTTTTTAAATGATGAAGCTTTAATGAAACCAAGGTAACCTAGTACTTTTAGCAACCTTTGCCAAAGTTCCTATTTCTACAAATAGCTGTCTTGAGTTGCATGAGTTCCTTTCTGTTAGTTTTCTTCTTTTCCTTAAAATCTCTACCATATTAATTCCAGCAATGTTTGCAGTGCTAGTAGTGTGAAGAAACATCCCCATTTTAAGATTATTATCGTATCATAACTGAGTTTGGAAGAGACATCTGGAGGTCTTCTACTCCAACCTTCTGCTTAAAACCAGTTTGACTAGATCAGGGAGTTGTTCAGGCAAGCTCTAAGTACCTCAAAAAATAATACCACAACTTCTCTGGGCATCCTTTGCCAGTGTTTTACTGCAGCCATCATAAAAAAGGTCTTCTATATATTCATGTGTAATTACTTACGTTCCAGTCACACCTTATGCAAGCCAACTCACCTGGTAGAACTGATTTTCCACATAATTTGCACCACTATTTTTTATCATTTGTACTACCTGGAAGTACATGAAACATACTCTCTGTGTATTTAATTTATGGTCCATTTTTTGTTTATTTTTTAACTTAGAGAAGAAAAGCAGTTTATTTACTGTCCAACTGCCATTTGAATAAAATATCAAATGGCCTGACTACCAGTGCTAGGGGAGGGACAGTTTCAACTACAAATTATAACAAACCCATTCACATTTTCCAAATTTTTCATGAAACTAACAGAAGATTTCAACTGCACTGATTCCATCTGAGGTGTAGTAAACTGGATTTAAAATACCATTTCACTAGAAAGAAAGGAGCTGGGTAAAAACATCTATCGAGATTTACAGCTCCAAATTAAACAACAAACATGATTTCTTAAGGAAACTTATTGTTGAACCAATGTATCTTATTTTCTTTTACAAAACCTAAAGATGTCAAATTATTGATTATTGTATGTGAAGGAAAAACAGATTTTAACTATACAGAATTTGTGTAAGTTAAAAACAAAAGCTATCCAGAAAAAAAACAAGTGCACACAAAAATCTTGGTTATGCTCCCAAGAAGCTTTAATAGACTGTAATGACTTCTTCTGTTGTACCATATGTCAATTTTGGCAGCCGTTCCCCGACAACTATTGTTAGTGCAGCTGATCTGACACGGGGATCTCACTGGCCATTACACCTCCCACAATCTGCAAGCATTAAGTGGAACTTTCTTTTTATCATCTTCAAAGGCATGTTTGTGCTTTTTTAGTTTTTACATCGTTAAATAAAAGGAACTGATTAAACAGCTCCAACATGAGAATTTATCGAAAAGGAAGAGCTTCAAAACCTTATATTATTAGGTTTATTTAAGGACTTCACTACATAAAAACAGGGCTATAAGAATTCAGTACAAAATTCTTGGAAATTCTGGCCTCACAGAAGTAAGTAAAGTTTTGATGTCAGCCTGGCCAAAATTTCACCTCCTGATTTTGCACTAAAATCTACCTTGAGTGAAAATTTCTAGGTGGACAAAGGTAGGTCAAGAAGGTTCAGTGTAGGTAGACAAACTCAAGATAGCATAAAGACAGATGGACAGATGTCAGAATCTGCAAATGGTACAATTTTAGTAGGACTAAGAAATAAATGAATTACATATGGCAGCTTTGTTTTGTTCTTGTATGTAAATATTAGGCAATACTGAATTAAAAATAACATCCATAATAATAATACATTTTTTTTCCTGGCAAAAGATCTAAATACATAGATTATTAATGCCATACTGTTCAGAATCCCCTAGTACATAAAATTAATTATTTTATGAATAAAATAAACAACTTGTACTTTGAAGTATAGCATTTACTGAGATACTATGGAGCCAGTCTGTATGTATTATGGCTAGCAATTTTACAGGAGGAGGATGTGAGCAATTTTAATGAAAGAAAAGCTTACATTCTATCACAACTTTCACTGCCATCAGACATCAAACACTTTCCATTGGATTTTTGTCTTTGTCACACAGGAGAGTGATGCCCTCCCCCTTCCCAAAACAGAAGAGAAACAATAAGTCACCATGAGGAATTATTGCTGACTCAGTGAACCTGTAGAGACAAAGCCCTAAGTGTTGCCTCAGTCAGAAGAATTATGTTCTCCTCTTTTACTCACAATACCCTTCCTTCAGCTTGGGAAAACAGTAAATATTTTATCTACTCACAAAATTTTAAGTTGTAACTCAAAAAGTAATTTTTCAAGTAACTAAAAAAGAACAAAAACCCCCAAATCAAATTACAACCGACCAAAAAACCCACCACCAACAAAACAAACCAACCACAGCTTAAATAATTGTCACAACTCTTCCTACCCAAGCCTGCCAGTGAACAAGGTCAACATGGGCTGTGTCAAGCCCACGTTAGCTCAATTAGAGATGACCTGTGCCAACCCTTTATCGAACACTTGAAAACACAAGGAAATCGAAAGTCAGGAGAGGCAGCACAAAAGTGGGAAGTGACATTCTCATTTCCCATTACAAAAAGCACTGTCTACCTATGAAGAAATATAAACAGGAAAATTGGCAGAACTTTTGCATTGTGGTTTACAGTACACGTGCATAAACAGGGCCTAAAGCTCATCTCTGTGAATACACACTTGTAGTAGGAGTGTACAGATTAAATCAGGTGATTTTATGAAGCCAGAAGGTCTCAGGAGTGAAGAGAAGGGTCAGAGTGTTACTGCTGAGGAAACAGATGGATTGGATGACCCTCAAAGTGATTAAATTTAACAAGTGTAAACCTGAAGATTAATAGCATAATCAACAGAACCTATTTGAAAATAAAATAAAAATCAAAGTTTTGTATCTATAGCAAGACAACAATTCTTCATTATTATGTATTTATGAGATCATGAAAGCAAATGTAAATCTAAAATTTTAAGTAATTTTGCAAAGTGTAGGAAAGTGTAGGAAAACACTGGTGCCAATCCACAAAGGATTGGTGAGATCCCACTTGGGACACAGTGAAAACTCCGACCATTCACTCTAAATACAACGAATTTGAGCTGGAACACAACTAGTGAAACACTAGTCTGACAAGTGCAACAGTGGGAAAATATTTCACCATTAAGTGATGATGGAGGCATAATGAGGCTTATATGGCCATTTATTAACCATATTAAACATTACTACTTTTATTATGTGTATTAGGAATACTAGTGGAACAAAAATTTAAGGTGGAGCATTTTCACATGGAGTATATTCTTTTTTGCATTGAAGCAAAAGATCTGTAAAAAGTTAAACAAAAATTAACATTATGGACCTCCACACACAGCTTCTTTTCTGTTTTGTTTTTTTTGGGTGTGAGGTATATGATGTGACAATAAGTTCACTCAAACCATATTAAAAAATCACCAATTAAAATTAAAATAAATTATGCTAATAGGAAGGTATGTTCTAGCTCCCATATTTTTGCAGTGAAGTGTAAAATGAGCAATTCTGTCTCCTTTGTATTTGCCACTTTCCTAAAATGCTGAAAAAAATGTTAAAGGTGGGCATGCCTGTGCTCACATACTATACTGTTTCCTAACAGTCTTGTGCAATACGGTCATAGGCTCTTTTGACCAAAATACCTCCAAATAAATTCCTAGCAAACAGAACTGTAAATATTGTTGTACTTCTTTTGACTTTGATCAAGCTGCAATGAGTTACCCTGGCTGAAAAGCTGCCCCAAAACATTAATGTCAAATCCTGGTTCCAGTAGTGCAGAACAGTAAAGAAGAAAGAAAAGACTGAGACAACTAAGCTAAGGTGGTTTTTGAAAAACTAATCGCAGGCACTTTTTTTCTGGCAAGTTAGCACACAAACTAGATTGTTTCCCTCAATATTTATATATAATGTGATTAATGGTTGTATTTTAATGTTTAAGACCAGTGTAAAATGCCAAGCACCTTTAGAGGTGGTAATATTCCCTTCCCCCTTTTTGTAGGAATACAAAAAAGATACAGTAAGTTTGGGGGGAAAAATGCACAGAGCAGAACAATGACAACATGAGGCGCAGACAGGGAATTCCAGAAATCCCAGCCCCACATCCAACCCTTACTACCACATTTTCTCTTTTTGAAACCGTATGTTGAGTGCCCAATGCAAATATTCTTAGATTAGGAACTGGAAGATGCCAATCTCCTGGCTTTATTGTTTAAGCAAGCGATGTTACAGCTTTGTAGTTACCTAACACATATAAATCTTCTCCTACTTGATTTTGAACACTCATGATCTGATAAATACGGATGGTCACACACACAGTTTTCAAAACTACAGCTGCGTATAGTCAAGCCACACAACATGTTAATTGCATTAAGGTGCTGCAGAGGGGTGTGGGTCATGCCTTGGCGAGCAGCCCACTGGACACAAACGTGCAAAAGAAGCTGGCTGGTACCTTCTGAAGCAGCCTGCCAAGGAAATACAAACTCCACGGAGCGCCCAAGCACACTTGGAACTTAACTACACTGAAACTACTCGCTCCCCATTCGCGACCTTATGTAACTACTGCAGCAGACCCATGCGAAGGAAAGCTGATTATTTTTGCTCCACGAAAACCTCTGCTCGGTCACAAGGANCTACCAATTCTACCCAATTCTACCAGTAACAAACTTGCACTCACAGAACAATTTTACATTAGAATATTTTACATAATAACAGCAAATAAGCTCTAATAAATAAATTATTCCTTCTTTCTCAAAGATGAGACAGAAAACACAAAATGATGCCTACTTTTCTTCTGAAAAAGAAGAAAAATTCTGAAATTACTGGATGTTAATAATTAGCAACAGCAAAAATCCCTCATGTAAAATCCTTGTGAAGTAATGAACTTGAACTTG
>VZRU01008163.1:0-15274 GCA_013398155.1 Pedionomus torquatus
CCCGGCCCGCGGCGGAGGGCAGTCCCGCTGTCCGCAGGGGCGGGACGGGACGGGACCTCCCCTCGCCGCCCCTCCGCTGCGGGGCGCGGGAGCGGGCCCAGCCTCTCCGTGAGAGCCGTGCGGGCCACGGGAACACAGAATCGCCCTTATAAATGAAACTAAGGGGTTCTGACCCAGACGGCAGGTGTGTTAACAACGGACGTTAACCGGCTGAGAATAAACTTTTGCAGGACGCTTAGTACTTGTGGCACAGGGAGGAGCTTGTCTTTTTAAGGGACAACTTGGAGGTCAAATACAAATTCATTTGGTGTTAATTACAATTACCTAGACCATTCGCTTTCTTAATAAGGCAGAGTAAACTCCATACCTAAGCCACACTGTTGTACTTGGTAGCCGTGGCCTGCTCGAGAAAATGGAATGAGAGCATTGGTGCTGTCAGCGATTGATCAGTGGGATGTGGGGATGGAAATACCTCTGTGTAATTGCACTTTAATGGAGGAAACCAGAACTGCAGCAAAGTGAAACTCAGTTTCTAGGAACTCTGGAGCCCATGTGATACCCCCAGCACAGAGCAGAGCAGCACCAGGCATGACCTCAGCCTTGTCAGCTGGCAAGATTCCCCAGATGCCAATGCTACCGTGAAACTGCTGGGACATAAGAAAGACCAGCCTGTACCCTTCCTCCATCTGGTCCAGAGAGCTAATGCACAGTCCCATGTGCCAGACCCCAATGGAGACAGCATCTTCTCTATGCTTGGCACCTGTTCTCAGCCTGAGATGGCTGGCAGTAGAGCAGTGCCCAGGGACACAGTGGTTCTTGCTGCGACCCGCACTTGTATAACCTTCCCATAGAGAATGTGACTAAATTCAGCTGGATTTGGTTTACATTTGATTACTTAAGTCATGTAGGTCAATGAACACTGCCCCACAGAAGGGGCACCAAGCCTATAAATAAAACATTTGAAGAATGAGGATCTCGTTTTATGGGGTACTTCAGACTTGTTACTTCATAATCTGCTCTGTTATAGAATGTAAGCCTCAGTACAACTACATCTTTAAACTCTGATATGCGTAATACTTTGTCAATCATTAATAGAAGAAGCCCCAAATAGACAAATTTAAAAATATTCTTCAAGTGAAGCTGAAGAAGGTGATGCACATTCACAGTATCACTGAGGCTAGAATGCCAGCAATCATATATGAGACCATGTCCAAAGGACAAAATATCTAGAGAAATTCAGATTTGGTTGAAAAATAATGCCTTAAAAAAGCCAGCAAGGGCAAATGCCCCTGTCAGGTAGATACCAGGAGAGGCAACTGCATGTATGAATTTGGTCAGCAAATGCAAGTTTTTCAAGCAGGACAGATACTTGGATAGATACTTTAGTCACAGTGTTCATTGGCTTCAAAAGAAGCAGAGAAAGTAGATTTTTTTAACATTGGAAAAGGTTAAGATTTACTTGAATAATTCTGTAAGTCAGTGGAGAAATACTTTTGTGATTGAAGAATTTATCCACAACAGTTAATAGGACTAGTTTTGTGATTCATGCATAAATATAACTGTTTCTTTCCTAAAATATGAAAGTGATAGGGTTTCCGTCTGAAGCATGCTGAAAAGCTTTCTTTTTCACTGCAGGGTCATCTTTTGATTACTGGATTAGAAAAAGACGATTAGAATTTTAAGTAACTATATAGTCACTAATCTATATAATGCAAGAAAAATACAAATGCTTTTTGTTTAATCTCAGCAATTGACACTGGTAATTATGGGTTTAAAAGTAAAGCTCCATATGCATATGACTAGAGCTAGGATAAATTCACAAGACTTCATAGAATAGAATAAAATAAAATTAAAAAAAAAATCAAAACCCAAACCTGCTGAAAAGGCTTCTGCCCCTACAAACTCATAGGAAAAATATATAGACTTTTACCACCCAGTCCACTAAGTGAGAGGAAGAAATAATGAGATGCATAAATAATATTGTCATATGAGTGGGTATTTAAGTATCTTTGATTTTATAAGAATTCTAGGAATATACTTAACTTTTTCAATCTATTATCTTTCCAGGAGACACCACAAAAATCAAGTCTTTCTTGGGAAGAACCCAACAGAAATAGCATTTTGTATTCTTTTTGCTATTACTTTAGTAATAGCTGAGTAACAGCCTGCGTCTCCACTTACCGTCAATTTACTTGAAAACATACAAAATAAAAATTAAATTATAATAATCATGTAATCATATGGCCTGTGTGAAGTACAATGAGAATTATAGATGGGAGATGTCAAAAAGAATAGGAAAAATCCTAGCTTTTTCCATTAGTAAGAATTGCTTGAAAATCTACATTAGTGTTTCATTAGTAGTATTATCAGAACTATGGTCTGTTAATATTTGGAAAAAGGAATGAAACACTAAAAGACTCTAGGAAACATAATGATACAGTTAAGTGGTCCTTACCTTTCAAAGGAATTTTAGTGAATACTGACCTTTTTTAAGTGGAAAAGTATTTTTTGCTTCAGCAAGAACTGAGTCAGGTCTTAAGAAGTTATTGTAGGAAAGAGAGCTACTTAGAAGTAGCAAAAGGACAGAAGGTGGATAGAAAAGGCTATATGGTGGGTGTTTTGTTTCGGTTTTTAATGCATTATTTACTCTGGTGACCTGGTCAAACTCTAGTCAATTATCCACGCCTGTAATTATGCTGACTAGATACTACATGTTTCTCACATTGTACATTATAAAGCATTGCATAGTGTTGCCTCCTCAGGCAATTGCTTTGTTCACCCCTGATACAGCTGCATTTAGATGGCAAGTCTATCTACAAAATAGTTTTAGTGCAGACATTTGAAAAACAAGAATAATTATTCTGTGTAGAAGTTGCTAGGGAATTTCTTTAACATGTAAAAAGTTGAAAAGTACTTTGAAATACTGAGTTGCTTTACTATGCCATCCTAAATGTAACAGGTGAAAAAGAATTGTCTGGAACTTCTGGCTGTGCTGAAGGAGATGACAGGATATGCTGCATGAAAGACTGGCAAGAAATACTGCAGAGCAGTTGCAGAACTGGACAAGTTTCTGGAAATTATGAATACAGGATGTTGATTTAGTATTATCAAATGATTCTGAAAAAAACTTACTTTTGTGTCACTAAGTCTTTGGAAATACATCCACTGCACATGGTCATTATAAGTCTCAAATACACACAAGCTGTTCTTCATCACAGAACAATGCTCAGAAAGACTTAGTTTTAGGGACTGCATTGTTTGTCTGTGAAGAAAAATCAACTGATAGCTGTAGAGTCTTGAATTCCTGTGAAATGGTAGTTCTCAGTTTCATATAGTAAAGCCAGCTGATTAATTACAGCTACTATTAACCTTACACAGTAAAAAGAGTCTAAAAAAATGCAAGCCAGGCCATCCTCAATGTATTGGAAAGCATCCAGAATCTCAGTGTATCCTTGACGCACTCTCTTAGCAAAATAGCTAATTCATATTCGTGAATTTAAAGCTAAGAATGTCTCAAAGACTTCCAAAATGCTAAGATGCCTCTAGCTTGGCCTTGAGGCATTGGGAACTCTGACATGGCCTAAAGCAAACTGGCATGAAATTAAAATGTGGCTTTTATGAATATATCCTTTCATCTAATTCTGATGCTAGAAACAACTGATATGATCACAACTTCCCCACCCCCAACCTCTCCAGATCCTATTACTCTGACAGATTAATTTTTAATGCAATTCATTTGTAAGTATCCTCATTTTATTTTTTTTTGTTACTTTTTTAAAAAAACAAAACTGAAACAAAACAAGCAACCCTAGAACTGTTTGTGAGCAACACAGCAATTTGACACAGATAATGCAAAGTTCAGTAATGCCTTGTCAGAGCAGTCAGGGAAGAGTTCCGTAACAGTTTTTCATGTCAGAGTTTCATCATGACTTCTCCATCTTTTGCCTATGTTTTAGCCCTTATCTTTGTGTCATATGGTCATCCGGTATTTTTTATAATTACCTTTTTGATTTATGATGCGCCAAATTATATTCCTAGTCTTTTGTAAGTCACACTGAAGTCAGTGGCATTAAAAAAGCTATTATGATTTTGACTTTTTAAAGATAATCTTCTGAATTGTTATTGGTCAGGTGGACATAATGTTGTTCACAGTAGTTAGAACTGAAACATTCACAGTCATCTTGAAACAGATCAATGAAACAAAGCATAAGACCCATATGGCATGTGAAAAGCAAGAAGGCAAAATGACTTCATTGGAGAAAGAGAAAATAAGAAATCAAACTCAGGAGATCTTAGGATTCCTTAAGCCTTGCATGCAACATTGAATTTCTTTCCTTGCTGGAATCAGTTTGCAAGCTCAAGTCTTTACCTTTTGGATCTTGCAGTATCATTTCTGTCCAGGGTTTTCTTACTTGTTGTTATTATTTCTAGAGGCATGAGCATATCCCAATTTCTTTCTCTATTTTGTAAGAAGCTCTGAAAAATTCAGAAGTCACTTTTAAGTATATTATACAGTCGACTGTTATATTTGGCCAGGTGGTCTTCTTTCTACAGGCATATATAAGAATTTACACCAAATTAGTGTTTGGGTGTGTGTGTGTTATATATACTTCTGAATAATTACAAATTCTCTGGAAAAAAATTTCATTGAGCTACTAGTACTACAGAATTAATTCTTTCCTTGGTCTCAGTCTACCTTTAGCTTTGCACACTGGTGTGCTTCTGACACAGGAATTAAAAGGCTTCATTAAAAGGGAAAAGAACAGATATTGATATTTTCTCAAAAGAGTTTTATCAGTGCTATTCACTTTTTTCAGGGCTTCTTACCAGATTGCAGACTTCAGCTCCCACTATACGAACTCTATCATCATCGAATTCCTTCTCCCAAAACATTCCAAGCTCTTTGTGGAAACTGGGCCGACTTAATCATGTAGCAATTGCAGTACCTGATTTGGAGAAAGCTCAGTCTTTATATAAAGATGCGTTAGGAGCACAGGTGAGCGATACCGTTGCTCTTCCCGAACATGGTGTCTACACTATTTTTGTGGAGCTGGGAAATACCAAGCTGGAACTTCTGCATCCTTTAGGAGAGAAAAGTCCCATTGCAAGCTTTCTGCAAAAAAACAAGACCGGAGGAATGCATCATATCTGCATTGAGGTACTTTAGCACAATGTGTCATATAAGATACAGATAATAAAGTGTGTGCATAATGTCTCCCCAGGTTTGACCTGTGTCAAGAACAAATATAGAAGGCTGTCATAGTTGTGAGAATTTATATTGCATAAATAGTCTTAAAATTGCATTTTATCTGTTTTGGAAATCCCAGTTCAATTTCATGAGCTATGTAATAATTTTTTCCTCTTTTATGCTATAAAGATTAAATGATGGAGGGGAGGGTCCAGTATGGAAGGTGGACAAACCCAAGGGCTTGTGAAGTGCATTTGACAGTGTCAACTTCCTGACACAGAAAGGACATACACTGGAGAAAGATGAATTTGTAAGTTTAAGTTAAGGCATAGTTTAGATTTTCAGAAGTTTCTTCCTGTTTGATATTTAGTTGATAATTGTATGCAGAAGTCAAAAAAGATTCTCAATGATACTTACCAAACAGCAGTAAAGTCTTATGTCCTGTTCTTCCTTGCTCTTCTAAGACAGTTTTGTCTGGAAGTACACAAGATGTAAAGGCACTGGGTCAAGCATTCATCTTATTTTGTATACTCATGCAATGGTGTAGATGTCTGATGCAAAATTTCATGCTGCATCCTATGGTCTATGTTTTTAATATTCTACAGATCTGAATACTGCAAACTTTATTAATTTCTTGCAAAGTGTAATAATAAAAATTGTTTTCAGAATACAACTTAAAGCCCAGTGTTTGCAGTTGTATGGTTTCATTGAGAATTGAGAACTTTTGCATATGCACAGGCATTGCAATACTCCTTACGTTAAATTTGCCTATTTGCAGATGTTCAAGAATAAGGAAATTAATTGTTTAAATTGACACACAATTGTATTCTATGGCAGTTCTGCTATAGAAATGTGAAAGACCTCAGATGAATTTAGGAAAGAGGGGTGTAGAAGAAAGAATGGATTTGCAGTAAGACTGAAAAAAACCTCCAGCCCTCTGTAAAACCGATTGTTCTTATTTATAGGTATAAGATAAAGAAGTTGTAGGCATTTCTAGGCAAAAAGAGCTCAAAGCTCCCAAGGGTTTCAAGTATATGTAATCCCTTTTAAGACGTTTCAAGAAATATTTGTTACCATTTGAAATTGTTCTATGTACATCTCCATTTTGTATGAGAGAGAATCTTGTTGCAGATAAACCAAAGTCAAAGGAAGTTAAAGATGAAAATTGAGGAGAATGGGATATGCTAATTATACCATGTTGGACAACATAGAATTGTTGCATTAAAAAAGAAAATTGATAACTATATACAGTGTGTCAGGTAAGCCAGCAGTCATAATCTAGCAGTTAATTTCCATTAACCAGGTGAGCTAGTACTACTTGCAGAAAGATTTTCCTAAATCAAGTCTTGTAACTCACTAATAGATTCTCTACACAAAAGAAAAAGAAAATTAAGGAAAAGATTGTCCGAAGTCTCTCATGTTTGTCTCCATATGAAAACAAATGGAAGATTATAGACTAATTTACATGGAGAAAAAAAAAAGCAGTCTGTTGTTGACCTGCTGTTGAAGTGGAACTGAAAACAGATTTGGTCAATACTTGACTATTTGACTATTGCTAGTCAAAAATATATTAATGTCCCTCCTCCAATTTTTAATTTTCCTCAGAATGGAAAATTTTACCATTTAAATGATACGTCCTCTTCTGAAGTTGAGCAAAAATAGTTCTCAGAAAAACTATATAAAAGAACTTCAGTGTCAATTGACTGTTCATTTGAAAATTAAAAAATGTTTTGTAGAAATACTTTGCTGTGAACAACTTTATTATAAGAAGTAGAATTGCAAAAATTCTTTCTGGAGAAGAAGCCTGACAAATTTATCAAAATGCTTTTCATTAATTACTTATGTCTTATTGTTCAAAGGAAAAATTTTGACAGATTTTTTGATAGGGAATTTATTTCAGACAAAGTAAGCATTTTAAGAAGAAATTAAATTATTCCTGACCAGCTCTAGTAGAATTTAATACCTGCAATGAAAATCATGCTGGACACTTGATCAAATAAGAGAGAAATCCAAGCCTGATACTCTCCTACATGGATGCACCCACAGGCTTGCCAGTGGTCATGCTCCCTGCTTCCTTGGAGATGCAGTAATTCATTCCAGCTGAGCCCAGACATTGTTCCTTCTCTGGCCATCTCTGCAGGACAGGAGGTGCAGCTGCAGTGGCTTTTCTGCTTGGGGAAATGTCTGCTGGTTTATTTTAGATAAAACTTGACAGTTTTTGTTGGTTTTTTTTAGCAGACTGGTAGTCATGTGTAGGAAGAACTGCAGTAAGTTCAGAATTTTCATGAACAAGACTGCTGCGAATGAGTAGGAATTAACTGATGTCTGTTCCTCTGAATTAAAGCTGGGTATTTCCTTCTTCCCTACAATGGCATCATGCAAGTTTATTTACCAAGTTATGCCCAGACACCTCAGTCTTGAAAAACAGCAATGCTATTATTTTAATTCTAGGTCTTTACTGATTTGATTAGATATTTGATATTTACATATTTTATTTGATACTAGATTTAATAAACTGATGATAATTTTATAATTTCAAAGAATGAATGCATTTAAGGTTTGGGAAAATTCAAATTTCACCTAATGACATGACATCAGACTTAAGATCACATGATACAGTGTAGACATGTTCTTGTTAATTACATATTTCTGCAGGAAACTGTACTGAAATATTGTGTTAAAGGGTATTATAATAATTAAGTTCAAGTGGAAAACTAGGTCAGATATGTTTTTGATAATTCCAACGGGTTTTTTTAGGAAACTATGAAGTTTATCCTCAGGAAGAGGATATATAAATCTAAAAGGGACTTTCATTTTACCTTCTGGCCATTGCCCTCCCTTTTCACCAGCATCTAATGAGTCAGTGTTCTGTTATCAGTTAGATAGGAATGCATTCATCTTTAGTCGTTGATAGTTTGAAAGCAATGGGATCTTCTTAGTAATGCAGAGTTTACATTATTTCTGGAGTCCTTACACAGTAACAACACACCAAAAAAAAAAGGGCCTTGAGCGTAAGTGATTTTAATAATTTCTTACATATACCACTATTTAAACAATATTTTATAAAATCTTTAAATAGCAAATGCCAACTTCTATAGGATTTTTTAAAGACTAAATGTTTTATAATTTAATTTATTTTCAGAATTCTATTAGAACTTAGAAATAACATTTTAGTAAGGAATTATATTATTTCTCCTAAATGTAGAATCTGCATAGTACAGTGTAATATGTTAATTTGTCTGAACTGTATTTTTCTTTTATAAGGTTGATGACATAAAAGCCGCTATGACAGAACTGAAGAAAAAAAATATAAGAATATTGAGCGAAGAGCCAAAAATAGGCGCACATGGGAAACCTGTCATTTTTCTTCACCCTAAAGATTGCCATGGAGTCCTTGTGGAACTTGAGCAAGCTTGAACTGTAATATTCATAAATAAAACAATAGATTAGTTGTGAAGTTACTGAGCTGGTGCTGGGAATATTGATGTGGTATTTAGTCTTTACAAGTTTGCTGTACTTCCTCTGGATTGAGTGCAGCTTTTGAGTACTGAAATAGTGCTACAAGTCTAGGGTTGTTTTCTTTTTTCTTTTTTTTTTGTTTGGTTTGATTTGGTTTGGTTTTGTTGTTGATGATTTTCAGAATCAGTATGTTGACATATCTTGAATTCTTTGTGATTCTAAAGACAAATACATGAGTCAAGTTTCAAATAGTAATTTGTGTTCTGTTGCCTCATGTTTGCAGCATGGCTTTACCTCTGTAACCACAAAAATTGTACAGTTTCTAGGTCATTCCATGTTACTTTGTTCTATATTTCAAATCAGAGACCCAGAGACCCACTTCTCAGTGACAACAATATAGCTTAGGTAGTCCCCTTAGAAATAAAGGAAAAAGGAACATAGTATTTTCTATTTTCACCATTCACCATCTGTGCTTCACACTGATTGATTGGTTCATACCAATAAAAAAATCCTTGTTATTATATGGGTGTCTGCTATCAGTAAATAAATTTTCCTTGGCATAACAGTTACTGCCAAGGGAGTTATCATGCATAAATCATCATTTAGTTGTTTTATGAACTCTATGGATATGAAGGCAATGAGAGAAAAACACCTGAAATGTATTTCAGACTGTAATGTTCTTGCCACGTTTTAGTTTTTTCAGGTATTGAATATTTTTTTCCCAAGTTTTGTCCATGAGAAGATATCCAGGAGACAGCTGAACAAACACCGATTAATCTTTTCACTTGCTTTATAAATATTGCTTTTCTATGCAAACACACTTTTGACACATCCGCTGTAGAAGCTGAAGACTTGCTGTTTCTCTTTCTAGTTTTCTTAATCCTTTAAAGTATTTTTTTCCTAGCTAAACCACAATCTGAATTTTATATTTTCCTACATCTTTGCATATACAATGAATAGTTTCAGCTTGATATGAAGTAAGTTCATTTTAGTCTAGGAGAGTTTTTACTTAATGGAAATGGAATTGGTGTTCTGTGTCATGTTTCCTACAAAAAAAATACAAGTATGATGTTGACAATGTCTGAGATTTAAAGACTTTGGTCTTTAAGGACATCAGTGCTTTCTCATGAATTTTACTTCTGAAAAAAAAACACGGCAACACCATGCATTTTTTTAAAGAAGATAGTTTTGTACTTTAAATAAATACTCCATCATATTTTAAAGAAAAATGCAGTCATCTGCAGGGTTCTTGCATGTCATCAAATCACTGTTTATAGGGTAGTTTGTAATCTAAATTCTAAACTGTCTGAATTTAGGAATCCTAAGGCTTGTGATGGAGAAGCAGGATGATTTTATATATATCTGAAATATGATTCTGGCATTCCAGGAGACATTCTATTAGCAAAGCTGCTTTTGTCTTTCTGTTCTTTCAAAGATGGGTAGGTATCTTTTCTGCAAAACTAGCATATGAATGCCAAAAATAGAAGTCTCACTCGTTATATGTCAAGGTAATTGAACAGACGTCTTTGAACCTAATACCCTTAGTTTGGTGCAACAGAAAACAGAGCAGGCTTCCCTAGGTTCATACTCCATTTCTTTGTCCTGTCTGAAGGAGATGGTATTTTGTGCATGACATCTAGCAATACACTCAGAGCAGTAGCTTGATATAGTGCTAGGTAATGAGGATTTTGAATAAACAATACTTACTTCACTGGCCTCATTGTACTCCCCATCTTATTAGCAGAGAGAAGCTTGTAATGCTTTTAGGTAGGAACCAGCAATTTTCGTGACTGACTGCAGTGGGGTTGCCTAGCACTAAGTCAGCTGATGTATTTTGTTCATCACAACTAAATCATGCTTATCTCATTCACAGTTTATATATTTTCCTCTGATTCCTCCTAAGGTAGAAGTCAAGATACTCATAGAAAGACCACAACAGCAACAAAAAAAGAGAGCTTGGCTCTGTAAAATTAGCTAATACCCAAAACTGGGGCATGCTTATTACAAGGTCTTACCATTTGGTAGGATCAGATTCCCTTATTTGTCTCGGCAAGTGCTACAAGATACGAGAATTTTCACTTCTGGAGCTCTAGACTTGGAAGGGATAGCTGAGAGAACTGCACAGCTGAAGAATCTAAAGACAGCTAAGATGCATTGAGAGAATTTTCCTGTTCATATGCCTGACACCTGTAGGCTTCAGTGGGAATGGGATCAGCCCCTATAGTTGTAACAAAATTCTAATCATCCACCTTAAACAAGAGAGCCTTCACAAGTCATCCTTTGTTCTGACTTTCTAAAGGCTTAGGTGGAAGGTGTTAGATAAGCGAGCCTTACACTTTGCCACTGCCGTGGTTATAAAAGGGGAATAACAGCACGAAAATCAGTGGGAATTCGTGGATGGAAACTGAAGCAAGAAACAACAGACAACTGTTATTTATTTCATCCAGTGGAGGGACACTTAATGATATGCCCCTGTTGCACCAGGGTACAACTTCTGGAAAGAACAAAACTGATTCAAATTAACTGGAGCCTGATGAGCTTGGAAGGGAATTAAGGCTTTGATAACAGGTATTTGGGCTTTTTTTTTTTTTTTTTTTCCAAAAGGTACAGTGAAACCTTTTCTGATAATGTCAAGCTTTTCAGAAGATGAAGTGTTAATATTTTTCAGTAAATTTTGTCACACTTGGGTCATTTGTCAAATGCAAATTGCCTGTTCCAGTCTCATCATGTGCCTTTTTTCCCCTCTGAGCTCAAACATGTTCCCATTTTATGCAGCCTAAGGCAGAAAAGACACTTTTTTTCTCCGTTAACTCCGTAGACTCCGTTAACATTCCTGAGGCAGCTAAAGGGCTCATAATTAAATGATACATAATATATTTTTTTTACTTCTTCTATGGAACCCTCAAATCTCTTCTAGGTGGGAGGAGAACAGGCTGCAGAATGAATCCCATTCCGTATGATGAGACAAACCTAGAATCAAACTCAAAAAGCTGATAAAAGAACTATCTACATGCCTTTTAAAAGCTAACCTTACAGTTTTGCAAATCTGCAAAAACTCTAGTCACAAATTTTGGAAGAAGGTACTCTATCATGATATCACAGCTACATTGCTTAATACAGTTACCACAACCTAAAAAGCTCTAAAAGAATTACAAGAGGAACTGAATTTGTGTCTTGAGGAATTTGCTTCTGCAGACAACTTCCTGGGTGGATAATACTTCTGTATGTAATGCTGAGACTAGCGTTTACTTTTTTAATGCATATGCAGAAGCATTTGGATTTGGACTTTATTGCTAATATAGATTAATGGAAGATGGTGTGATCACAGGAGTCTCATAAAAAGATCGGGAAACATGGGGATGTTTACAATATCTTGTTGCGGTACTTACAGGAGGTGCTCTGAATCATTTCCTTGGTGCTTCTTTTGATTCTCACCTTGCACAAAATTCTTCCTGTAGTGATCTGTCTTGGGTTTGTTGGACTGAAGAACCCTTAATTAAGATAAAAAGTTAATTTTTTTTCAATAAACACTCAATTTTTTTTACCAAAGCAGTTGTCATGTTGGCCAAATTACTGGACTGTGAAATAGAAGAAATCCCTAAAATGATAGCCCTGGTGCTATCATAAGGATGCTGGGTAGCACTAGACACAGAAAGGTAATTGACTGTTTAAACTTGCAACGTTGAATCATATAAGATTAATATGGAAATGGAAACTAACAGCAAAGTATAATTAATGGGCCCAATGCTGACATTTTAAAATGGAAGACCCCACCTTCTTAGAAAGGCAAAATCTGTCACCTTTGATAAGCATTCAAAAACTTATTATTATTTCAAAGCAGCCAGAACATTTTATGAAATGTAAACTTGTTTTATTGTGAAGGAAGGAGGTTTACATCCTGGGATGGTATAATCCTTAAGTATCTATAAAATGATGTCATCTATCTAGTTTCATGTTCATTTATACTCTTGCATGTTGTTAAACAGGATTGTTAACTGCAAGTTTATAGCAGAGATTCACAAATGAGGAAGAGTTATCTCAAAGAGTTATCTCAAACATTTTAAAGATACATTTTAAAGCACTTCGTGACTTTTCTAGGTAATCTAGGTAATCTAATGTGATCTCTTAACTGTTATGCTTTGTTAACATAAAAATAGCAAATACAAACTAAAATATTCTAGAAAATCACTATTTAATGAGGATTTTTACATAATTTTAACATTGCAATTTTTTCAGTAATAAAGATAGGCTTAAACCATGATTTAAAAAAAAAAAGTTCTGAAGTAACTAGTAACTGTGGGTGCTCCGAAGGCATGTAATGATGCACAGTTTGCATTAAATCGGGAATATCCTACTTCTGCATCTGTGGCTGATTGGTATGGAAAAGATTATTTCCAGAAATTGAAGAGTAGCAGAGAGGTGCACTATTTGGCTTATTTTATGCACCTTATTTTTACTTTCCATTATGATACATAATTTTCTATAATAACCATCTGTCTCAGTCACTGTCTCCAAAATGAGGTGGAGCAAAAATGTTTGTTAGGAGCTTAAATTAAAAAAGTTAAAAAATATATATCCATTGCCTTTGGGTACTCTGCAGTCTTTGAGAGGTCAGCTGTAGTACAATACTTGCAGTAACTTCAAAAAGAAAACATACCTGCCTTATAAAGCTGGAAATGCTGCTATATTGATTGCAAAAGTGAAAACTTCCTGATGCACATTAGGCTATTTCATCAAGTTAACAATTTTGAGAATAATGTGATTAAAACATGATTTGCCAAAAGTTTAAACAACCCATCTATAGATTACATGACTTCCTGTAGTTCTGTGTAAAACATACATGCATTACTATTTATGTCACGTTTGAGTTCTCATTAGCTTCAAAATAGAACCCCCAAATCAGTCAAGTAATTAGTATATGGAAGGAACAGATAAGAAAATTCACCATAGGAAACCATGATAGAAAATAGCCTCTTAGGAGCAAATGGCTAGTCTGTAGTTAGTGAATCTTAACAGAAGAATTAACAACTAAACAATAAGCAAGAATAAAAACACCACAGAATGGTGTTTCCGTGAAGGGCCTTTGCATGTACATGGAATCTGACTTGATGCTAAGCAACTGCTATAGCTACCCCAGGGCAAACAAAAGCACACCAAATTGGACAGGCAGCTATTACAGTGAACATTGATATCTAGCTGACTAGAATGCAATATTATTACATTATTACACTTTAGTCTATCATGAGAAAAATTACTTTTTACACTCACAAATAGCTACAAGTATCAAATTTGCATGCCCATGAGCAAGTCATGTCACAATTGGCCCAAGACCACTTGATCTCATACATGTTCCATTATATACAAAGTAATCACCATCCCCTATCTGCAGCAGAAAGATCTAGTAGCTTCTAATAGAAGGCTGAGGAACTTTTTTTACTGTTAGACAAAAAACTTTTTTTATTATTATAAATGTTTTTGGAGAAAACCACTTCAGTGAGCTTTTAAATACTTTATGTTACATCTTCCATTTTTAATCATTATAGGGCTTCCATGTATTACCTGCACAAGGGCATAAAAATACAATTTGATCTCATAAATCTTGTCATATGATGGAATGTGACCAAGTACAGAGCTGTCCCCTGCTGTAATGTTCAGACTTTTGGTGCTTAATTTGATTTTTGTTGCACTGGAGCACCTCAAGCAAGAGAGAAACCTGAGGTCATTAACTAGGAGGATTACATAGCAAGCATTCAAGAATGAGCTTCACAGAAAAATGGTATGGAAGACTCAGAAAACAACATGCTATGGCCTACTACCAAAGCAGGGTTCCCAAGTATACCAATGCAGGGTGGCCTTGCCATGTATCACAGCAGGTCTGGAGGCCTCCAACAAATACACCTGCCTTCTGCTGCTGCTGGAGGGCTCCTGAAGGGTAGTTGGCCAAGCTGCTGCTCCATCCTGGGAGGGGCTCTGTATCAGGGAAATGCTCCATCATGGAGCGGGACTCATTATCATGGAGCATAGTGACAGGACGAGGAGTAATGGTTTTAAAGAGGGAAAATTTAGTTAGGAAAAAAAAATTCACTTTTTTTGTGGTGAGACACTGGAACAGGTTGCCCAGAGAAGCCATGGATACCGCATCCCTGGAGGTGTTCAAGGCCAGGCTGGATGGGGCTTTAAGTGGGAGATGTCCTTGCCCGTGGCAGGGGGGTTGGAATTGGATGATCTTCGAGATCCTTTCCAACCCAATCCATTCTATAAATCTGTGATCCTGCAGGTTAGGGGTGCACAAGGGACATACCCTGCCAGCGGGTCTCCTTAGTGTCCTGGCCTGGTCAAGATCCTCCTCCATGGGCAAGCTGATGCAGAGCTTGGCCTCCAGCCTTCAGTATCGGAGGCAGAGCGTATTTGACAGGTCAGTTCCTATCACCAAGCCACCAACTTTCCGTGCCATTTTGTAAGGAACTCGGGGATGTTCGCAAACGGCACCACGGCCCCGTGTGAGGCATCGCGAGTTCTGCCATTACCTCTTCCAGCCTCGCCCGGCGCCGGGCCAGCAGGACCCTGTCAGCGCCCCGGGGCACGAAGGCTGGCAGGCAGGCCCGGGGTCAACCGGGCGCTGCGGGC
>VZRU01008163.1:23480-101778 GCA_013398155.1 Pedionomus torquatus
ACTGGAAGACAAGTCTTGATTAGAGATAAGGCAGCTTTAAACAGAAACTTATCCCTGTGATATTCTTAGCCAGTCAATCAGTGTGGCTTTAATTATGTAGAAGTATTTGACATATTACGGCCCAGGAGATAAGAGCTGTTGCACACTGGATGGTAGAAAGAGAAGGAATTCTGTTGGTGACTAGAAATTCCACGCTCAGTGCTGCGTCTGAGACATGAAATAAGCAGTGGAAGGGAATACTTTGTAGTAAATACTGATTTGCATTACATTTCTGGTTACAGTATTATAAAGGCTATTGGTGGCAGAATTCTTTATTCCTGGTAACTTGACTGCCTGCTTTTTCATGGAAGACTTGCCATGAAAATATCTGTGTGGTATCAGGAGTGTGCCTTTAAGTCAGTTGTGTTGGTTTGTTGTTTTGGTTTTTTTTTTTTTTTTAATAATAAAGGCTTTTTCTTGGTGTTTTCAATGGTAGGTGGAAATTTCCTTCTGTTCTTCCCTAAGTAAAAGGCACAGAAGGTGTCTGTTGTGAGACTTGCTGTACTATGAAAGAGACCATCTTAGGGTTTTTAGCACATCTATTCCACACCTATCTATAGTGATGATAAATGATCTCTACAGCATGTGTTTCATGGGATATTTGTCCTGCATTTATTATTCAACCCATACACATCATAGCTGGACCCACCAACTAGCAGATGATCTAATTAGAAGTAATGATTTGGGTGAAAAAAGTGTTGTTACGATTATATTACTATAGGGATGAATAGCCTTGTGTCAGTTTTATTGCAATGTAAGATGTATATGCTGGAACTGCAATTCTTTTGTACTGTCATGCTACATAAGATTTAGCTTTTGAACTTACCGTAAAGTGTCAAAGCAAAAGAAGTAAATTTGATGGCCCTATTTTACAGATAGGGAGTTACTGTAATGACTTGCCCAGAGTTGTTCACCCTCCTGGATGACTGAACCAGGAATAACACCAAGATCTTCAGAGTAGTTGCCTAAAGGTCCCTCCATCTTAAGCTGGTTCTGACTCTGTAGAGTAGCATTTAGGAGATTAGCAAACTGTTGGTTGATGTGCTTTCTGTCATGCAAACGTCTTTCTCACATTTTGGCACAAGAATGATTTACTTCATGAGAAGGTAGTTCATACAAAACATAGTAAAGAACATTAGTAATCTACACTTTGCTTCCTAAAGACTGAAATGAAAAACTGAGTACTGGGGAAGAAGGGGGGCTCTTTATTACAGCACTACTAGCTCTCTGTGACTTTTTTTTTTTATCTTATGCATATTTCTAACTTTGTTCTGGATGTTTTAAATCACGATTTAATGAAATGTCTGGCTTATTCTTGAGTTATTTATTTAACTTAGATTTGTTAACACTCTTTAGTCTTGGGACACTTAAAATATTTCATGTTGTAGTTAAGGCTCCAGCTCTTGGTGTGTGAGAATTGCAGCTTTGAGTTTCTACTCACACAGACTTCAGGAATGAACAAACTGTGAAGGTATACTTGAAACACCTGCAGACAATGTACCTTTAAATAATTTTGGAATTCTTGTGATTGGCAGTGGTATAGCAGCCACATTAGATAGAAGTTCCTTAATATTAACCAGCATCTGTTTAAATTATATAAGCTTGGGTTACTGCTTTTCTTTCTGATGGTTCTTAATGTTTTTATAACCGTTCATAATAAATCTAAAAAAGCCAAATGCCGTCCAGACTTTCTCAACTTTTTCAAAGTTTCTCACCTCTTTTATGAGTAAATGGTCCATGGTGTTACGTATTTTCACCTATGTAATGATAATTAAGGTAATGTAGTAAACTATTGTAGTGTTAATATAGGTAAATACCACTGCAAGGATGGGAAACCTGAAATCTGTGTACTGCTGCTGTGGGTTTCGCAGCCTCCCCCATGCTCTGGCACAGTGAATCTTGTCTTTTGACAGGATGAAATCCATAGTGCCTCTAAGGTGCTCTCTCTCATCATCAGATGAACTTGTGACTCTAGCTGGGGTGTCCCTATCTGCCTGGCTGACAACTCCTATCACATTAATCCCAATGACACAATGACTGTCATCTCCTCAGGTTGGACTGATAGAAGTCCTTTCTCCTCTTCTATTCTTGAGACCTTCCTGTAAGGCTCAGCAGGAGTGGTTTCTTTTGCTGAGCTGCATGCCAGGCTCCTATCACAGGATGCATGCTGAAGATCGCAGACACCCTCACATATCATAAAGACAAGGAATGTGGGAAGTTCAAATAGGAACTTGTAAACAGTAAAGTTTTAAGTTTACCATGCATGCGGAAGTAACTAAACAGTATGATAGCATCCTGGATGAAATGGAGGTAATCAACAAAAAATATTAAAAATCTTTATTGTAGAGGAGCCTACGAGCTGGCTAAATGTATAGGACCCTCCCCTTAGTGGTAGGCATTTACACAAACAGCAGTAGACTGCCGTTGCTCAAAGGACTGACCTGTCTAAATAGACTCAATGGTTTAGTATCTTCTGTTTGTATCTATCTGATAGAGGAAAAGAATACTGCGGAAGTATAACAATGTGGTGCAGAGCCAATATAACCTCACAATGTGGTAGAGACAAGGTATAAAACATCGGGTTTAATCAGTAAGATACAGACTAAACATTTAGTGAAAACTTGGAATAATAGGTATGTCTGTAATTATCAGTTAAAATAGCTTAAATAAACTTTACTGGAAAATCTTAATTTGTTTTGCTATTTAGTTGAATTTTGCTCTTAACCTTCTTGCTGGCTTAAACTATGAAGATAAAAAATAATTACCTTTATAAATTAATGTATTAAATAATTTGCCTATGTAAATATGAATAGCATGTGGGGAAAAAGATTTCTGCAGTGGAGACTATGAAAGGATAGCTTTGTAGTTATTACACTGTTTTATTTTTGGTTTTCTTGACCAGTACTGTTGGTGTGGGTGTGTTTGGTTTTGTTTCTTAAACAAACTCCTGAAAGTCCGCTTCCTTCATCTGTAACCTATAGACTTAGAGATTTTTGAGCTCTTTGTGACAGTCTGCAGAATACTTAACATAATAAAATCTTGGTTAATGGACTTTTCCACAACACACATAGTTTAGAATTTACTTACTCCCAGCTGACAGTTGTTACGATAACAAATACAAGATGAGGAATTAAATGGAAACAAAAATATTATGTGATTGTTGGAGGCTTGAATCTGATTGAGGGAGATCAAAGGGTACAGAAGTTGATTATAGGCTTGCAATGCTACACCGCATCTGATGGTACAAAGTTGTATCCTGCAGGGAAGCCTTCTAAGCGCCTGCCAAAATCCATTGAAAAATACAGGAAAGGTCTGTACAGTGTTTGGTGGTTGTTGTTTTACAATTGTGGGCAACTTCTGTTATTAAGGGACTGTGGCATATCTTTGCCATTTAAGTGGCTGGAAGCTAACCTTTGATTTGAACTGGGTGCAGCTCAAAACTATTTCAAGACATCAGTTACAAGCTATGAACTTCCCTGCAGTACTCTGGTCCTTCAGAATGTCTCACCAGCCCTAGCAGGACTGTAATTGTTCATCTCTTTGTAACGTGGGAAGTTGTAGTTAATGTTAGGAGGCTGTCATAGCGTAGTTGTTCAGACTGATAATTAAACTTACAAAGATGAAACCTAATTAATTTAATGATAAAAAATAGGATTTTTTCCAATTGTTGGAGGAATTAGTCTACATTTGACTTTGACAATTAGCTCAACAATTATATAATATGTAGTATTCTTTAAGGATCATATTCTGCAGGTGTAATACTTTGTGCCATATGTATATATGTAACTGTAAACATAAGATTACTTCTTCTAAACCTGATACTAAAATTTATACACACGCTGTCTTAAGCATCAGTTGGAGACGAACCAATCTATTTATTAATAAATAATAAAAACACTGAAGAATAAGTATTAGCAGGACTCATACTGACATTTACGCTCTTGCCTTAGTTAATTACTGCATGTTTAGTGCAGAGTGCTGAAACAGAAGACTCGTAGATAAATACAAAATAGACTGACTGCAACATACCAATACTTTGTCTCAGGTGAGATGTTTCAGTGATCTGTCAAATATTTCATTTTGAAAGGAAAAACATTAATTCTTGAAAGTGTTATCCAAGTGTATAGCTACACTAACTGAGAGCCTAAGAAATATATTTTTATTTAAATGTGTTAAGCAAAGCAGAGTTATCTTACAACAAATGAAATAAAATGCAGAGGAAATTCTTGTTTTCATACTAGCTTTTATATCTGTCTCTAAAGCTTCACTAATATTCCTCTAGTCCTTTAGCTGATACGGCACAAGTAAGGTCATAGGATGATCCGGGGCATGACGCTTCCTCCTGAGTAGGTGTCTTCCATACTGCTGCCAGGTATAACCCTTCCCTTGGACTGGGGTACAGCAACCTTACACTGCAGGATTAATGCCTTTTATCCAGTAGATGTATTACATATGTTTTTTTTCCATGTGATGCCATTATTTTATGTGCTGCAGATAGGCCATCTGCAGTCTAAAACAAATCTCCTGTTCAGGTCAACTGTAGCTCTAATTAACCCTATTGACACTGCCTCTTATTCAACCACAGGGTACGCTTACTAATGAGAATGGCTGAAGCTGTGTTTATACTTTGTGGAATATTGCATAATACTGAGTTTTCAGCCTTCTTCCTGTTCTGTGCTGCATTGTTGCCTGCTTAGCCTGTCAATTGCTGATAGGGAGAGTCTATCTACCTGTGCATGAAGAATAAGAAAAAAATATCATCCCAAACCCCAGGTTTAAAGTCTCCAAATAGGATTTAGACAGATCACTAGAACAATCAATGTTCCCATCTCTAGCAGAGCACGGAATGGCAGAGAAGACAAAGAAGTGATAGCCACCTATTGTGTCCTATACTTTCCTGAAGAAGTTACCAAGCCTGGAGGAATGATGTGCTTACAGTCAAAGACTGTTCAAGAGGTATTGTCCAAAGAGATACCAACAGCATAGTATGAACTGCCAAAGGACCATGCCAATCTGATCTACAGTTTCTGCTCTAATAATTGTGTTTACTTTTATTTTCATAATGACAGTATTTCAGTTTTATCACACACCTGTAGAGGGCAGGATCTGGAGTCTCCACTTGCTGTCCCTATAACGACTTGGCAAAAGAGAGAGATAAACATTCAGTTCTCATGTTAAGGTCTAAAGGGAAATGAGTGCTTCCTCAGACTTTCAGCAGGCTGTCGTTATAAGAGCAACTATTCTCAGAAGTGATTCCTGTGTTGGAGTGTCATCTCCCAGCAACAGACTTATATGATTTTAACTTGAATCATAAAGATTGCATTGTGTTGCTACAGAAATCACATGAAAGCAAGATGCATTTTCCAAAGATGGTCAGAGACTTTAGCAAATACTCAATTCCTTCCTCTTACCAGAACAACCCAAGATCGATATTAAACTAGTGCTTTGTTGCCCTGCTTTGTCTGAGGAACGTTAGTTCTTCAACTTTCAATAACTTCTCCAACTAGACAAGATCAGCATCCCTCCTTTCGCCTTTACAAGCCATTAGGATCTAATGGGATAAGACTTGTGCATCAGAGCCTAGGCAGCTAATGATGTCGGACTTCCTGGCTTTAAGTGGAGCCTTTTGAACAACAAAGTAAATACCTACAGTTTCAGGACAGAAAAGTCTGTTCAGTCAAGAATTTCACTTGAACTTTGCCTGTGGATTTCTTGACAAGAACCTCTCAGTCTTTACTGAAATGTTTTTTTCAAACTAGAGTAGGCAGGTGAGATAGCCAAAGTCACGTTTTCTCAAAGAATCCTTCAACTGCCTAATTGCATATTTTGTTTCATCCACATATGCACTGTGTTTTGAATTTGAAGGCAATGCTTCTTTACATCCCAAAGGATGAAGAATCCTCTTAAAATTGTGCTTCACCCTCGATGTTATTTCACACACTCCATTTTGAACCATTCACAAAGGCATTTAGTTATTGTCCAAACAGCAGAATGGTCTTTTATAGCAATGGCTTCTATCTGCAGAGCAGTTCAGTGATGAGTTGTCTCTCTGAAACTGGTGCCTGGAGCTGACTCTGTCTCCTTAGCAAAGATTACTGTCAGAATCCATAAAGCACCACCAGTTGTCCTTCTGCCCTCCCACTTGGCTTCATTGCTCCTCAAAGAGAAATAGTGGCATGTTTTGGAAGTAGCAGGGACTTCAAAGTGTGTATTCACTAAAACAAGAATGTTGTTTGTTCTTTATGTAGCATCAGAAACGAAACAAAGCTTTGAAATTTTCTGTTGAGGCAATAAAGATACTGCATGAGAGAAAAAAAATGTAAAACTTAGCTCCATCCTCAAATAAAAGATCACTGTCTTTGGTGTTGCGATTTCATGGGTAGAAAACTGCATTTGTTTATCTGCTCAAGCCTTTTACATAATTGGCACTTTGTCATCTTCTGTCTGTGAATACTAGGTAGTCATTGGTGAAGTATCTAAGTAACCAAGAACGTGGCTAACTGCTTTGCATATATATATATGTAGCTACATACCTGGATCTATGTGAATATAAATACATATGTAAATGTATTCTTGCTCTTCAACTAGATACCTGGAAAAAAGACTCCTAAGGTCATGCGTCTGGGGATTCGGGTATAAATACGAAACAGATAACAGGAACTGGTTTCCTTTATAATGGAAAGACAGAGAGAGATTGATTTGGGAGAAGGATGTGAGTACACAAATATGAATAAGTGATATATTAAAAAACCCCAAACAGGTTTTTAAAAGCAACTAAGAATGAAATAGGCAAATTAGGTACCAAATTTTATGTCAAGTGTTTTTGACTGACTTGGTGAAGAGAAGACTTTTTCCAAATGTCATTCTTTGCATTGATAATACAATAGCAGAGATGTTTCTCAGAAAATTCAGTGTGGATCAACCCAGTTTACATCTTCCCTAACGTGGCACAACAGTAACATTTGGAAATAGGCCCTTAAATAGTATTGGAAAAAAGCTTTCTCTAAATATTCATCTTGTTAATTGACTATTCCTGCTTTTAAGATCCAGGTACTTCAGTGTACAGCTGTTGTGGAAGAGTTAAACATTTGTGTAAGTGCTTGGTCCTTGTTTGGAAATAGAAATATCAATAGGATGTACAAACTAAGCTGCAGAGAACCAGAGTTCAAAGGAATTACACATCCTAAATGTTAAATTCCACTTACCCTAATTTAGGATAAAAGATGATATCCTCACTTACAACATGTTGGTTACTGTGGGTTGTCTAGTTGTATTAAATAATGTGCTGAAATGTGCATCGCAGATTGTGGGATAGTGGGCCATTTTTTTTACAACTGAATCAAGTAAATTCCACCAAAGTCCTCTGTATCCATCCAACAACCCAATGGTGATGAACATTGTGGCCACCCTTTTTTCATCCTTTGTTTGCTTAAATTATTTTCTATTGAGCATTAGGGATAGATATTTTTGTAAGTTCACTGTTAGGTTTCACAGATGTAGGTTTAAGGAGATTATGCTTTAGGATTTTATATCTACCAACATGCTGTTCATTTGCCTGATATCACTAGGGACTAGTTCTTTCATTTGCAGTTTATAAATCCTCATCTTAAGACATTCAGGTTTTCAGAGAGCTGAAAATTTGAAACATCCTGCTGTTACTTATATTGTGCATTTTATCTCAAACAAACTAATAGTTTTTATTCAACATTTCATATGCTTTTTATATAGGTCCAAAGCAGATTAATTTTTTTTTTCAAATTTAAATAGAATAGATAATGTTAACGTGGTAGCTTGCTGAGGAGTCACCTCTCTTAGTTTTATGCATGTTTGAGGAGGAAGGCTGTTTTCTTGTGCCCTCTGCTGATAAATTTGATGATTAACCTTCCAAAAGGGCAACGGCTGAAGCTCACAAGCACATGACCCATGCTGCTGCCTTCCAAAAACCTTGCATCCGGAATGAAGTAGTCGGACTTGGGCTCTAAGCCTAAGGAGACCCCAAGCCTTGGCAAAACTTGTAAACAAAGATGTGACTGAGTCTTACACAAAACCACATGATACCTAAGATAAGTGTCTGTACATGGGTTGCAGTAACTTGCAAAGTCGTACACAAACAAGCAAACAAGCTATTCATATTTCTGTAGGGGCAGCTCCATACAACACGCTTGGATATATAAGTACCTCATTCTCTATTGTAGTCTAGATGTAAGCTAGATAAGATTTTATGACTTTCTAAGTCGTAGTCTTCAGTTGCACAGGTCTAGCAGTCAGTGCTGGTGGCTGCTTTCCCCTGTCCCCATTTGTTGCTAGGGTTCCTGTTGGCTCAGCTATTTCCTATTGGATTGTACCAGAGACTGAACTACCAGGTCCAGAGAGAACGGGAGCTCTATGAGACTTGCCACGCTGTAGGTGATAACCTTCTCATAAAGCAGGATGCTTAAAACATTAAAATGCAAGAAGAGAAGGTGAAATCAAAATGTGAGTCTTGCTCGAAATGTCTGAGCTAAATCTTTATGCTGCTTTCAAAGTACATTGCCTTCTTTTATAATTAAAACTTGAAATTATTTTATGTATGCTGCAGTGATTGATTTCAGAATGAGAAGGAATTTTAAACATATGAGAGAAAGCTTCGTAATAATTAATACTAGAAATTTGAAAATAACCCTGTTTATTTCTTGGTAGTTTTCATCTTATTCTTGGCAAGCATTTTCCTATACTGTATTTCATGTGCTATGGGAGCCATTCTGGATTGCTGAGAAGGTCAAAACTCAAGCAGTTTGCACTCAAATGATCAGATGCCTTGCTCTGATTGTTCTGGGCTGGGATGCTGTGAGCTACCAAAATGCAGTCTAGCATTTTACAAGAGCTTGTGCTCTTTTTCTTTGGACTATGAGAAACTGGTAGAGGACAGAATTTCACCTTTCAAGTTCTGTTAAGTTTTCAGTGTTACTAAATCAGAAATATGTATTCTGCTATACTGTAATTTTGCAATATTATACATCTTAAGCATGTTTTGGTACTGTCAAGTATCTCAGGATTTTTAATATTTCATGGAACGTCCTTCCCCCAGTATTAAAAAATAATACTTTCTCTGTCTTTTCTGACATTCAAAGGTTAGAAAAATGCTGAGATACCAGAAAGAAGACTATGAAGAGGCAAATAGCTGCCTATCATTTCTGCACCTGTGCAAAGGTCATTTTCATGCACCAGAAAGCTGAGAGATGCTGCAAGGCAAAGCCTGCAGCATATAAGGAATTATGAAACAGAAAAGGCCGGAGGCAGAACCTCTGGATCCATCTGCTGTCGTCACACATGTAGTGGGAAGCTTCAGTAGGTACTGCAGAGCAACTAGGGTAAAAAAATAACTTCCCTTCTAGAACTGCCAAATTTCCCCATTACACAACACATACAGTGCTATACTCGGGGAACAGAATTTGACCTTGAAAAAGTCGAAGTGCTTTTCACAAACCTCCAGGAAATACTAACTCTTTGTGTGGAAAGGTACTGAATTTTGCGCATTTAAAAGGGGAATTAATTCTTCTGTGTGATGTCTAAGTTAAATGTCTTACATATCTCAGTGGTGCTTGCTACAATTGCTGGTACAGGTGTCTCCAGCTTTAATATAGTTCCAGCTGATCCTGCCTGTTTTGTTTCATAGGTCTACTAAAGATTTGAATGAGATCCGTTCATAAGGCGTCTTGTACTACATAAAGAAGTACCCCATGGGCATTGTATAAATTAATATTCCATCCATGACTGTAGCTAGTAGTTAATTTATCATTTGGCAGTGAGAAACAAGAGACTAGATTACTGATTAATTATAATCAAGCTGAACAGAATGCTCACGTGTATGCTGAAGCGAAGTATTAATATACTTGTGACGGCCTTTTGCAATCTGCAGTCTATTTTAGTAGTGTTAAATCTAGCAATTTAAGAAGCAAATAAGAACACTGGTAAATAGTACCAGTATTTTTAGTTTAGCTAATTAAAATTTTATGACTGGCATAGAGGATTTTGGGGTTTTGGCATCTTCAAGTTTGGCATGGGGAAATAAAAGAATTCTCAAGAGCTGACTTTTGCTATAACCTGTCATATCTTATTATGCTGTTTCCAACTCTCTGATTTAAAACAAAACAAACTTATAATTTATTCTTCACTAGAAAGAAGAGGAAAGAAAGCCCAGTAACAAGCAAGCAGCCACCAAGTGCAGTTAAATAACACCATGATTGCTGTCAGTGACAGAGTGGAGTAATTGTGTCCAATGATCATCCTAAGAATAATTAGGTCTTGACACCTGGGAAGAATCTTTAGAAAAGTACCATAAGGAAATATTCATGAATTTCAATAATTATCTGACATAGTTATGAAACAAAATCTAGATAAACACAAGAATATGGCCTGATAAGCACACATAGGCAAAAATGGACAAACACATCTATTTGGGTGTGTGCAAGGAAAAGAGATGTTTTTGAGCCTTCTCACCAGAGCTTCAAACATCTCTGCCCCTGGTATATCCCCAGTTATGTTTGTGAAAACACAGCTGCTCTGCATTAAAACTCTTTTTAGGTTTTAGATTTTAAAACAATTGTAATTTGGAAAGAAAAATGCTAGACTTTTCAGTCTTCTAATGAATTCATGTGCAGTGTCACAGGGCCATAAATAGCCCAATGTGAAATATGCCATCCTTAATTGATGTCTGTGGCAAAGACATACAGTCGTGTTAAGGACAACAATGATTAAGGTTGGCTGTTAGCTTCAGGATGAGACATGAGCAGGGCCAGCAGTTAATTCTAAAAACCTCTATCTGTCAGACATTTTGGATCTAATAGAAATCACGTCAGAAAAAACCTGACAGCTTTTCACCCATCCTAGTAATCCAGTTTCACTTCCACCATCTTTAGTCAAGACTATTCTTGGAGCCTTCTTCCCATGGAGAAATGCTGTCAAGAGTAGTGATAAAAGCCAGTATATCAAATAATCCAGAAATTCAGTGATTTAGGAGTACTAAACAGAAACTGCAGGTGAGCAGCGCTTGAGAAAGGAAGAGGCTCTGGGCCTGCCCAAGTAATCTCAGAAAGGATTAAATGCTATCCATAGTGAGTGCTGATTTACAAAGTGCTTTGCAAATTGGGCTTTTCTTTTGTCATTGTTCAGTCAGTTATTGTATTGATCAGTGAATTCAGACCAGCTAATGCTAGCATTTAGTACTGTTATTATAGAAACACCTTTACATTTCAATGGAAAGAGCCCTTCTTTTCAGAGAAACAAGGGGAAGGCTGTGGAACCTTCTACATGATTTTGCATCTCCCCTTACTTTAAATAAACAGCTCATATATCCTCGGAATGGGAACGTTTTGATTATCCTTAATGTTTGGAAGTGGATAAGAGCTACCACCTTCCACTTTCAGCTCTACACTAGCTTTAGCTTACTGTATTTTCATTGAGCAGATACTACTGATTACAAATTTCCTCAATGTATACTTTGATCTAATAGCAAGATAGGAGTTAGGTGCCTGCAGTTTGTGCTTCTGTATTGGAATATGTCTTTCTCATTTGATTTGCACATTGGTACTTTGTACTGCTGTTTTTTAATAGTGAAGTTATCTTTTTGTGTCCTATAATTTTTTTATTAGCCTTTGTTTCCTAATTCCACAAAAACCACTTGGTCTTTAACTGATCTATTGCAAACCTGGTTTAAAGATACAGAGCTATCTGTTTTCCTTCTTCCTGACGTGCGGCTTTGTTCATATGCTCCATTTATGTCTCTCTTTAATCAGTTGCTCTCAGGGTGTTTCCTTAACTTCATACAGACCTCAGTGCTCCATACAGATGTAAAAATAGCAGTCACGTTACAAACTGTTTATACTGGGTTATTCAGCTAGCTCCTCTGCATCATGTCAGGACTGCAGTGCTAAAGAATTTTGAGGAAAAGGCTTAAATGAAAGGTGAGAAAGTACAAAAAAAAAAAAAAAAGTCTCAATTAGATCAGGCTTGTCCTGAACAAACAAGATACGCTGCCTAGAGGCTGCAGTCTCACAAGACTGCAGCCATAGTCTATCAACATGGCTGAGAATCAGAAAGAGCATTCTCGTTTGTCATGCAGTATAATCAAATCTGATGCAGATTTGCAGACCTGCACAATGGTGATAAGACATCAACACTTATTTTTATGCTGCATAGAGTGTAAAGAGGAGTAGTTTGTAGTGGATTTTTGCCAGTGTTTCTTTTATTCTCTGTAACGAGTGACATGCAGTGATTTTCTATGCAGAGCAGCAGCTGTTTTATTTCCTTCCAACTACTTGCCATAATTGTGGTTTTGGATGCAAAGAAAATCTTTCTCAAGGTGGCAACTAACAATTCAAGAATAGAAAACACTGGTTTTGATAGTTTGGGCCCTAGTTAGGTAGCTAATCCTTAGCCCCCTGAGTAATTTTAGAACCTTCAGTTTAACTGCTTGGATAGTAAAGTTGATGCTACTCATACAATTAAAGTTTTGCAGGATTGGGCTTTTTCATTACCGAAACACTAACATTTATTTTTAATATGGTGCAGTAGTACTTTTGTTCAGACATATGAAATGGTTGCTCCCCATGCTGCTGCTTCACAGTTTACATGATGGTTTTGGGCTGCAGTTGGAACAGAATAGGAAGGTGAAAATAAATAATAATAAATAAGCTCTTGTAATTATGGTTTGAAGTTGAACTGATGAAACTGAATTATCTCTGCCTAGCTGTTTAAATTCTGCAGTGACTACAGTAATACAGATTAGAGGCAAATAGGAACATTTTGGAAGGGATTTTGAGAGACATCTCATCATAATCCTAGGAGGGTGAAAACAACTGATGGTTTATTCAGAGCTACTTAGAACTGATAGAAGAGAATTAAATTTATTTGACATTTTACATTTTTTGAGTTTAGTATCTGTTCTTCAGTGTAACATACATAAGCATCATTTACTTAACAGACACCTGCATGGTAAGTAGGAGGGTTTTTTTTCTTATTTCAGTTTATTTCTAAGGTGCCTCTGTGTGATTTCACATCCATCCCTTCCCCTTGAACTAAAATTCAAATCCATAACCACAGTATCATTTATGAAATAATTGATTTCTGGAAAATAATGAGCTGATTAATTCCTGTTTTCGTATAATTTCATTTAAATTCAATTACACATTGACTTTAAGTATTATTAAGTATTATTTTATGTATTAGTGTGTGTGTGTATGATTTTCAGCAGCTCTGTTATAAAAGTGACAATAAAGGGATAGATTGTACAAATTGCACTAGCAAAAATGAATCATGAGGTCTCAGCTACAGACATGGCTTTCCATACCAGACTGCTGTGCTAACTACAGTGAAGTAGAGTCCATAATGTTGTAAGAAAGATACTAAGGCATTTAGAAAGTGTGAATAAAGCAGGTTGTAAACTGTAGTGACACTAGCTAGCTGAATGCAATCCCTAAAGAGTTTGGAGTATACTTAATGTTCCAACTATGTCACTTGGAAAGTTTTGTGATTATAAAACTAGAAATGTTCAAGTAAGAAAAGATTCTGGCAGAATACATACTCCCTCAAATGCTGTTGGTAATTTTAAGAATCTTCCTAGTTAAGAGAATTTAATAGTTATGCTATTATAAAAGCAGGGTATTCTTGACAGACAATAGAAATTGTCTAAATTATTTGTGTATTGGGAAATAGCAGTTTAACAGGGAAATGCAATTTTCTACTAGTGTAGCTACCAGCGTAGCAAATATCCAAGTATAATAATCAGAAATTAAGAGACTGATCAGGATTTGTATACAGTTAAAATTTACATTAACTTACTACCTAGAAGGCATGCAAGTCAAATCGTAAATTACTTTCTCTAACAATAGATAAATACAGGTTATCATTATCAGCATGTAATCTAGTAGACAACGTCAATGTCAGAATGCTGTAAATTTATTTTTATTTCCTTTGTTCATATGTGTGCATTCCTTGGCAGTCCATTTCAGCAGGGACTCAGTTACAAAAAAATGGATCTCAAAAAAACTGCAGTGAAATTAAAAAGAAACTACAACTGGGAACTTTGTGAATTAGCCATATATTCATTCTCTGTAAACTCAGATTAAGTCCAGTAATTCTACTAATATCTCGGAGCAAATTAGACCTCATCACCCTGGAGTAAATATGCCAATAGTGGAGTAAGGATAAACTGTTTCTAGGAATTCCTAGAAATATATTCCTTCCTGTCTTATATCTTTAGCTTTTTTTGTAGGGGTCTTTTTTTGCTTTTCAGATTTTAAAAGCTTTATTTGCTGAAGTCCTAAGTGCTTAAATACTGTATAGTCTATTGATTTTGTTCTCCATGCTGCAGCTAACAAAATGGATAAAAGCATTTCGTGATGATAAGACTAGAGGTTCTTCATCTTCACAGCCCTGTACAGATATTGGTTAATTAATCACACCAGCACTGTTGCAAAAAGGGTAACTATCATCCTCATTTTCACTTATCTAAAACTTTTTTTTTTTTGGGNACAAAATTTGGATGTTCTGTTTTATCTAACTTCTGGGACTGGGAGAGCAACACTTTAATGAAATTATCCTATATCAGCATATAAATTAAGCCAGTCCAGTATTGGGAGTTTCTCCAGTTCCTTCAGAAATCAAAGAAATAAATTGATGTTAATTTGCTGGCACAAGAAGGAAGAAGTCTGTTCATGTCCCACATAAGAGTAACTGAATGAAGTCTGTCTGCTTTTCCATAGAGGTTTTAAGGTGATAATTGCAAGACTTGGGCTTTTTCCTTACAAAATAAATCTTTTGTATTTAAGCTGACAGAAAGCATATTTCTCATGTCAAGTAAAAATTAATTGTCACTGTCAAATGTTTACTTTCACATAAATCTATTGAAGAATTAATTCAAATTTTATATGTCCATATTTTATATGGACAAGGAATTTACTGCATTACTAGCGTATGATTTTTGTGGTTCATACAGAATTATATTGAGGGAGTTTTTAGCTGCTGCCAAAAATATGAAGCATTGTAAGGAAGCATAATTTATATGCAATTTATAATCTAGCTTTGGACTATAGAGGAAGCATCATTTACAGTTCTGTAAATGGACAGAGGGATAAGGGCTGTCTTCACACTGCCTTATTTTGTAAGGAAGAGTACGTATCTCTGTTTACTGGAGACATTATTAAATACTTCCCTTTAAGATAACGACATAGTACTTAAGGAATTTAGCTCTTTATATGATCAACATAATTTATGTAGTACCAAGCATAATTCCTTCAGGAGAAGTATTATTTAGTTGTCTCAATAACTCTTTTGAGTAAAGTCCACATACTGCCCTAAGACAGGCAAGATCTCATGAAAACATTGAAATGCATGTATTTGGGAAGGTATGAGAATATTGCAGAGACAAACTCGGAACTCCTGCAATTCACAAAGTCTTAAAAGTATACTTTTTTTTCCCTGATCCATCTGTCAACTCCAGTGTAGTAACTGATTAGAAATAAAATGTCTGCTTTTTCTATAGAATAACTAAGCAACAAGTTATCTCTCTCTGAAGCCCTCTGCTCCCCAAATTACTCACGATAATAACCCCATAATTTATTACTTCTAATCAACTTGAGTTATATATTTGTTCTGTGAGTTCTAGGTTACTCAGGACTGCTGGAGAAAGCTCTGAAGAAAGATTACTTTTTCTTTGTTAAGAAAAAATCCCACATATTTATCATCCTTACTATCCACTAGGCAGAGTTCTTTTGAGTCTTTTTGGAGAATATGTCCTTTGTGCAACATCTTGGCACAGTAGCCTCTATTTGCATTTTATTGGCCTCCTGTTTGTAGGAGCACTAATTCTGTTTTTTGGTGGTTCCTTTACCTCGTGCCTTACGATGAAGATGAGCAGTTGTTTTGCGCTAACACAGTAGAGTACAGCACAAGCCCTTCTTGTTCCAAAAAGGAAGTCAACCTTTAAAATACATACTTGCCAAAGCTTTATTTGACAGAAATCTGTGGGGTTGTTCAGGTCAGACTTGGTAGGAAACCTAGCAGTATTTCTGTAAATGCTTGTGCTGAAATGCTACTTACTCATTCTGAGTGCATACATGGTTCTGTGGATAAAGCTCAGAAAATTGCTGCAGTCTGGTGCAGTGGTACATCAGCTTGCTGCCACCTTTGGCATTCATCCCAAGGGTTGAATCTTATTGCAGCCAAGTTTTGCAGTACTTTCAAGCCCTACTGTGCGAAGGAGTTAGGAAAATTAACTGAGCTCTAACTGTAGATTTCAAGGACATTATAATAAAATAATGTAGTAATACAATAATGTACAGTGAAGTATAAATGGCAGATTGTATAATCCTCTTGTACAAGAAATGCATCTCAATAAATGGAGAGAATGTGTTTAGAATGCTATGGAACCAAGCTATTATGGCAAGATCAATTAAATATGATTGACCTCAGAGGCCTATTTAAATTACTTCTGTAGGAAGCATTAATATCTTGGGTACAGCTTCTAGGAAACGTGCCATATTAGCTGTAACTTTCTTTCACAGACTTTTAATAACTGAACAGATAATTTACTGTGTTATAAAAAATGCATATCTTAAAGCAAAATAATTACATAGAATATTAACTTCAAATGACTTTCAGTTTTAGAAGCAGCACTAGAAATTGTTTCAAGTCTAAAAAGAAACCACTTCCTCTAAAATTTTTAGAAGACTCAGATTTCTTAATTCCGTTGTTTAAAAACTTATTTGCACGACTGCACCAGCAGCTGTAAAACAACATAAGTGAGACCAGTACTACAAAATTTGCAAATAGAAAAACCAGACACTGAAATACAGAGAACTTCCATTTTGTTACTTCCTGTTGCAATAATTTCAACTATTTTCATTATAGAAAGTGCAGAATTAACTTTCAAATTGCCTGTAGTGTGTGATGAGATAGAGAAGTAACAATATTTTCATGTACATGTAGATGCCCTATATAACACCTTTGTAGTTCAGTTTCACCAGTTTTTGAGGACTACCCATTTGAAGACTAGGTAGGGGAAAAAGAAGGTAAAAGCCTTTACTCCCTGCAGAGCTGAAGGGTTCAACAGAGCTACAAAGTGAGTTGGAAAAGTTTTCTGGTCCTTAGTGAGAATTTCCATCTCAGCCACATAGTCTTGGGGCAAGTTGCCTCAGACATACTTGAATACATCTGATGTAGCCACAAATGTTGGCTACAACTAGATCCAGTCATTGGTCACTCACTTCTTCTAGTCAGGCAAGGCAACACCTGCACACTAAAACAGATTTAGCAGGACACTTGTCTTCGGTTAGCCTCACTTGTGGCTGGAGGAATCCCAGCCACCCTCAGCAAAGTGCACCAGTGAGCTCTGAAAGCACACAGGTGTCCCCTTCAGGGTTCAGCTGTCCTTCCACTATCTCAGCAGCCACAACAGTGGCTTGCCGTACTGGGATTCTCAGAACCCACTTATGTCACACTGGAGTAGCCCTATACAATGATCTTACTCAACAATGTGCATAGTAGCAGTTGTTTGATTATTCACAAAGCACATGGAATATTAATAGTAATCACTTAACTTTGGGTAAAGTTTCTTCATGATCTTATCCAGCTGCTCCAGAAACATCATCTGTGTCCTGCTGATCTGCAGTGTCTCTGATAGCCTTTTGCAGAGATAATCTTTTTAGAGTATGGTCTAAATCCTAAAAAAGGGGAAAAAGAAGAAAAATTCCATTAAGAATTATGTCATAATTTGGAAAGTACTCAGCAGCTAACCAAAAAGGGAACTATGCATGGAAAAGTTAGATTAAAAGTAGCATTTTAAAAGAAGTACCTAATTTCATCTGCTAAAACACTTTATCAGTTTATTTTTTTGTATCATATTTCTATTCTGATTGATGTGATGAGGATACTTGGTAGCGTATACGTGGTAGTGTATAACATACATTCTCTATACTTAATAAACATATATATGGTTTTACCATACCAATTGCCATATTTTACCATATGCTTTTACCTAATATTAACACATTGAAATATATGCATATATTGAAACGAACACATGGGGTTTCAATTCAGTAAAGAGAGATATGAGCTCATGCATGGTTTTACTCTTAACATTTTGAATTGATCTGTGGGTTCTGCCCCTAAAATAAAAAATCAGTAACAGAAGTTCCATTGTCATTAACTTAATGGGTGAAAAACCTTTCTACAAGTAATTTTGCTTCTTATTTCAATTCCAAATATAACTTTGTAGACATCAAGGTGACCCAAGAAATGGATACTTTACCAAGAAATGGATACTTTACCAAGAAATGCTGTATATTAAGTACAGATCTCACTGACTCCTTAAAATTAATGCAAGCCTATTTATTTGATCAGGTGGATTTTTTTAATCCCTTTTGATACATTTGTGCATAGGAAAAATACTGTTACAAACTTTGTGAAAGAAGATAGATGTACAGTACTTGCAGCGCCACATTGTATGTACTGAAGAAGGTACATATAAAAATATAAGGATATAGAAATCTCCCTCCCTCACCCCCCAAGCTCTGTCCTTCTCTTTTTGAGCTGTCAGACCAAACTGGGGACTTCATGTGATGCTGCTGTAGAGCTGTACACTGTTCTGAGGCTTTTCATTCTGGTGATCAAAGATCAGAACCACTACTGTGTTCTCAACGGTCTTTGACACGGCCAGCACGATTTTCTTGAAATTGTGCCCTCTTCCTGTCAGTCTTTCATAGCTGTATCTGTGGCTATATGTATTTTTTTAGGATACTTTCCCAAGGAGTCTCTTTCTTTTCCTGTAGCAGTTCATACTGCACTGCCCATTGTTCTATCTTATTTCTCTCCATACTCTTTGTCTCAGTAATCTCAAACGCAATTTCAGTTGCCCTCTCTAGACCGACAATTTATACTTGCACTTCTATTGCAGACATTGTCTTCTGTTCAAAATTTTAGATGTACTCTCAATGTTCCTGAAATGGAAACATCCCAGCAGCATACTCCTAAACCAGAAGCTTTTATACCCTTTATGCAACCATTTTTAACCTATCATTCAGGCCTGCAAATAGCATATCTCTTTTCGTGTGCCATCTCAAATGTAAAATGTTCTTTCTGTATAATATCCATGTAATTAAACTTCTTTTACACGTTAAAGTTCTTCTTCTCTGTTATTTACTATTCAGCAGGCACTAGATATATGGGACCTCATCACCCTTAGGTTTAATGATTTAGTAAGTACTAAATAGTTAGGCCTATTCCCGTGCTGGCTGCTGCATCTAGGATAAGATGTTCTGAAACACTGGAAAAGATTTGTTTATATCCTGCAAATTAATTATGACAATTTTATTTTGCTTTAATACCTTCCCATCCCAAATAATGAAAAGGCAGAGATGCAACTGAAGGGCTAATACTGGTGCTCACTGTAATTGACGTAGTATTAGTTTTCATGTTCTACTTTGCTGGAGTCTACTGGCTTTTACTTTGTATCTGAACCATGAACTTCTTAGGACATGGGAAATTTTACAGTTCTGTGTTTGACAGCCCATTGCAGCTATTACGTCTAGTATTTGTAATATGAATAGTAAATCATAGTATACTCAATTAATTTCCTCTGATTCAGCAAACTGCTAGCACAGGGCAGAGAAATGTGTAGATTTCCCATCCTTCTCTGGAGACGTATGAGAGAAAGAAGTATGATATAGCTCTCTATCAAATTGTCTTCAGGCCATTCTTCTCAGGTTTTATTACGGAATAATTTATTTTGTCCAATGCAATAACATGTATTTTAAACTTTACTAATTCTTACTGGAAAAAGATACAAGTTAAAATGCTTATAGAGTATGATCCCACTTTTTCTAGAAGACACAAATTAGTTCGTTTTATATAATACCATAGATAACCTATAAAATAAAACAATTATTAAAAATAATTGGATAATAACTGCAGATTTTCAGCTTCCATTGATGTCATACCCATTGCCTTGACCTATTTAAATTTACTTTGGAGAAATGACTGTATGATCCTAGGGAGATGAATGACAACTTCAGTCTTCAGAAGTTAGTCAAGGCCTTTGTTAGAAACATGGAAATGAAGTAAGCTGAGGATAGAGAATGCCTGTGTTTCCTGGTGTGAGACAGCTTTGCTAAGTTTTAACATTTCTGGAGAACAGGTGACATAATCTGAAACTACCTAAAACTCCCAAGTGGTTTTACTAAAATTTTTACTTCTTTCTCATTTCTGCTCTTCACCCCCCCATTAAGACTTCAAATTTCTCCCCACATATTAATCCAAAATTATTTATTACATTTCCAAGGTCATGATATCTACCTTGCTTAGATAAAGATTTCTGCTTCTGTATGATTTCAATATAAGGAGTGACTATAGTGAATATAACCAGGCTATGTTGAAAGTGAGCCATTTAATACCAAATTAAAAGAATTTGGTATTGTCTGTACTTGAACAGATGGTACTCTTAATCATTTTGTGAACATAAATTACTACTAAGCTTAAAATAATTTATTCAGTCTTTAGAACTGTAGCAAATAGCTTACTACTGAGCTACAATGAGTTTTCACATCCATCAGCTCAATCAGTGATCTGAAAGCAAAACCCAGCTCTTGGAACACTGTGTTCCTTTTGTGGCACTCCTGGGAGGACTTTAAGCCTCTGAACCAATGGATGAATATGCATTTCTTTCATTTGTGAAATAATACTGTGGAGGATCATCTTGCTATAGAAACTCCAAGCATGATTCAATACATTACTGACATAAATTGCAATGAAGCTGCACTTGTGGAAGAGACACTTCCTATATATATTGTAATTTCAGATAACAATTAGCTAGTTTAAAGTTCCTGTAAAACTGAGGAGACATTTGAAGGAAATCACTGTGTATTTTGTTTTTTGCTGTTCTTGGATATGTTGTGCTCAGTTGTTTGGATGAATTTCAGATGAGGTGTGAAAACACAGTTGAAGAAGGAGAAAATATTGTTCTTCATTGTTGAAGAATGACCATAGAATACTACTGAACCCTTTAAAATCCTTTAAAATCTTACAGGTGCAGGATTTGATAAGCATACAGTAATAGAGGTGCCCTGAGGCAAACGCATAAACAACAGAAAAAGGCTACTAATTCTACAAACCCTGTAAAAAAAGAAGCATGTTGATACCCTCTTACCCCCTTATCCCTTGTCCACCCTGGCTTAACGTAAAACCTAAACCACACATTTTCTCCTGTAATGAATCCCCTGCTTGCTATTCCCTTTGATTCCTCAGGTACTTCTGTACATGACAGTATATTCATCAAGGCCAAGAGCAGTGTGTCCACCTGGCTCACTGCCCGCACTACAAGGTTCTCATTAGGCTGAGCTGGTTCCTTCTTACCAGTCAGAATCTGTTGCAACTAATTTGGTCTGACTTTTCTGTGAATGTTGAATGGTTGTGTCATGGACTCATGTTTGTTGGGCTATTGTGGGTTAAATGAGAGGAAAAGCAACAAGTTTTTTTGTGTGTGCATGACCATCTGTGAACTGTTACCTTCCCTGAAAATGGGCAAATGCCAGTTTTTTGGATATGTGTCTATTACATGAGGTCCAAAAGTCACATGAGGCTAGGAATTGTCAAAATATAGTGTGTATAGCTGTTCATAATACAGAAATATTTTTACTTATGAATACTTCAGATTTCACATACATTTCTCACCTCGTAATAGGCAAGAACTACATGGTGGATTGTATGTAATTCAAGATTTTCACTAATTAAAAGTCACTAATTTGATGGAATTCTTCCAATTCATGGGAAATAGGTTTTTGAAAATTACATTCATTTTTTTTACCACCATTGCAGTCCTGCTTTGGGAAGTTGGAATAGATGATCTCTAGAGGTCCCTTCCTACTCTGACATTTCTGTGAGTCTGTGATTTTTACACTTTTCCTGTTCATGTTGCTTTTTATTTTCATTCTTTCAAATAGACTCAAGAAAGATGGTAGCAGACTATGTTAATTATTAGTAACAGTCTGTAGGTATGTTTTTGTGCCCATTTTCTATCGATAATAGGGGGTATCAGTGTATGTTGAAGTGTTTTGGACTTACTTTTCAGCTAAGTGTGTTCCCTTGAATTTAATTAGGAAGGTGTGGGTAGGTAAAATCTGCTTTAAAGAAATAAAATAAAACAGGGTCAAACTAGGCACTAGAAACCAAAGTTCCCAACAGCTTCTGAAAGTAGAGACCTCAATGATTCAGTTTTTCCATATGCAAACTGAGAACATTTTCCTCCTTAATGTATTCTGATGATTAACAAACTAGCGTAATTCTACATGATGACCAATTTGAGTTGTTTTTTTTCTCACAGAGGAGACACTGCTCAAAGAGAATCCAGAATAAGTGGTGTGACCAGAACTGGCTTGGAATGGAGAAGGCAGTCATTGGGATGCCTTTAGTTTTCAATCCTGCAGATTTGCCTAAAGCATTCTGAAGGAAGCATCACAACAAGTGGAAGCTCTTCCTGAGTATGGATTGCAGAATTTGCTAGCTCAAAACCCAGTTTCCATTATTACAGCTACAAATGGGAATTTTTGTAGCCTTTGGTCATTTCAGGCCTATGCACTTGAGAAGCTAACAATCTCTTCCCAACTCTGTCAGCCTGGTAAAATTTTCTGTCCTAGGAAACTTTTAAATAACATTTATTAAATGCTTCCTCTCTTTGCAAACACAGAGGAGCAGGCACTAAGGCTGCTTGACACAGCTAGAGCAATAGTCATACTTGTGACCCTAATACTCTGAGCTGAACATGCCTATGGAGAAGACGTATTTTTTTTTAGTAGAAAAAACCCAATTCCTTCAACTGGGGCAGATCAGAAAGTAACCTGCTGAGAATGAAAAATACAACAGTAAGCAGTAGGTGGGGAGTTCTGTTATGATTGTGCTAACCAATTAGTCATAATGGATAATATAAATAGGAGATGCTGGAAAAGCTTACAATACAAAACAGTAACACTGCTGTCCCTAAACTGCCCAGGCTAAAAGTACTTTACCAGAGTCCTAATTTGTCTGAGGTCAATCCAAGTTGTGTTCATCCTGCTTTTCTAACATTTCTGCTTCTATAAACTGCAATTTCCTGCCAATTAATCTGCAAACACAAGGTACAGGCACTTAAAACTGGCCCATAACTAGATCAATCTGCAGGTTATACCTGTCTGGACAGACACTGTGAGTCTGCACAGAGCACCCTAAGCGTAGAGGAGCATGGTCAGAAGACAAAGTATAAATGCAAATACTGTTGGTGGACCCCTAGGGCCTGATTCAGAGATAAGAGCACAGAGCATTCTGGCTCAGAGTCAGTTTGATCTGTGCACTCTGGCATTTTAGTACAGTTTTCTATCACTTTAATTATGCCTGCAGGACTTGTGCAACAGTGCTGTGTACCAGAACAGTCACCAAGACCATACCTTTGTAGTTAGGATTTTAACAGCTTGGGCCCGCCAGCCCCAAACACAGCACTGACATCCAATAGTGAGATTAGAAATATGGCATGTATGTTTTATTTTTCATCTTGGAAACGCACAGTGTGTCACGGCTTTACTCTGCTGAACAGCTAACAGGCAGATTTTCTAAAGATGCTTAAGTACATAAATGATAATTTAGGGCAATTTATAGTGATCTTAACTCTGGGGGTTGAATTTGTGAGTTTAGGTAGCATAAGCTTAAGGATAAGAACAGAAGAATACTTTGTTATAGTCTTAGATCACCTGACACACTAAAATTAATCTTCTAGGCCTCCTGGCATTAGTTTCAACAGCATATTCTTTAATGGTGACATTCTTGTCTCAGCTGCATGGGTGGGTTTTCTCAGCAGCATCTGTCACTACTCTTTGCCTAGCTGCTGATGCTTTTTGAGCATTTTCTTTCTGCTTTTCCAGTTTCTACTCCCTTTCTCATTTTCCCTTTTCTCTCATTTATCAAGTACCATATTTTGAGGGCATCCCCTGTCATGTACCTGCACATAACTGAAAGCTCTCAAAAAGAAGTCTTTGAAGTTTAGCAGCTTTCTTACAAGCCTTCAGACATTGCAAGGGTGGCATTCATTCTTTTTCACCAATTTCTTTAAAATACACAAGCTAACATAATAGAAAATTATAGGATGATTACATTTCTGAAATACGTCAATATGCTACTTTTCAGATATTGTAGGATTCTTAGAGGCCTGCAATTCAGAAGGTGTTGTGTTGTCTGAGGCAGACTTCCCTTCATCAGACAAATTAATAGTAGATTAAGGAGACATGTAGTGGCTGTTTCTTGAGACATAGGAGCAAGAACTGAACTTACTTCAAAGTACCTGTTTGTTTTTAATTTATTAGTTGTACTAACTTTAAAGTTTCAGTGGTTTGGTTTTATTGTTTTTTCAGTTAGGGTTTTATTTTTTGTGTTTTGTTGTTGGGTTTTTTTTGTTGTTTTTTTTTTTTTTTTTGAGAGAAGTGAATGTTTCATCTTAGTGGACTTATTATTAACATTTAACTTTTAATGAAGTCAACAGATACAGAAAATCGTATCATTCATGTTTGTAACTATTCTGAATGATTCAGGTCCTACATAGGCAGAAATGTAAAGAGATAGCTGAGAATGTTCACTTGTCTCATTTTCTGCCTGCCTGCAATATGTCTCCTAAAGCACACATTCTGTTGCTGTGGTCTGCAACATACTGACCATATAGTTAAAGATACTCTTAGTAAAAAGTTGATGGAGAAGGGGAAGGCTATTCTGGTTAATAAATTTTGCTTTATGAAATGTGCTGAGATTAAAATTTCCCTGTACTAATTGGCTTGATTTGTGAGCTCATGTTTTTCCCTGGTCAAGTAATTGTTCCCCACCTGCAGTGGATGCTGGGGGATACCAAACTAATGCGAATTATACTGTCTTTATAGTGAAATGTAACAGTGACAAAATTTTGTTTGCACAGTGTAATAATGCAGTCTAAAACCAAAGCTGAAGCAGCAGGAATGCTTTGATCTTTAGCTATGAGATTCTTCCTGTATTCAGTGTAAGATTAGAATTCAAATATAATTGTGTGGAAAGTTGTACTGAAGTAACAGTTTGAATAACTCTCTTCATCTGTGAGCGATCCTACATGGATACTTTGAAAAGGAAGTAGTTTTTTAACTCTAGGGTGGTGTATGGTACAAACACAGTTCTGGCCGCCCACTGCTAAACTTTCCTTTTGCCTCCGTAAAAAGTTTGATTTGTGGCATTTCTGGCTTGTTTTCTCTGCTACAGTTTTCCACTTACCAGTAGTGTAAAAATTAAGAGGCCTGTAACAGAGATAGTAAAAGCTTTATCAAGATTCAGCTTCTTGCCCTATTTCACGTACATCTGTATAAATATGCTTGCCCCTTTTTTTGAAAAGTGAAGCTCTACCTCTGTATATCTGAAGGCTATTGATGGATAGGAGACAAGATTTGCTGAAGATTGTAAAGGAAGGCTGGGTTGGAGACAGAAACTGAGCCGCTTTCAACATGGTGTCTGAGACAGAGCTCTTAATCACTAAAATATTCTTACTTTGTGAAATATCTCAAGAAGATGCACAGACACTCATAGTCAGTGGCTGGGCACTGCAAATGGACTATGTCTCTTCTTCTTCAAAGCTTATGGATACTGTGCTCTATTTTTCCTCTTTGCCATTTCCCGTTGCTGCTGATTCATCTCCTGGCATCAATAAATTTGAAATTGCAACCTCCTAGTAGAAGTCATGCTGTCAGCATATTGTCCCCTTACTGAAGGAGTGGCTTTGCATGGAAATTTTAATTAGTCTTAACTACAAGATTTGGAAAGAGTTTTGAAAGATATTACAATATTTAGTTATTGTTTTCCTAATAACAAAGAAATAGCTTAGAGTTCATTCTGTAGTGATGGAACTATCTCCTTTTGGATGGAGATTCTAGTACAGAAAAGCATTGTTGCTTTTGAGGACTTTATTCCAACCTCGGTTCTTGTTTTCTATACTTCTGTTGGCACAGTGGTTGTTGAAATTAACACTTGATTTTTTTGTTTGTTTGGTTTTATTCAGGAATATTTATTTTACTCTTTTAAAATATATACCTAGCTGTGTTATTTCTGTTTTGAATATGTAATATGATTTTTTAAATAAATCACATATTTAAAGTGGGATATTAATGTGGTGTGTATAGAATGATTTTCACCAGTTGGCGTTCCTGAGAAAGGTTATTTTAGAATGTAGTTACCACTGATGGCTACTAGTAAACACAAGGAGTGAACCAATATGCACTTCACACAGCAAAATGCTTTATCAGGCACAACACAGGCATGCAAGGAGATAAGAGGAGCAGCAGGTCTCCAGGCAGTAGGAAAGAGATACAGGTGGCAAAGACTAAAGGAAGGTTTTGAAAAGTAGAAATGGCAGTTGACACATCTAGCTTAATTTATGCATTTTTAGTGTATCCCATGTTCTCTAAAGGTTCTCAGACATACCTGCTGTGTATATTGCACAAAACAAAAAAAATGTATAAGGGTTTTTTTCAATGACATGGGAGTCACTCTTAGAACACTATTAATAAAGATCCTGTGGTGAAGCTACCCTGATTTGTGACTTTCACCGTTTTACTGTAAAAAAGTTTGTCACATCTGTGACTCTAGATATTTTTTTAGGGAAGAAATATGGACAAATCAAGACTAAATCAATTGTACCAGTAATACCTCTTTCCTCTAGCCACCTCTCCCTTCCCCCATTTGATTCAGGTGCAGCAGGAGACACTGCACCTTAGCTGTGCCTGGGCCCCACTGCTCAGGGGAGCAGTGAGCTTGGTGACGGAGCTGGCTCTCCAGATGCCCTGCACCAGGCTACCAACTGGCTCAGGTTTCAAGGCCATTTCCTGTCCCTGCTGATATCTTGCAGAATCACTTATTAAAGATCTGAAAAGTGCTCTGACTTCTTAAAAGCTGTTTCAGGATATAGAAGAGAGTCAATTGCAACCTCGTTTTCTGATATTTCTATTATTTTATTTCAGAATACTATATATTAAAATGCCCTAAATAATACAACATATATTTAATTTAATCTGTTGTTGTTTTTTAACAAATAAGTGAATGTGTTTTTCAGATATTGAAAATACAACATCTAGACAACATTTGATTGTAATCAAAGTAATTTTTTCTCCAATGCAGCATGTTTTAAGAAAACTGTACAATGAAATGAGATTCTCTTAGTATTTAAATTCTGGGTTTTAAATGTAATTTTTAATTTTAGTTTTAAGAGTTAGAATTGGAATTAAGAGTTGTGATACAGCTTTTGTGGGTAGCTGAAGGCATCCAAAGTCTTTGATGTTATTGGGGAGCAGGAATGGAGTTTATTATATTCTCAACAACAGAATTCTGTTAACACCTATTAGCTTAATGTAAGTAGTAAGTACTTTTGATAGGAGAAGTCCATGGTGGGGCAGAAACGAACAGCAAAAGATAACCTCTTGGGGGCTCTGAATGCAGCCCCAACTCCCAATCTTGATAAATGAACTTTCACAAACTTGCCTGAGTCTACACTATCAGTATGTTTGCACTGGAGCAGTGATGATGGAAGTGGGACTTTTCAAATCCCAAGACCAACCAGTGTTTTAACTACACTCCAATCAGTGTATACCAAAGAGTTTTGTGTTACTTCATAGAATCATAGAATGGTTAGAGTTGGAAGGGACTGTGAAGATCATTGAGTTCCAACCCCCCTGGCATGGGCAGCCCCATCAAGCCTGGCCTTAAATACTTCCAGGGATGGGGCATCCACAACTTCTCTGGGCAACCTGTTCCTTCATCGTCTGTTACTTCATCGTCTCCGCTCTGGCTTTATTGCAGTGTTTCCCCATTGATCACAAATTGCAGCAATTCTGTTTCTGCCTAAAACAAGCCATGAAGTTTGCTCACAGGTAAACATGAGCACTACATGTTCTGTTGGTAATGATTACTCTGAAGAGAAATGCAGGTAATACCATGCCTATCTTCACCAGGGAAAAACTTCTACGTTTGCATCCTGAGGTTTGTTTTTGCTGATCATTTAAAGAAGGAAAGAAAGAAACATGCATTGTTTCTGAGGTTTTGATGCACTGAAAGAATAAGGAGAACACAACTAAGCCTTCTTGTAGTGAAGAAAGATTGTTATGAAGGCAGAAAAGAAGAAAATTTGGAGAAGAGTTATGGAGAAGAAAAGAAGAAAATGGAGGCAGAAAATGGAAGACGAAGAAATCAGAGTTCTCCTATTTAGAAGTGTTTTTAGTCTTGGACAAAATTTCCCTTTCCTTACTTTTTTTTTTTTTCTGCTGCAGCTGCAGTACAAAATATTCTCCAGCACATGCACAGGAGCTACTCCAAGGGGGACAAAAAATGCCAACCTCAAATAGCCAACCCAATCAAACCTTTATAGACTACAGAAACACTGGCAGCATAATTTATTTTAATGGACATATTAAGCTTTCACCATCTGCTCTGCCCCTAATTATGAATGCCAAAAGAACATATTTCACAGTTAAATCAGTAAGAAGACATTATTCATGCACTTATATGTTACTTCTATACTAACGCTTCTGCAGTGTTCTCATACTGCCTACGCAATTCAGAGCAAGCTGCTCACATCTGAAATTGAACTTCTTGATAAAAAGTATTTTTCAATAACTGTTTCAGTGGGAGAGTATTTACTGTAAAAGGCATTTTTAAAGAAAAATAAGTGAGAGAATGAAAGCCTTTTGTTTTGATAATAGGTTCTTGGAGGTATATATTTGTATTTCATATTAATCACCAATAAACTATATATTTTATATACATTTTTCTATTTTTTCATATGGTTTTCATAATTAAAACCAAGCACAATCATTCAGGTTATTGATGGTTAATACAAATTATGCTTTTAAGAGTTGGGTTTTTTTTGTCACGGGGTGAAGAAAATTTTTAAATGATTTCATAGTTTCTTAAGTAAGATTTATTTTCTGTTAATTCATGGAAATACCTACCAGATATTTTCTCTTAAGTCTCTAATCCTGTATTGAATTTGTTCTGTAAATTTAAAGACAGATACAAGAAAATTAAAAATCTGTTTACATGAAGGACTTAAATACTTTGCAAATCCAAAGCAATCACATTGAGGCTCCTAACTTGCAATGGAAGAATAAAGTTGGTGGTGGATTTAGATCTAGACTCTAGAATAGGTTCTCATATAGATGTATGACTTCAGAGAAGGACAGAAAAAATAAAGAGACCAAGATTGAGCAGACTTAGGACAAGTACAATTTTCCTTGCTTTCTTGCATTTTGTTCCCTTTGTCTGTTTAGCTGGGGTGTATATGGTGCCTACTACAGCAGCTGCTTTAAGTGGTGGTATGATATATCCTCTCCTGCCCCACTTCATAGCAGAGGGGCACATTAACCTCACTGGGGAAGTTGAAGGGGAGCAGCTATTTAAGCAAGAAAAACTGAGGCATTTATAATGCTCACATAATCAAGTTGAAGACCACCTAAAACAACAAAAAAAATCTGCAAGTGAAACTTTTTAATGATTATGTGGGAGAAGCAAAGGATTTTGAAGGCAATTGTTACTAGCTTAAAATTTCATCCTGTATGTGTATTGAGTGTACCATACAAGAACGAACCCTGAGCTGTTCTCCCTACACAAGACCTCTCTGCCCCTTGGGCAACTGCAAGGCTCTGCTCACTAGAACTGGGTTCAATACATGAGATACAGTGTTAGCATTATGATATTACATACCATGTGACATTTGGTATTGTGGGTTGTGCCATCTTCTATCCCACAGTTAAGGAAAATAGAGAAATCTTCCCTTTAGACTTCATACACCATCATTTGTTTTGGTTTAGCAATTTAGCCCTTACTATTTGCTTGGTCTTGAAAGTGGTAAGCATGGTAGTTGTGTGGTGAAGAAGAATCGTAATAAGAAAGGCAGATCTGAATGCTAGACTTGTGTTAAAGGAGTACAACTGTCATCAAGATAGTCTGAAAAACACAGGAAATATTTAGTAATACAGTATAGAAAACAGGAAAGTTAACTGGAAAAAATGTAATTGATATTATGAGGTTTGTTGGAGCTGAACAACAGAAAGAAATTTGGCAGAGCGCTGGAGTCTTACAAAGAAGAATCTGAACTTTTATTCTGGAATAAAATTTATGTTCCTGGATAGGATGGAAGGGATCATCTTTTTCACTGACTTGGTCCTCTGCAACAAGCTACCTGGATACAGACACGGGGTACTGTGTCCAACTCTGGAGACCCCAACATAAGATGGACATGGACCTCTTGGGAGTGGTTGAAAGGAGGCCACGAAGTTGGGCTGGAGAGGGGGCTGGAGTACCTCTGCTGTGAGAACAGGCTTGTAGAGTTGTGGTTGTTCATCCTGGAGAAGAGGGGATTCCAAGAAGACCTTATGGCCTCTTCCAGTGTCTAAAAGGGGCCTACAGGAAGGATGGGGAGGGACTCTTGATCAGGGAGTGGAGCAATAGGATGAGGGTTTATGGTTTTAAATGGGAAGAGGGGAGATTTAGATTAGGTATCAGGAAGAAATTCTTTACTGTGAGGGTGATGAGGCACTGTCCCAGGTTGCCCAGGGAAGATGTGGATGCCCCATGCCATCCCTGGAAGTGTTCAAGGCCAGGCTGAAAGGGGCTTTGAGTAATGTGGTCTATCGGGTGTCTCTGCCCATGGCAGGGGGGTTGGAACTAGATGATCCTTAAGTTCCCTTCCAACCCAAGCTATTCTATGATTCTGTGCTTTTTCGTTTTTTTTTTAATACAGCCATCTACAGACTGACCCTGAACTAGCAGCCCCAAAGTAATTGTTTGTAACAGGATAAAGCTCTTAAGACAAAATAATCAAAAAGGTATAGATTACAATGTACTGCAAAGAGATCAGGAGAAATCAAAAGGATTGCCCATGATCAGAGGAATTTTCTAAATGAGAGGAGCAAAGTGATGCCAGGAATTGGATTCTTTCCTATGAAATCAGAAAGTGAAGAAAAATCGTTCAACCTGGGTAAAAATTCTTTTCTTACCCACACAGACATATAAATAAAATGCACCAATACTGTGTTAAAAAAAAAAAAAAATCAGCTTGACAGAAAGCGTCCAGAAATGTCCTTAAAAATAATTGTAATTTGAAATAGACATAACCTGTTTGTTTCTGCACATGGCTAGAATTTAGTTCCACAGACAATCCGACATGACATCCTAACTTGTCATTGAGGTAAAATGACATTAACATTCAGAAAAGGCATTAGCTTTTCTAAAGTATCTTGGCTATTTATGTTCACAATTATGAAACTGCTTAAACAAGACCTGGAATACACAAGCTTGGGGAAAATCTTTGTTCAAGTATATCCTAATTCAGTACAGCTGTAAGGCAAAGTCTCTTCTAAGATGGGATCATCCTTGGAGTGTCTTTAATTTCTCACTTTTCATTGTCCTCAGTAATCTGGAGCTCCTTAATTCTCTTGGAGACACTATGCAGTATTCTTTTTTATACAGCCTCTTTTAATTACAACAGTCATCAGGAAAAAAAAGAGTATGCTGTCAGTGGGCTATGTTAGCAGGTCAATGCTCTAGTCACGTAATATTAAGCTGCCTGTTGTTCAAACATAACCTAATTTACCTCGTGTGCTTTTATGCCCTGTCTCAGTTCATAACGTTGGAGGTATTTGATGCAGATTGTTAGCAAAGATAAAAATTAAATGTTATTAGAAAAAGGAGACCGTTCATGTTTTCATTATCTTGAAATGACTAGTAAGGACAGATTTTTCCTTGGTGTGTTTTTATATTGATTTTCTGAGGTCAGCAATACTATGTTCTGTCATAGCACCAAGAGATACAGCCGGAATTTCCAGACAGAAGGTGATCTGGAGATGATGTATGTCTGCTGCTCTTTAGGTTATTCAAGACAGGCTGTACTAGAGCATCTCTGCAGTCATTCAAAGCTCATGTTGCTTGTGTTCGCCTGAGACAGCGCTGATTACTATAACATTTTGTCAGTTTTGCTGTGTCAGCATGAAAAAAATCTGATGTGGAAAAAACAGAAGTGGAAGGCATTCAGTATGTGCTTAGTACCACTTGTGGCTGTAACATTTAAAGTAAAACCATGGCAGCCTATAAATGCAGAAAGTATTTTTCCCTTTTCTCCTCATAAGCATTCTTCCTCAGGACTATACAGCATTTCTAGATGACTGCAATAAATAAAGGAACATTTTTTATTTGCTTTTTTACAAAGATTTTCATTTAGGAAGTTCATGATTGCCAGCATACATTTTTCTGTAGCTTGTATTAATAAGCCTCCTAGCTGTAAATTCCTGACCTAGAGCAGAACAAGACCTTTCTCCTACCTTCTACAGTAGGAACTTGCTTCTCCAATTCTTTTCTTCTTGCACGTTTTTTTCAAGTAGCCTTTGCAAGTAATGAAAATTTTTAAAATGGAAAATGAAGTGCTACTGTCAGGGGTACTTGTGACTGCTAGCCAATCTGTGCAAAAACAAGGGCCATGACTACAGCTGGTTAAAACCAGCCAGGAAGAATGTCAGAACCAATCTCTCTTAGAGCACGCACTGATTGGTAAAGTGCCTCCTTTCCAAGTAGTCTGTGCTATCTCCTGGTTTGCATCGCAAGCAATAAGACTCAATTAAACCACTTACTAGCTATAATAATAACCAAAGCTTTTAAAGATATTATGCATGTATTCTGCATGAGCTTAATAAAAATGGCCCTTGCTATTTTCAAGTACAAATTAAAGTAAATAAGAGATACAGGCAGTTTGGTTTTTTTCTTTTTTAATTAAAAATTAAGGAAAATCCTGTTTCCTTTGATTTATGTGTAGATAGCATTCAATTAAAAGCATTTATTTTTACATCAGTAAAATAAATCAAGGACATCCTAACTAAATATTTTAACTGAGTTAATGCAGAGTCATAGTACATTCTACTCGACATTTATGAAGCTGGAAACGCTTTTGAGAATGCATGTCAATATTCAGGGAGGGTTTGGAAACAAAATAATTAGGACTCCTTTTAAATACGTAGGTTGCAGGCAGAGTATAGATACTCTTTTTAGTTGGCATTTTATATATATATCGTTTCAAAGCACTGTAATGTGCAGGTAGCTTTATATTATTTTAACAGTATTACTATTGATGTTTTTTGATGAATTGTTTACCTGACAATGAGCTCATTTAACTCTCCCTGTCAAATCCTCACACTCTTTGCCAAGAAAAAAAGCCCCCCAATTCTGTGGTTTCCACATTGCTTGGCAAATAGGGAAAAAGAATCAGAAATTATTTCCTTCCATTTGCTCTTGGAATGATACACCTGCAAGATACGTTAGGCAATTTGATAGCTAAGTCTTGGTGTCTACTCATGAAGTTCAGTTCACTCCTTCAGACCAGCTCTTACTTGCTCCCCAAAATATGTACAATCTGGGCATGGATTCTCACTCAGTTGATTACAAATAACTCATAGAATAGTTTGGGTTGGAAGGGACCTTAAAGATCATCTAGTTTCAACCCCCTTGCTATGGGTAGAGACAGCTCCCACTAGACCAGGTTGCTTAAAGCCCCATTCAGCCTAGCCTTGACCACATCCAGGAATGGGATGGGGCATCCACAGCTTCTCTGAGCAGCCTGGGATGGTGCCTCACCACCCTCACAGGAAAGAATTTCTTCCTGATATCTAATCTAAATCTACCTTCTTTCAGTTTAAAACCATTACCCCTTGTCCTATCGCCCCACTCCCTGATCAAGAGTCCCGCCCCATCTCTCCTTTAGCCCCCTTTAGATTCTGGAAGAGGCTGCAAGGTCCTCCAGAGCCTTCTCTTCTCAGTTGTTCCCTTTTATTTCCTTGAATAATCATCTTACTTAAAAACTGATCAAATGAAAGAGAAATAGTGTGATTTCTAGGTTTTGGCTTTTTAATTATTTTTTAAGATATTGAGTATTTTAGTGTTATTTCTTACTGTACTTTCCAAGGCAGATGAGAAATTCTGCCCTTTTGTTCGGAAAAAAAATAGTGAAAGGGCTTAGGAAGTCTACTGGAATGCAATGGAACTTACTTTATTTGTTTTATGTTGGAGGGTCAGCTTCATAGAAGAATTGTGTGAGATACCTGCTTCTCACACAGTATTCTTTGTTGTTCTTTCAATTTAGGCTAATGACACACAAATTAAAACATTGTATGTAAACAACAATCTATTCACTATACATACACATTAATTCCTGGCAGTTTTCTGACTGTACCACACAGAATTTAAGCAAAGAGGTGCAGACATAGCTTAGCACAGCTCACAAACCCTGCGCCGTGGGTGAGAGCTGCAGTAGCAGAATGCTTATGCTTGAGCTGCTTCTAAAGACATATCCTGAGTGTCTCCAGCTTAGTGTATCATAGGCATGCAATCATGCAGAGACTGTGGCTATGAAATTGGGACAAGTAGGGTTTAGGTAATACAGATTGAGGAACAAAGTTAAATTGGAAGTGCATTTTTCTCACCAGCCCTTTCAATGATGATTCCAAGAAGGTCACAGTAATAATGTGTGTTCATGAGTATTTTATAAGTCCAACTTCATGGAAATTTGCTTCTGTGGATAAAATATCAAACTGGAATTTCAGTTGAATCAAATATTTCTGATTTTATTTTTATTTCTAATTTCTTTTTAGTTACCTTTTCTTTTTTTCATCACATGCTGTGAGAGTGCTTCCATGTGTTTTATTTAGCTAGTGAAATTCCAGTCTTTCTTCAGTAGAGTGTGGGGGAATTTTTATGACAGAGCAGGACTGACATTCTGAGTAAGATCACCACTGAAGGAAGACAGAGGAAAAAAATAGGATATCTGGATAAATTTGGAAGATATTTGGATAATATTAAAAGTAAAGAAGCTTGATAGCTAATTAAAAAAAAAACACCAAACACAAAATCAGCTTGAAGTAATCAAGTTGATTCTTATTTCCTTCTGCCAACTTTGTAGTTTTAAACATGTAGCTGTTGTTTGGGTTTTTTTTACCCCCAGTGATACTGTTTTCCTGGCAACTGTTGAAAGGCCAAGCAGAAATCGCAAGTGCTTTGGAAATAATGAAAATTAAAAGACCCTAAACTGCAAAGATAAACTAAACACACTGGAGTAATAATTTCTGCTAATCCCTTTTGGTTACAATATTCTTACAGGTTGGTAGTTGTAATAGCCATAGATAATTATTTTTTTAAATCAAAATCCTTTTAAATGCCATTACCAAAAAAATAAAGATAACTGTTATGTGACAGAAGGGTTGTAACATTTATTTCAGGCATTCATCTCTCTCATCAACAGACCCTGAACACATTTACTGCTTTGCTACTTCAGATACATGAATTAGTAAACACATTTTCTGAGTGAGTCAGGGGTAAATTTTATCCATTGGAACAAGATTTTATAAATTCATAGATGTATTATAGATGAATGGTTTTGATTCCTAAGCTAGCATCCAGGCACAAGATAGTCAAGATGTGCAACAGCTATGATTTACTTTAAGCCAACAAATCTCATTATCTTTGTGTTACCAAATGTTACATCTTTGGCTTGAGGCCTGTTTTGAACAGCATGCACAGCTTAATCATGTGAAAAGAAAAAAAGATGGTCCGTATTTTGGAGAATTATATTTTGAGACAGAGACATAACTTTAACAGGGCAACTGTTGAAATTACAAGAAGTCAAAGTACAGAAAAGGAAGATGTCTGATAGAGTAAGATGTGCAAATCTGAAATATAAAAGTATCTAGGCATGACACACATTGCCAAGACACTACTCTTAGGCAAGAAAGATACAGTACAGTATTTGTAACCTCAGCACTCACAGAGTTCAATTATTTTGCAATGAGACCCCCACTTGTACAGCTTGATAACTGATTTGACAATGACAGGAATGCAATGAAGGAAGGGAGAAATTTAAAAATATGCTAGCAAAAGAATAAAATAAATGTGAGACTACTACATTTATATTTTATCTTTACAATGTGGAAGAAGCATATTCCCATTTTCAAAGTCATTAATTCAGAGAAGAAAATGTGAATATGAGGACGAAATTGCACTAAGATTGTTTAGATTCATGTGTCACCTATTGATAGAATGGAATTACAGTGCTTTTGAAAGGCTCTTGGTGCAGCAGCCTGGAGGCTGAAACGTTCTAGACACCCGTAACATAGATTTCATACAATTACTTGAAATAAACCTTTTTTCTTTTTTTAGACAGCAGTCTTTGTACATGGAGATAATTGTTTTAAGGTGCAAGATTAGCTTGCCGTACAATGACCATACAGTCTTTAGCTTTTCTCCAGAAACTGTCTTCAAAGGTTTCTAAGTCCTCCTACATATTGATGAGATTAATGCAGACATGAAATTGGGTGTCTGTAAGCTAGCGAGTGGCACTGCTCTGGAGCTCTTGAAAAGCTTGTGTGTTTTAAGAAAAAAATTAGGCCTGCTTATTTTTCTGGTTATGTAGTCAGTCATCATTAATAAGGAAAAGACGTTTTATCTGTAACTGTGGTAGTAGATGCAGGACTTCTCCCTGAGAAGCATTTTATCTTTCCTTGGTTGAATGTTTCTTGGACAGAAGGCATGTTAAAGAAGCACTGCTTATGAAAAAGGACATGAAATCCCAAATCAGTATAAAGGTCTCTTCTAAGTTGTCCTTTACTGAGCAATATAAAGAATTGCTGTAGCTGACGTTAACTTCTGTAGGGCCTTAATACCTGGTAACTAAGTTCCATATTACTCTACAATTGAAGTGCAAGACTGAGTTCAATGGGTTTCTCATAAGATACTAATTTTGTAGAAAGCATGCTTTTCTTACCTGCTTATAAAAAACCATTTGAATTTCAGAAAGATTGTTTTCAGCTTCTTGGCTCTGTAAACACCTATTACATCTCTCTTTGGAGATAACTGAATTTTGTAGAACACTTCCTTGCTCAGAAGTGCCTCAGGTTAATAATTTTGGCTTTGATTACTAATTTTCGTTCAAATAATTTGACCTCCTGATATGCAAGGTGATTTTGCACAGTGACTTTGTCTAGTATGTCCTAATAACAGCAGTGATGACTTCTGCATTTTGGCATTTTTGAATAATGAATATTTTGAGCAACAATTAACTATCCTCTGTGGACAAAATCCTCCTTAATCTAAATTGCGGATCTCTGCAGATGAGATGAGATTCTCTGTAGTGTTGATTAAAAGAGAAAATTGTGACCTAAATGTTTCCAAAACTTTTGCACATGAACTCCAATTTTATATCAATTAAAATTCACACATATGTAAAGAATTGGTTTTTTTTAAATAGGCTAGTAAAAAATTCTGAATTTGTGCAAATAGAAATCAATATTTAGCACTATGACATACCTTCACATATCACCTTAACTGAAAGGATGGAACTGTCTTAGAGTTATTCAACAGCAGAGTTTGACTTAGATAACTTGTTCATCAGGCGCAGTATCCCATCTCCCAGGGTGGCCAAAATCAGATGCTTAGGGAAGAGAAGACCAGAATAACAGCTAATAAGACTTCCTCAGGCCTGTCTCCCTGTTTGAGTTTGGGACTCTGTTTTAATTGTTTTTTGCTTAGGACATGGGTTTTTTTGGAGGGAAGCGACAGGGTTGCTGCTAAATTCTTCATGTTTAGAAGATACTTTAAATGAATCTCAGAAATAAGTGAGACTTCCTGTACAGAAGGAAGATACAAGTTTATTCTGTTTCACCTAAGAGACATTGCAAGCTAGGTCTTGTTTACTGACTGTACTCTGTCTCCCATAAGGTTAAGTCTGGTCTACATTTTTAGATGTTGTATATAGTTATGTATTTTCCAATTTATTGCTTGTAAATTAATAAGACATTTGTGGCTGTGCAATATGCAGAGATACAAGGCATGGTTCTGCCTGATACAAACTGAGGTCCAGTACACATGCTGCTTCTTGAAAGCAATGAGTATGGACTTTAATAAGCTGGCCATAGAGGTTCTGGACCTGCAGTGACTTAGTGGAAATCAATTCAAGTCTGGATGCCATTTGTTTTCCTTTTATGCAGCACATCCTAGTCCCCATAGCCATAGGGAACAGAGCGCTGACAACAGAAAGTAGCAGTAATTCATTTGTCAATATCCATTTAAGTTGCAAACTTCGTAGTTCAGAGAACACATCCTTTGTGTGCTCACATAACATCTAGCACAACAGTATGTACATCAGGTCACAGCATGTCTCCAATTCTAATACCAAATAGTAGTTCAAAGCATTGTGGTTGGTGCTTTGTTTTCAGTAACTACTTAGGTGTAAGCCTACTGAGCTGTAACAGTATTATTCAGAGCACATCTAAATAATTTTACATTCAAAATGCTTATTTCGGAGGAAAGGTCTTATTTTCATAAGATGTATATATACAAGTTTTCTGCCACCATCTGATGGAAAAGCGGGTGGGTGTAAAGGTTTCAAGCCATCTTGAGTATCTGCTAAAGTGATTGACAGAGTATTTATCTTCTAACCAGTTGTTATGAATTGGAGAGGATTTTACTGATGTGGAATTTATGCCTTAGAGACAGAGGGAAAAATCTTTCTAGTCTTGCTTTCCAAATGAGGTGATCATTCATGACAGAGTGGTGTGCCTGAAACACAACCAGCTGCAAGCTACAGATATTTTTTTCAAAGGTTGGAAATGCGAAATCCTATGACGTAATCCCCTGCTAACAAAGTCTCTGATTATCTTCATTATTTTCTATTCTTATTAAATCTTTGTTTTTTAAAATGCCTCATAATTTGACCTTGCAGTTTGCTAATTCTGCTTAACAAAGGCAGACTATTTTATCTTGGAAAGAATTAACACAATCTTTAATCTATTTTAAAATTTCAAAAGATTTTTTATGTATTTATTTACTAAATGTGCCAGCAGTGCAAGTATTTGAGTTTGAAAAATACAATGTTCTGATAACAGTAGAAAAATGCAACCTAATCCTCTTATGCTAATTGAACTTGGAGAGAGTTAATGGCTTTCACCAAGATTTTAGAGGTTTCATCACAGGGAATAACTTCATGCGATTTCCAGACTACTCTTCTGTAGTTTCACTGCAAATAATACTCAGCAATATCTATTCTTGACTGTATTTCAACAAGGAAAATAATCTGAATATTTCCACTAGGAAAATAATCTGAATACAGTAAACTCCTTACAGGAATTCCTGTATCTCTTCCTCTTTTTTTGGTGAGAGTTAAACATACAAATGTGGTGAATAAGTGGCCACATGATAAATAATGTTCTAATTTTTGGACTGTGGTTAACAATTAATTTTTGACCAAGTAGAGCTACCTAGAGCTGGCCACTTGGAATTATAGCTAATACTAAAAATTGCAGACTGTTAGCAATACTCACTTGCTATGTCTTAAGAAATACTGCGTTATTTTCATATTCTAGCCTAAAAATTTTATCTCACCCTTGTACAACATCTCTGACTGCACAGTACACCTTCCAGTCATTAATCAATTCATTTCAAAACACTGAATTGTTGTAGACAGAGGAAGAATCCCATGTATTAATAGATACTTTAGGTGGAATCATTTGGGTTATTACTAAAGAAGTAGTTGAAGTCTACATTAGGGGCCAAATTACTACATTTTCCTTTAATGATTTTCCAGTGAAGAATCTTTTCAAAAACACACCAGTATGTAGAGACAAAAGGAAGAAATTTAGTTCTATTGGTTGTTTTTAAATTCAACATTTTAAGTTGACAAAAATTACTTTGTTAAGCTTAAGAGCTTGAAGAAATTACAAAGGTGGTATTTTCTGCACATCAGCTGTGCAAGGCCAGATCCTGTTAGTATGGATTGTCTAACTGGCCCTTCTGACCTGGGTGGTTTCCCCAGAGACAAATACAGCTGCCTCCGAGCTCAGTGCTGGGTTTGTTCCAGCTGTGTCTGAATTTCAGCCACACAGCTGCTTCCCATAGCCACATTAGCTCATGTCATCCTTAGAGCAATCAGTTGTCATTTAGTGCCCAGTCAGTATGGAGACTGACCTTGATCTTGAGATAAAAATCTGACCCAGGACACTGCAAGATAAACATAAGAAGCATACAAATGTAGCAGGAGGTAGGAAGGTTGCTAGAGTTGTGAGTAGCATCCATAGTCAGCAGAAAGGTACTCTGCAAATTGTTTTACAACAGTATAATCCATACTAGGACAGCCTAAAAGCTCTACCAGAGTTCTCAGTGCATTGCAGGCTGCGTCAGAGTGGCCTGAATATGTTTTGATTGGCATATATTGTTTATGCATGATAATGTTAATATGTGCTTTACTTTTCCCCTATTCCTGTATTTCCTTCCCTTATTCCTGTACATCCTGTACTTCCCCCCTATTCCCCATATATTAGAAAATGCAATAATCATGAGAAGATACTAAAATCTATATTTATTATTAAATGAATTTTAAAGTCAAAGCCTCCGTGTGGCTATCAAGGGAGCATTTGTCTGCAGCTAAAACACAAAATACCTTTACATTATTTAAAGCTGATATCTTGGAGCAGGGCAGCCAGAAGAATAGGCCATAGAATCTCGTTGCCATAATTTTGGATATTTATCTTATTCTGTTGAATTAGAATACTCTGCTTCTTTCCCTCCCCCAGTTTAAGATATCTGTAATGATGTTACAGTTTTGATGGTTTTTTTTTTTATATAGCAGACATAACACTGCAAAATGGATACTAGTCCTAAAAACTTTACTCACTCAACTATATGGATGCAGCAGTACAGATTTAATATCTCTCTTTGAGCTGTGGAATTAAACCCTAAAGAATGATTAAGGCACATCAACAATAAATTATAATTAATTATGTGATTACACATATTTTTATTACTTCAGCAGGAAATAGCTAATCTTTTTAATTATAAAAGCTACATTCAGTTGGGATATTCATTCAAGAATACTATTACTGCAATGCCATAGGATTTTACACCTCTTTAGCATGTCTTTGTCTTTGGTCCACTTTTAATTTCTGTTGGTGGGTTCTAATTATAGAGCACTTTTAGAATGCCATTTACAAGGTAATTACTGCATTTTAAAAGCTTATTAGATTAAACCAAACAGAGAAAATACTATATACCATGAAAATAGCCCAGTTCAGGATGTACAATAGTTTAAAATATGAAAAATCGTTATGACATCAAGAGGTTTCTTAGATGATACCTGGTGAATAGCATGAAAGGAAGGTTGTGTGACCTATAGAAAAGTAATTGTTCATATGAGGTAATGAAAGATATCAGATATACTGAGGGATCATGTTGATGTGGTTTAACAGGGGCAAAAGGTATTTCATTGCAAATTATCTATTATTTCTTCTTTGGTTTCAAGGTGAGAGGAGGTGTACATTAGATACTACTGGTCAATATAAGCTATTGGTCTTTTCAACATATGTATACACATTTCATATTCTACTCAGAACACAACCTGCTCGCTGACAGATTTTTGTTACAGAAAGGTAGTAACTCAGGCCAGTCTGGTCCATTTTAAAAGCATTGCCTGTGGATACAGGGATGTACATTTTGGAAATCCTAGGCTTGTTGCGGTATCTAGTATATTGCAGCTGTTGTAAATTTAAGAACTTCTGCAAGACTTCTACTGAAATAATCCTAACAGACAGAAACATGCATTTGTTATCTCAGAAGTTTATTGTCTCTACTGTCAGTTGTTAAAGCATAATGGTGAATAATAACAGTTATATAATTTTTTCTCCTGTTTGCCTGTTCAGTGATTTCTTTTGTGACTAACTCAGCTTTACAGTGCATATAGTCAAGTAACCAGTGAATGATAAGAGAATTTTTTTCTTGCCTTAGGTAGCAGTTACTCGAGATAACTAGCAAGTCATATATTTTAATGCCATCTATTTTTAGATGCTGCTCATTTTCATTTCCCTCACACATTTCCCTCAGTTCTTTAAAAATCATTCTGTCTCTGTGATTCCCATGCTTCTTGCTATCTTCTAATTCTGTGTTTCAGTTCAGTATATTAAAATAATGTTTAGATGATAAATTGAAGTTCTGAAACACTAAATAGCACCAGGTTTCCTCTTGGACTATCCCAACTGTGCTTTGAACAGAGTAGAAGGCAGGTGGTATAAAATAATTTGTAATCATAAAATTATAAAATGTATGTACAGTGTTGTGAGGGGGAGAAATTCAAGTTAAAAGGAAGATCATGAATCTGGAATTTAATATGTTGCTGCTACAATTAAATTTAAATAACTTCTGTCGATATTTTTAATTTGTAACTTCCTACTTTATTTTTGTGCTTACTGAAGGCAAGAAACTGTGTCCCACTAGAGACAGTCAGCGCAAACCCTGGCTGCTTTCAGCGTTGCCACTGAGCCCCTGCAGTTGAACTGTCAAAATCGGGGGGTTGTTGCATGAGCCAGAGGCACCTGGGGAGCATCGACCAGCTCTCCTCTGCAAAAGATACGTTTGGTCGTTTTCTGGCTTGTCTGTTCAGAGGTTGTGAAGGACTTTCTTTCCTTTGGATGTGACAGAGCCTTAGCCTTCTGCCCGGCAGGGAAAGGAGAAACCAGGTTTTGGTAGAAGCTAAGAAAAAGAAAAAAAAGTACTGAAAGACATCTAACTAATCTTGATTTTCTAAAAAAAATTTGACAGACTCTCAGCAATTTCTAGAGGTACTTATGGTAAAAAGAGAAAGAGTTAGGTTAAAATTGGGTAATTTTGAATGGAATTTCAGAGGACAAAAGAAAGCACATTTATAAAGCCTAAGAGGTTTCTGCTTGCTGCAAACATCAGTGCTTCAAAATGTATTTTCTTATTTGAACTGTGCTGGGTTTTAAATGAAGGAAAAAGATGGAAATCCTGTTATTCTATCCACGTTTTATGTTTGCAACTTTTAATTTTAGACCTCTACAAGAGGTCAAATATACGAGAATAGAACTATCCTAAAATAAATAGCAAAAGAGCTAATTTTAGACGTGTTGTGGGTTGGGATGGAAATTCTCATGGAACAGGAAATAGAAAAGATTGTTTGGGGCATTTAGCAAGAGCCAACAGAAACTGGAAATGTGCTAAATTGTCAACAGCAGTGACAAAACACTTCAGGTTTATTTATATATTCTATCAATTTATTGAAGGTTATTTTCTAAAATGGCTTTTCAGTCAGGCTTTTCTGCAAAAAGTCATCTTAGTATTTTAAAAATTCTTCATCAAATGTATTGTTTAGGCAGGACAACTCATAGAAAGAAATACACTCCCTATAAACCCAGTGTCCTCTCTAATTCATTGAGTTTTCCTGATTATATGTTTTTTAAATAGTGTCCTTAGCACTGCTGAAGAGTGACATGTCTGCAAGGTTGCATTAGTTTTGCTTACCTAAATACTTCTTGTATTCATAACAAATTTTAATAAAGCATGTAGAAAGGTTTCTGAGAGACGATATGTAGCATGCTCTGTAAGAGGCAAGAGTGGCATTCACAAGAGCAACTTCATGGCTAGCTTGGGCTGCCGGTACTCAAAGTTCTGTACACAAACACCAGATCTCAGTCCAGTTTCCATTTCCAAGTTTCTCGCAGAAAAATCAGATCTAACCTGCTAAAAAGTAATTTTTGTACCCAGTCACTTCCTCACTTGAAAGTATTTTTATGGTATGTTTTCACAAATAGGTGAACAAAGCCATTTTGGTTTATTATTTATAAATGCACAACTCCAAGCGAGACATCAAGTCACAGTATTTTAGGCCTACCACGTCCCTAGATTTTTCAGTGGTAATTCCTCCTTCCCATCTCCAAAACTGGAATTTTTGGGGGAAGCTGAGGAAATTGCCACCTCCAAGACTTTCAGATTCAAACCACGCTCCTGAGTCATCATCTATGGCCACAGTTACACAGCTGGATCAAGGCTCCTGTGAGACTAAGGATCCCATTTATATCTGCTTTTAGAAGTGTTCGTAGGTTATCCCACACTCTGCTGCTGGAGCTCTGTATAATGAATTGTTATGGTCTGTAGAGTCAGATCTACTGAAAAATGAGTACGGAGTTAATGCAGTTTGGCCTTGGGGAATGACTGCAGAATCTGACATAGTCATGGCAGGCTCATGTTCTTTTATCTGCTTATTAAAAATTCTAGTTCCCAGGCTAAGATCAGCCACAATTCATCTTGGCTGACTTCACAGATGGTAGTCTATTAAGTCTTCTGTAATGAAAACCTACTGGGAAATACTATTAGTTTGATATTAAAATTTTTTTGAAGAAATTGAAGCTAAATTTTTTCCACTTTAACTTATCTGTTTATTGGAAAAGAGACTGGTATAATTAGCATAAAGTCCTGCAATCGTGGATTTTCTGATGCAATTCTTTTGAAAAATACTATTATCTCAGTTACAGTTGTACTTAATACCATGATGAATATAGCAGTTCTAAATGTATGTCTGTATTGAAAGGGTTGGGTGGGTTTGGTGGTTTTTTGTTGTGGTTTTTTTTCAACATTTATTGATTATGAATATATAGGGCTAAGATATGGAATTAGCTGAAGTCAGCAGTGCATTGAAAACACAGCTCAGCAGCAGAGGAGCAAGCCATATATACTATAATCAGGCCTCACAATAAGTTGTGTTGCAATGCTTATGTTCCATTTACATCTGAAGATGACGTGTAAAGGGTAGAGATTTAAATATTTTAAAATCAATTTAATAGCAGCTGGAAGTATGGAGCAATTTCAAAGCAAAACTTGATGGTTTTGTCAACCAAAACTGTCAAAACTGACAAAGGTTACAGTCTTACGAAGTGTGGGAGAAAGACTGAGAAGTAGAAGAAAGGAACCTGGGAGAGGTAAGCCCCCAAAAGATGCCTTGCGAGATAAAGGCATTTTAGGTTCACCTATAGGTTGCAAAAGCAGGGCTCAAAATATCATCTGGCTGTAGATAAGCATGCAATAGTACATGTTTATCGCCAAAAAAAGGTAACAACTCCCAAACCCACAATCCCCTCATGCATAGATCACTATGCATGTTAGATGAAAGACTGTCAGAGAGCTTGTTTTGTTCCCACTAGAATGCTCATCAGCCTATGAATCGAGTGTATATGTAAAGCAGTTCTTTAAACACAGCCATGAGTATTATAGTGGGTATTTCACTTTATCACCATGTTTACAATTGTGTACCATTTCCCATTTTTAATGTTAATTTAATTGGTCTGTCTCCATGGGAAGAAAGTAGTGAAGGTATCTTTCTACACAGGTGAAAAGATGGGGAAGTGTTAAACTCCGCAAAACCTCCCTGCAGCTGTCTGGGATTAGCTGCTACAAGGAATTTGGGAGAAAGCTAATGAGTCTATAATGAGCACTGATTACAATAAATTCCAGCTGTAAGGCAGCAGGCTTGTTTGAGGTTCAGAAGACATTGGTTCTCCTATGCATACTTCTTTTTTACTGCCACATAGAAAACACATGCTGCCTTTCTGCAGATTAATTTCCTTTTCCTCTCAACATTGAGCTGGGGCAGGGAAACTAGAAAAAATTAAAGTAAAACATTATTAAAAGCCAAATGTGTTTATTGAGAACCCTATGTAGCTTGGCCCTTTAATTACTGATCTTGGCAACCCTGATGGAGCATAAGTAATCAGCATTTGCTTGTCTCAGCAAGATAAAATGACTGAATCCTGAGGAGAGTAAAGAAGGATATAGCACTGACCCCCAGTGCTGTCAGGAACACTTCCCCCAGTCAGAAGCTGAAAAATGCACTTGAAGCAATGCAGAAGTTTGACCTAACTTTCCTCTATCAAGGAAGGAGCTGAGGTATCAGAAGTAGGAGGGAGCCTTACACCAAGCAGATGAAGTAACCTGTTGACTCAACTGAAGCCTTTAATCATAATGTGCTGATGGACCCAGCAAGTCATTACTCTTATCTTCAGAGGACACTGGAATAGCATTAATTAGAAATTCAGTATTTTCTCCAACTTCAAGAGCATACTTAGTAACTGATACATGGACATTAGCTATGTAACTTTCTAACACCACAGATGTCTTAAGAAAATTAAGATAGATATTAATTCCTGCAGCAGATGACTTAGAAGGCTTCTGCACAGTAGATGGAATAGTGGAACACGTTGAAAAAATTTGTTATCTATTGCATTTCTCAGAAAAAAACATCCAAGTTCTAGTTTTGTTCTTTTAAAATCTGAATACATTGGATTCAGTTCATTGCCATCCACACAGATTAACTAGTATCTCTGTAGGCAAGACGATAGAAGACTTTGGACCTGTAGCCATCATGAACTAGCACCTTGCTGCATCACACAAGGCAACTTGGAACAGGCCTAGAACCTAGGACTGTATTCAGTCACAGATTGAATTAACTGAAACCCAGCTTTCTGTGCCCTTCTAGTATATCAGTGCTAGACATGCTTAAGAGGAATTCCTTTCTCTGTTTCTTATCACCTATGCTCTTAGAAGTTTCCAGTCTGCCACTATTTATGAAGTTCTACCTCCACACTGATTCCCATGGTGCATTTGCTGCACCGTTAGGGAAGGGCAGCTGCTGCCAGGAATCCTGCCCAACGGATAACCATTTTCATAGAGCCCTTAGAGCCCCTCACCTGAGCAGTTCCCCACAGCTGCTGTAGTTTCCACCATCAGCCAATCCCTCCCTAACCAGGCTCCTGCCTTGTCTATCCATAGGCTTTTGGCTCATGGGGCTTGAGCAAGTGGCTTCCTGTGACATGCTCTGTTGTACAGCATCTACTAGGCAATGGATTTTCTTGCCATTAAGTAACATGTACAAGCATTCATTTATCGAAGGGTATCACTTGCAGTGATACCACTTAAGGCAGTTTTGGGGCCTGGATACTAAATGAAGATTCTTAGATGTGTGTGGAAAAAGCTTCATAACACTGGCTAAAAAAAGCATTCTCATCTCTGTATGCTTTCAGAGAATCTGACTCATGAGTGTTGAGCTGTTTGTGTTACACACTATGTGCTTTTTTTTATCTCCAGCTATACTAATGACTTGTGTGCAGGGCCTACTGCACTGGAAATCTGTACGTTTTGTTTCATATGGAGACACTTGCAATGACTAGTAGACTGAGCAGATGAAAGCCCTTCTTTCCCTAAGAGGCACTAATTTGTTCCATTCTGGACAAGAATTAACTTTCAATGAAGACAGATGAGGTATATTTGGTTCTTTCTTGGATTGCCATTCAAAAGTATCTTTTATGTAGCACTCCATCATAATTTATTTTAGACATCTTGTGTAGTGTTCTTACCTTCTCCAGATGTGATCATGCAAGTGATATATCTTGCTGAGGGGTAGTTTTGTGCAGAGCATTGCAGTGTTGTAACTAGGCTGATATTTTAATCCAAGGTAAAATAAGTTTTGTTGATACTGCAGTTACAGTATAGGAACATCCTTAGCTTGCAGTAAGTAAAGCTAACTAAATCAGAGGTAACTAACACGAGTGGACAGATGGCCTGGTGTTTGGAGTTCCTTACAGTTGACTCCACAGTGAGAATCGGTAGCTAGTTTATGAGAGGTATCATAGTGGGCACACAGATCACATTGAGAAAGTCTTAAAAGCCTGCTAGTTTTTCTAATAGTTAGAAGGTGCAAGTTTGCTTTTTCCTCGATTTTGTCATTTGAAACTTCAGAGTTTGCATCAAGACTAATCTGCAAAAAAACCCCAACAAAAACACAAAAGCACTTCACATTCTGGGTTCTTTTCACATCTCCTCCTGTGACTAACATACGTTTCTGCTTTGTATCACAGAATCAAGAATCCCTGTTTCAGGGGGAGCTTAGATTTGCTATGTGGTACTATTGCACTGATGATAGATGCTTCAGTTTCCTGGATCTGTCACAAACTACAGTTTGAAGGGTTCCTTTTGATAGTAGCAATTCTGCAGGGATATCTGTGAGGTTTTAGGTTACAGTGACAGGATATTTCTTTATAAATTCATAATGCCAAGGAGATTCATCTCTGTATAGCTCCTCTAACCCTTTAGTTCCATGCTGGTTTGTCTTCTTTGTACGCACACAAAACTGGGAAATTGGTTATCTCAAAATGATCATGTGGTTGGCTGACATGCCTTTGGAATACATGCACGCAGCACAGCATGCAGTTGTGTGGTGCATTTCAGAAGCCTGTGTCTGAGCTCAGTTCACCTCAAATAAGTAACTTCACAGGTCAAGCTTATCATATGCATACAACAATAGAACACAGAAAGACCTGTGTACAGAAAGTGCATTGTTCCCCCATCCACACCACACACTGCAGATCACAGTTATAAAGCTTGTTTAGAATTAGCTGTTTTCTTTATTTTGACTATTTTTGATACAGTTCATATAATTTCTGGCTATTTACTTAGAATCCAGTATTTAGACAAGAATATGTAATTTAAAGTAGCACAAGTATTTAGGGGGAAGAATGAATGAGCTTTTATTGTAATTGTGTCTGTCTTCCTGGCATACCGATTAGATTGTTTGAAAAACAGTCTTGCAGAGGGATCTAAATAGATTGGAGCATTGGGCTACGATTAATGGGATGAAATTTAACAACACAAAGTGCCAGATTCTGCACCAGGGATGGAGTAGTGCTAGGCACAGGTATAGATTGGGAGAGGAGAAGTTGGAGAATAGCCCTGCAGAAAGGTACCTAGGGGTGCTGGTCAGCAGCAGCATGCCCTGGCATCAAAAGAAAAACTTGCATCCTAGATGGCAGCAAGCACACTAGAACCATCTGGGAGGGGATCATCCTGCTGTATTGATGCAGCCTCATCTGGAGCACTGTGCGCGGTGCTGGACCCTACCATTTAAAAAGCACATGAAGATCCTTGAACATGTCTAGAAGGCGGCAACAAAGCTGTGAAAAGGCTGGTGGGAATGTCTTGTGAGGAGCTGCTGAGGACTTTAGGCTTGTCTCATTTGGAGAGAAGGAGGCTGAAGGACAACATCATTGCACTGTGGCTTCCTTGAAGAGAAAACGTGGAGAGTGAGGCATGGGATCTTCTCTCTGGGATTCAGGGACAGGACACATAGGAATGATTCAAAGCTGTACCAGGGGAGGTTTATTCTGGACATTGGGAAGAATTTTTTTAGCAAGAGGGTGGCCAGACACTGGAACAGGCTTCCTAGAGAGGTGCTTGATGCCCCAAGTCTGGCAGTGTGTAAGAGGCATTGGACAATGCCCTTAGTACCATGCTTTAACTTGATCTCAGTTAATTGACCTGAATTGACCAGACAGTTGGACTAGATGATTTTGTAGACCCTTTCCAACTGAAATAGTCAATTCTATAAACAATATTTGGTTTAACAATGGTTGATACTTAATAGCATCCAGCTAGTAAGAGCTAATAAACCAATGAGTGGTTTATTTTTTAAAAATAACTTTAACAGCAGTACGTTATCCTTTAGTGCCCTATGTGACTGCCAAGTTAACAGAATTATTTTCCTTTAGTTTTGGTCAGAACAGGTCAGATTCTAAATGTATGCTTCCAGTACACATGAAAGAAACACCTGAGCTGAAAATTAGAAAGAGGTCGTGTTTACTGCATAGCAATCAAAGCATGACCCCTTACTGGCAAGAAAAAGAAATCGAAAACTAATTTCAAGGTTCAGGATTATTTCTGTCAAATTCACAGGAGAGATCCTACACTAGAATACATTTAGCATAAATGTAGAACCTTCTCTTGTTCTGTTCCTGTTCCTTTCATTGTGCCAAGTTATTACTTTGATTTCATGGTTCCATAATAGGAACATTTAGAAGTTCGCTGTCTGTAAAGCTGGTTTAAATATCTACAAACACATCCTTTTAACCAAATAAATCTATTAGTTTGCTTCCTATTGAAATCACTGATATCTAGTGATGACCTTTTCCTGATTATGTGTTTTTCCATCTTCCCTGCAGTAATTCCGTAGAAATGATTGTCATGTAAGGAGTTGGCTATGGCAAACAGGAAGCATCAGAGCACTACAGCCAGCATGCTGGATCACAGAGCAAGAGCCTGCCCTGCTTCATCTCTCAACAGGCAGCCTGAAAACGAAGAAAGTGTCCTTCCTATTGAAGATTATGCGGCAAAGGAGGCAGAACTAGCAACTGTCAGACAAGGTAGCCCTACACCCGTGGAACACGAGTGCAATGATCACAGTGGAGATGGTGACTCCAGCTCTGACTATGTGAATAACACCTCTGAGGAGGAGGACTATGATGAAGGCTTACCAGAAGAGGAAGAGGGGATCACATACTACATTAGATACTGTCCTGAGGATGACAGTTACCTGGAAGGAATGGACTGCAATGGGGAGGAGTATGCTTCCCACGATGAACACCGTATTGAAACAGATGAGTGTCAGGAAGCTGTAGAAGAATGGGATGAAGGTAAAATTCAGCACCAAGATGAAAGTGAGGTGACAGATAGGCAAAACTGGCAGGAAAGTCAAGACAACAGTGTTCAGATTTTGGAGGATGAAGTGTCATCTTTGGAGATTCAAGACCAAGAAGAAAACATACAGTATTGCCAAAGTGAAGGTAGCTATCCGGACTATTACCCAGCAGAGGCTAATGGAAACTCACAGGGAATATCACCATACCATTCTAGAAAAGAGGATGCAGAGCTAGAAGACCAGGAAGAGGACATTGATCAGATTGTAGCAGAAATCAAAATGAGTATGAGCATGAGCAGTATTAATAGTGCAACAGAAATGAGTCCAGAGCACACCGGGACTGAAAACATGGCACAGGACTATAAAGAGACTTGTTCAAAGGGAGAAGCCATTCACAGTGCTAACAGGCATGAGGGGAGGCCAAAATCACTGAATATCCCATCTGCCTCTAAGCACAGTGGAGATGTGCCTAGAGGTTTTAAAGCGAAGTCAAGAACCCCAGAGGACAGACAGAAGTGGCCACAAGAGCAGGTATGAGGTTCCACGTTTAACCAGACTGTTGGAGGCATTATGCAAATATTGTCTTTCTTACTTGTTTCAAACAGAATTAACGACATATATTTTTTACTTTTTTGCTCCGTATTGCAATCACAGCTACATAATCACATTGTATGTTTAAGAAAGAGTGCTGAATGTGGTCAGTTTAAGTAGAAAGCTAGGAAAGAGGTTTTACTTAGAGAAGAGTTATAAGTAAAGCAAGGTATTCCAGATACATGGGGCAAAACTGGATTATTCACTGTTTTTTTTTTGTTCTGCGGTGACACACTAAAAACTGGGGTCAGCACTGAAATAGTGGAAGGTGCTTTTTTTTTTTCCCCATTAAGGGCTCTCATTCCATTGCCTTATTGGGTGATTACTTTCAATTTATTTCACTTTTAAGAGAATGTGTGTCAAGACTAGATACTGCATCTGTTAAAAACAGCTGCAAGAAGTACTTGCATATTGCTGTGCTAGCTGTACTAGCTGAGCGTATCTTCACCTTAGCAAGAACGAAGAAATAGGAGCTTTACTTGTACCAAAAATGCTGTTGAGCAGATTTATCACAAGAATGGTATAAATGTTAACTTAAACCATGCACAATCTTTTCTTGTTTTAATGTTGAGTACCAGAAAAAAGGCACTAATACATAAGTATTTCTAAGTTGCCTATCTGAGCTTTAATTGTTACTCCCAGTCAGTCTTCGGCCAATGCCTTAATCTTTTTTAATAATGGAAGAAGTGCTGCTGTGATAGGTAGCCGCTGGCTGGCATGTAGCCAGTCAGTTTCTGCCATCACTCTTCATAAAACCCACAAATATTGTCTAATGGATAGAGCATTAAACAATACTCAGTATTTCATTCCTTCAAATGAGGATAGAGAAAGGAAAGGAGAGGTACAGAAATACAGCAGGTATCATTTCAGTTCAGCATGAAGGGATAAACAAACCAGACATGCATTTAATTTGTAAGAAAAAAGACAGGGCAAAGCTGCTGTGGACATCCGCACTGAAGCAGCATTTGTTATGGAAATAGAGGCTTACAAACAAAGACATGATGAAACTCTCTACTCTCCCACCCCAAGCTTCCAGGGATATAAAAGAAAGATTAAAAAGCAAGTTAAATAACCTTTGGCAAGCATTACTTGAATGTATTTATTATAACAGGACTGGTCTTACCTTAATGTGTTCCATTGACCTTCCGCAGGTTGTTTTTCATCTCAGCTTTATCTAAACATCAGGCTCATCATGAGGGCATTAGTACAGTATCCAATCTACCAAAGTGAGTTTTATACTCAACAGGTCCTTAAATGTCCTTAGCATGAGGTATGGCTGGGCCTTCAACATAGGTATTGGACCTCAAAGAATTTAGATAAAGCACGGAGGATTTTGTTGTTCTAAGGGATGGATGTAATTAGTATCCTTGTGTCTCATTTGTGAGACTGAGGAGTCATTTTATTTGCAGTAATTAAAGTTCTTACATAGTGAGAAGAGGAAAAACCCAAAGCCACTGTCAGTAGATTTGCATGCCCAACTTACTGTTGGCAGAGAATTTGCTTGGAAGATCCTTGGGTCTGTCATCTTGCTGAAGGATTTGTTGTTGTGGATGTGCATCACACAGTACAAAATATGGTGAGAGGGATAATACAGGAGCATATGTGTTGTATCTGAAACATTTTTTTCCCCAATTCTTTAAATAAATTTAGATTTCAGTGCTTTTAAGTTAAGCCAAGATACCAGGTGCATGTCAGTTTTTGTAAACAGTAATCAAGCATGGGTGGGCATTTTGTGTTTTTATACCTATACTGTGCTGTCCTGAGCTTTTTTTGTTTCTGCTCCCCTCCTCCTTTCCTATCCTCCATAGGTGGTAATATTGCTGCATAAATTTCAGGTTAATTAACAGTAAATGATACACGATATGCTTTTGTGTACCTTAACAAAATATATAATTATTATTTCTTAGGCCATGATAAGTGCTGGCAATAGTCTTGCATACAAAATGGTAAATAACCAGTGATTTGAAAGGTTCCAGGTGCTGGGTTTGCTTTCAGCAATTCATCACCAGGGAGCAGTAGTAACTTCTAAGAAAGGTCCAACACTCTATGACAAATGGAAAACAATCATCCCATTTTACTTTCAGTACGAGCCAGTCTCTACTCTTAAGTATAGATGCTCACCCTTGAAAACTTTAGGAGTATATGAGCTTGCTTGTAAATGCCTCTAGGGAAGTGTAGAAGATTTGCTCTAGACAAGCCTGAGGGAAACCTAGAATACATTTAGAGTACATATTTGCTTTAACTCACTACTCAGCACAACTTCTATTTCTTGGAGATTTCCCATGCTTACATTATTTAAGTAGAGCATTACATCTGTGAAGTTGAAAGTGAAAGTTTTGGTCGTTTTATGACAAATCAAATTTAACAGCTTCCTCAAGCTAAGAGTTACCCTCACTCCCATTTGACATCTTAGTCATCTCAGACCGAACCAATTGTTAACGCATCTGACACATGAAGAAATTTTATTTCTTCCTTATAATTTCAGTTTATATGTTCATAAAAATAAAACACATAAAATTTCATTTTATATGTTCTTCATGCTGAGAAGAAGTCGAATATGGTCAAACACCCTATTGTAATTCTCCTGAATTATCATACCCATATCTTAAAGTTAACATGAATTAACTGACTTGGGTATATCTTTGGGTGGCATAAAGTAGGAAGAGGAACTGAATGGCTCATTGAACTGACACTAGCATACAGTATAACCAGAAACTTTAAGTTGATGTGATGCTCCTGTGCAAAAGTAGTTGCTGTTGACTGGAAGTTTTGTTTCTTTTTGGAATGCTATAACATTTGCATAGCTTCAAGTTTAGCTAAAATATTGTTGGTTTGACATTATTAATCAACCTAGGAACAGGTTCACTAGATGGAAAACGAGATTTGTCTCCATTGTTGCAGATGAGCTTTTGTAGTACACAAAATAGGAACAAGGGCCTGATATAACAAAAGCTTTAACCAGAAAAAGATTCCAGATCAGTTCACTGTTTCCTTTCCACAAAGAAGTGTGGTACAGGGCTATCCCAGGCCCATCCTACAGCTCCCTAACAACATTTGGAATTTTAGTTTCTCCTGTTGTACTCAGAAGACATCTGCAGAGAATGGTCTGTTATTTTACTAATGCTAACTCTAAGCATCAGATAGAATTACAGAATGCCTGAAGCAGTCAAGAAAAAAATATAGCAAAACACTGGACGAAATAATTCCAATGGAAGATGTCTTTGGCACTAATGATACTCATCATTAAACAATTGCTCATTTTTGGAACCTTATATGTGGCAGAACTTTTTTCATCCCAACTAGAGTCATAATTTCCTGAAACATTTGCATTGGCATGGTGTGAGAGTATTTCTGATTAGTGGGGACTAAAGATGACTATGGGACTCAGCGCTTGAAGAGCAAAGGGCTGATTAGATGGTCAATGCTCACGTCTCATCTACTTAGATTTCAGACTGCAGACTCCTGAGTATGCATATTCTCTCGTACCCTATTCAAACACATCTATTTACATACAATAAAAGATAAAATCTTTTTAACAGCACCAACATTCTACCTTCACCTATACCCTTCTAAAGAAACAGCGATTTGCTATTATCACCATTAGGAATGAGGACCATAGAGGGAAATCTACTTTTTCATCATAGTGCCTGTGACACGTGAATCCTGCTGCTTCTCATTTTTCAATCACACTTTCACATCACTGGCATACATTTGAGAGCCTGACTTCATACACTCACACACACTCCCCTGGTAGGGACCCCACAAGGTTCTGCAGTGTTAGTCTTATTTCATAGTTTTATTATAGTCTATACCCTTACACTTTTTCAACATGGACACTTCCATAAAATATCACCAACAGAAAATTTATGAAAGAAAATTTTACAAAGTCTTCTTTTTTGTCTCAGTGTGTTCTCCATCAGCTCTGCATGTATCAGTGCTACTACTGTGTTTTGTTTACCCATACTAGTAGAGTTCAGTATTGACAAAAAATATTTGAGGTTGAGTCCCTTCTCTTGGCCTGGACACAGTGCTCTTCTGCAAAGAGCCCAGATCCAGGAGTCTGTTCTACAGGTGAGATCTTTTAGGGACAAAAGTCTGAAGCAGCTAAAGTGATAGACATTTTAGAAAACCTGTATCTTCGGAATGTCTTCCTGGAATTCAGTCTCAGTATTATGGGACACATTTGATAGAATTTGTGGAAAACAAGAATAGGTGAAAATAAAGAATATTTTAAAAGTTAGGTGATTTCACCCACATATTCTAGGCAGCTGTGGGGCAGCAACGTTAAATAGTTATTACTGAGTGACGTTTCCCAAATTTAACAAATTTCAGTACTTAAAAGCGCTAAACAATCCAGACGTTCTCAAACAAAACCAGTTTCTCTCTGCTAATTGGCTGAATCATGACTTTTTAGCAGCAAACTCCTGACACCAGGAGATGGCAAAAATCAATGCATCTTACCCAATGATGCGTTAGTGACAGAGTCTTCTCTTAGAAGTTTAAAGCAGAAGGCAGCAAGGACTCCAAAATACATCTACATGAAAGTGTACCATTCAGCACAGCCATTTCTCTGAAGCCTACCTGTTTCAATTGGAACCTACCACAAAACATCTCTTTTTCCAATAAGTTTTTTTCTTCTTACGGCCTACCACAAGGAACTTTTCAGTTGGAACCTACCACAAAACACCTCTTTTCCAAGAAGCTTGGTAGTCTTCAAGATAAGTTTCAAAGCCAGTACATTGGTTTCTGAGCACATTCTTTGATAATATCTGAACAGTATTGCTAGTGAAGGGGTTGATTGGCAGGTATGGATCACAAGCCTCATTACTCAAATGTTTAGATGTTATCATAAACCCTTGTCACGCCTTTGAGATACACTTAGTGCTTGCTTACCAAGTCTTGACCAGAAGGGTTAGCCATTCTGGAAAAAAAAAAAAAAAATCCCATTCCTCTCTCACACAAGTTATTCCTCTGAATAAATCAAGAAAGGGACTAACCTGCTGGTTTCCAGCAGAATGTTCTCTAGCAGGGAGTGCTTCATTGGTGCTGAGCAGTTTTCAGGATCACAGATGGCAACTTTGAGGAGAACCACATCACTGAGGTTTTTGACCAAAGAACTAATCAGCTTACACTGAAGAAAACAACCAGAAGTGTTAAGAAACAGCAGAGCTCAGCCATTACCAGCCCTCCTAAGAGGACCATTATCTAGTAGGAAAGGGCTGCTCTAAAGGGGACCTGATTGGCTGGAGGGGGCCTGGCAAGACTGGTGGGAGGAACGAGGCCCAGGTGGCCAGAGGCCTGGCAATTAGCCATCAGGGCAGGGTATGGGTAGGGCACGGGAAGGGCTGCAAGCTTATTTTTCAAAGTTGTGCATAGATGCTTCAGGGACCTCAAATAACTAGAGTCTGATTCTCTTCTCAGCCTAATGATGGCATTTTCTCTGCCTCATGTTCCTTCATACGATGCTGGATACTGCCTCAGTCAGTACTTGCTCAGAGGTAAAAGTGTTAATAACACCACACCTTTAATATTTAAATATCTTTCTTTGCAGAGTCTGTCCTCTTATCAGGCTCTTACCCTACAATAAGAGACTTCTAACATAGTTGTACCTCTGTGTTAGTGTGCAATCAAGTCCAGATTTCCAGTTTAGTTTTAGGTCCTATTCTATACTGCAAGTCAGGTATAAAGTATTTATAGTGCCTTATAAGTCTTTCCCTCAAATGTGGTTTTTCTAGCTATTGTAACACTTAAAAGAACAATGTAAATTTGAAACTCAGTAAGAATCATGAAGAAAGCGAGTACTGGGTATATTTATTTAACATTGGTCAGATCACCTGGGAGCACGAACCAACTTCCAGCCCACATTGAATTCCATAAATTATGTTTTCTAAAAATGATTTTGTAAAGAAGCTCCAAAACAGTCCATTTGCCCTTTGTCTAGAAGCATCTTTCATATGTACAAGATCGCATGATTTGTAACTGTGGACAGGATGCCACAGGATGCCCTGCCGATGCCACATAGTTCTCTCCTTTGACACTGCAAGTCTTACAGAAGGAAAGGGAAGTCCTTCTCCCTGTACTTCTTTCTGCCCTTTCCTTCTGGGATATTACGTTAACAAACATTTGTAAAGGTCTCAACCCTTACTTTGTAAAGAGTCATTGTACCAGTTCACATTTTTGCAGGCGAATGCTGGGCACAGAAAGTGTCAGAGGGCAAAGTTCCCCTTATGGACTGCTCAGTATTTTGTGCTATTGCTCTAGGGACACAGGCTGTGCTGCACTCCAAAGCTGAAAAGATCTCAAGAAGGTGCTATTACACTCAACTTGCTTTGGAGGAACTGCTCACAGTGAGTACCCTCCTCTCCACATCACAATCCTTGTTAAAAACTGTTAGTAGATGAGCAAGAGGCGGAACATGTTGTGTGCACAGATGTGCCTAAAAGAAATGGAAAAATTCTTTGTATCTGAGATACTGCATAATTAAACTGAGGTTCCTAAACACATAGGATTGGCCTCCATGTACAGACACCAAATAGTAAGTAAAAAACATTTATTATGTTTCTTTTAGAGCTGGTGCAATTGATTCCAACGCATTGTGTATTCTGCACAGACTTCTCTTTGGAAACCAACCAATATAAAATAGCAACATAGATACTACATATGTTACACATATATGCTACATACGTCACTAGAAAACCATAAACATGCAAGACTTGTTTATATTCCTAAAATCCTGAAAATAGACACTCCAGTCAATTGCAGCTATGTACAAATAAAAACCAAAATGTCATCCAAGTCTTTAGCCATATTTTATATTAAGACTATGCAGAATTGTATATGCAATTGTTACTAAAGAGCATGATTAATATTATGATCCCCAGGGCTGAATAAGTCCATCGACATGTCAGATTTGTGACAGAGACATGTTTCAGTGATGTTTACAGCACCCAGGCTATGCTTACTAAACCAGTCAGCCTATTCTTCTTTATATGCAGGAGCATTTTCAGTTCATTCAAGTGTGTGGTAATCAGAACTGACAGAGCTTTAGAAGTATTAACATTCTGCCATACATACTGGATTTAATATATTTACTGTCACTGCCTACAGTTTAATATCTCTTCACTGTGGCCATGTCATTTTCCCAGCTTAAACCATACTTGATCTAATCCTACTATTTTAGGGAATAATCTATGATTATTATCCTTGTTTTATTAAAGCCCTGTAGATATTTATCTCATTAACATATTTCACTGCACGTCAACAGATATTGCTCAATATTAGTTTAGCCATGCAATATAATTAAATTTGTCTTGTCTCAAAGAGAATAGCATGCATAAGCAGGGATATGGGAAGCTTCTACAGCCATGTAGACAGGGCACTAGTCAGTGGGTCCCCAGGTTGCTTTGGGTATATCTCAGATTGTCTTTTCTTTCTTAAAACCCTGCTTGCTGTTTGGGTTTGGGTGGATTGGTGCTTTGTGTATGTTGTCTTACCTGAGAATTAGCATTAGTGAGCTAATAGCTCTAATGTGCCTGCTTCATTAGTGCATTTCCTTCAGCTGACTGAATATTACTCATAGGGAATGATTTGTCTAGAGATGAACATACAAACTTTCTTTGATTATAGCTATGTACTGCACTTGAAAGTCAGAAGACGAGGAGCTACATTCACATGTAACTTTCAGGCTGACCATCTGAAATAATACTGGCCAGTGTTTTCCATTTGCACAATAGTTGATACAGGTTCTTATTTGTAAAGCCTTACAATGAGGGTGGCATATGGGCACTCTTTTCATTACTTAATTGTAATTTTCTCCAAGAAAAAAAGGAAAGGGAAATATCCTAAAACATAAAAATTTGTTCCAGAAATCGCCTGGGTTTTCCACATTTCTTACACTGGAACTAAAAACTTCACTACTTTACTTTCTTGGTACATATGGGACATGGGAGGTGCCTGTGCTGGGTGTTGGTGTTCTGTTACTTGTGTCACATCTGGAGAAGAAATTCTATCCCTCAGAATATTGGAAATTAGAAGAAAAAGAGTGTTCCATAGTTTACAAGGCTTGTGTTTTCCTTGTGTAAAGTTTCATATATTCCCTTTTACATTTCTTTAGAAGCCTAAAGCTGTGCTGCCAGTATCCTGTAGATTTTCTTGGCTCAAAAGGAAGGAGATGCTACAAGGTATCTTCCATGAGCAGAGAATCCTATATTAGTGCAAGGATTCTCTTTTTCAGATTAGAGGTGGCTGTTAGGAATATTTTGTTTTTGTCCAGTACTGAGAATAAACACTTCTAAAAATTCTGACTTTGGTTTCTAAACAACTTGATCATGTCAGCGTTTGGCTTAATTTCATGTGAACAATTTGCATTAAAATAAAAGAATTTAGTTTAAATTTAAATCAGTAGTGTAACTGCTACTTAATTGAAATATCTTATTATGTAAGTCAAAGTAGGTTTTTTATTATAATTAAGCAGTATTTTTATATGTATCACATTTGCTAAATTACAAATTACAATAGGAAATTCCAACTACTATGTCACATGATATTTCACATATGTTAATGTTTTATGAATTTTTCTGAATGTAATTCAATCTGGTTAAAATTTTCTGTCTTTGCACTATTGGCTTCCACTTAAATCTCTGCTTTGTTTTCAAGCTTTTCAGAAGACAAAAGGATTTTGAATCCTTCCTCTTTTTCCTTACAGATGTGCAATGGGTTAGAGCAGCCAAGGAAGCAACAGCGATCAGACCTCAATGGACCAGTTGACAATAATAACACCCCCGAGGTAGGTGCCTGGGCTGTTCTGCTGCCCATCTTCCTGAGGTCAGGCTTCTGAGAGGGAGAGCAGCACCCAGTTGTCAGCTCTCTCCCTCTCACACATAGACACCCGGGCTGTTTCTTTTCCTGAAGTGACAATGTCTGCATACTCTGGAAAGTCTTTGAACTATACCCGTGGATTTGTTGCTGTCACGTTCATTTTATGTAACTGTCCATGGCATGTACTCAAGCCTAAAATTTTCTGATGACATACAGAATAGGGAGAATGCTTCAGAAATTTTCTTTTTGGATTACTGGAGAGCAAGAGTAGCATCTAAAAGAAATTGGCTTCTGCTTTTTTTCTCTCCCACCTCCAGTGTCAGCCTTTGAAACCAAGGGACTGCTTAATTGGCACAGGAATAATTTTCTTTAAATAACCCCTCATATCAAGCACATCATTTAGTGCTGTGGGCTCAAATGAGTCACATCTTTTTGAGTGGCCTCTGTGGTAAGATGTGTCCTGGCTCAGCCAGCTGTGAAAAAGACGCAGTGATAGACAGACCTGCTCTTGTCACTGCAAAGAAGACATCGAAGAATTCAGCATGAGGTTATGCTTGAGGCTAGACACAATGAAATGAAATTCAGACTTAAAAGCAGAAGCCTGTTATCTCAAAAACATGTAACATATTTAGCCCATAGCCTGTTGCATTAATCAAGAGGCACATTTCTAAGGCCTTTTCCCATAATGGAGAAATCAGGCTTTTTCCTGGAAACAGGAACGCCTGAGGAGGCTGGCAAAAGAGCAAACGGAAGGACTGTATCTGTTTATTGAGAATTGAGACAGCATAAAGAGAGATAGCATAAAAAGAGCACTGTTGTGTTGTCTGCTGAGATTAAGTGTAATGCTATGAACTGTGCAATCAGGGAAAGTTCATTCACTTGCTTTGTAAAATGTTGTTTAATGTTTTTAATTGGAAATTTGGAATAGGTCATTAATAGGTGATGTGATATAGTCAACAAACTATTGGTTAGGAATTTGTATTGCACATTTGACATCTGACTTTCTAGGTTATTTTCATGTTGTTCCCCCATTCTCCCTTGGGTTTTTGTGTGGTGGGAACAGCTTAAAATGCTTTGAGATTCCAGGTAACAGTTAGGTTGGGTTAATTACTCTGATGTATTATGTCTCAACATGCTAAATACTAGCTATGCAGAAGTTGTACAGAGAAATTTTATTACTTCTTTTTAAACCACGGTCAGCTGTTTAAATATAATATAAATTCACTTCAGTTTGTGAAAATGATTTTGTTATAGCTACAAATATTTTTATATCTCCACAGACAAAGAAAGTGTCTTCATTTCCAAGTTTTGTTGATGGTAAGTCTTACATCATCCATAGTTAAAGTAAGATAAAATTGAAGCAAAGGTTTTAATATATTTTAAAGATTACAGTTCGAAAAGCTGGTCAAACCCAAAATAATAAAGCTGAAAAGTTTAAGTCTTGAAGTATTTAACTTTTTCATCCCCCTGCTGTGGCATTGGGATCCTGGTGGTGATAAAAAGGAGTGGACAGTGGTCTCAGAAGGATTAAGGTGAGGATGGAAATCTGAAAAGCTACAAATCTGGAAAGGTGTAAAAAAGTGGTAACGATGGGTTCCAGTAAGGTGAGGGTGGAGCTTTATGAATGTATAGGAGCACCCTGTTCTTCATGGCCTTGTGCAGAGGAAGGAGTCATTTAACTGTTCAGAGCAGCCCCTGTGTCGCTTGGATGTGATACCCATTATTACACTGGGAATCTCGGCTGTTGGCTCAAACAGAAAGATTCTCCTAATCTGACAAAAAAATTGGTAATCCAGTCATCTGTTTAGGAGAGCCAGGCTTCCATGCATTTCTTCAATCTCCTTTGCACCCCGATTATGTATTTTCTGTTTGGAAAAAATTAAGTCAATTTATTAATGCAAGACGGTGGAGAGAGATAAAATGGGATTATACTGAAAAACATTATCATTCACCAGTTCACAGCTGGCTGAAGAACTCTGGGGAAAATGCATTCAGCTCTTCCTGCAAAGGAAATGTCTGTACTGTAAAGTGAGAAAAGACAGTAGGAAACTTCTAAGGATTGGATCTGACCTCCTAGATCTGCCATGAACACACTTTTCCCCACAGTAGAAACCACAAATGAATGTTAAAAACTTGATTTCTATTGCCAGCCTCAACTTAGGGAAAACTTACTGCAATTTAGAATAATAGTAGAAAGTCCAACACATTTGTCTTCTATTCCCTGATCTCCTCAGCTCATCTAACAACTTCTGGTTTTAGTAATTTCCTCGAAGAACAAGGGCAAATGGAAAGTTCAAAGACTGGCCCTTTTACACAGATTGACAACTGAAGGAAATTACATGTAACACTTGGCATGTACTGGCTAACAGGCCCTAACTAGAGCTAAATTAAATGCACTCCCCAAAGGCGGCAGAGGCAAGCGAGCAAGCTGATGCTACAATAAGCATCTCCTGGTTGTTTCGTGGCCAGCTGTGAAGAGAGGACAGCATGAGCAGAGCTTTAAAACAGACTGGAAAACTCACCCCTCACAGCACTTGCAGATACAACTGCACCTCTTCATTTTATTAGGATAAAAGGCTGTGTCTTTTTCTTTCCTTACCAATCAGCTGACTGCTCTGTTTGAAACGGATCAGTATACTTTTAGATAGCATAATACTTTATTTTAGTGTAATCATTTTGCTTTCTGGGTTTTTCTCCTACAGTGGAACAGTATGTGAGAATAAGCTGTCTATTAGGGTTTTTCTATTGCAGGTATTATATGGCATTGTCAAATACAGATAAATATGTAGCTCACTAGGAGCTTATGATAGCTAACATGACTGCTCTCTAAATTCAAAGAAAAACAGAGTTTTTTATTATTAATTTGTATGTATAGTTCCCAAAAGAACAGGGCCCTACTGCATATAAGAGAAGATTCTGCCAGCTAACACTCCCTGTTCTTCCCTTGGCTTTGACAGCAATACCACAACTGTATTCTGATTATATGCTGGTTGTATTAATATTCAACTGTTCAGGCACTTATCTTCCACCACAAATCATGAATTACAGTAGCTACATCTATGGCTCTATTAATACATAATCTTTTTCATGTGGCATGTACATAAAAACAAATTAGGTAACAGGCACAAAAAATATTGGAAAAGTGTCTTTTTGCGATTGGAATTGGTTTAGTAGTAGTACAACTACATGCTTGCAGTGGTAATCTGTTCCATGTCCTGGGGTGCTGGCTTTTTTCCTCTCTGTATTTGTCCTATCACCATAAATCTCATTCCCTTGCCCATTAAGAACCATGACGAAGTAAAGAAATCAGGCAAAATGTGGAACTTGTTCATAGCCATCTTGCAAGGTGATATATGCCCTGTGTCCGACTACTCCTTATGCAAAACCTGCTGGAGTGACAGCACCCCCCAAGTTCTCAGTGACTTGGTGGGGTCTGGTGGTTCTCAGCAGGAAGCAGAAGGTACTTCTGTGCTCTGAGCCTAGTCTCTAAATACTGCCTGAATCCCTGGTTTTCACATGATTTTAGATAAAATATGTTTTCTTAACATATTATTAAATTCAGTTGTGCTGAATTATTGCATAAATATTCTTTTTCCTATTTTGTGAATAAAAATATAAGTTAATTTAAAAATGTTTAGACCTAGTCTACTTAGTCTAGAAATACAGTTATACTTGCTGCAGAAAAACAAGTAATCTCTGTTGCATTGGTAAGATAGCACAGAAATTTATGGTTAGATTTTTCAGGAAGAGCTGTTTAATGTTTAAGCATCAATATTCACCATAAAACTTCAATCTTTATTCACATCAAACTAATCTTCATATTTCAAATCTATTGCTTTCTTCTCCGCTTCCTCATCAGTAAGCCTTACGCACACTTATACTCAAGGGCATGCTTAAGTGCTCTGATGAGCTGGGACCTTAGCCAAGTCAGTATTTTTATATTATTTGAAGCAGTCAGAAATAAGGGAAGAAAACACTCCAGTAACCCAATTTGACACTGCCAATTTTCAATGGCATTTCATCCTTCTAACGTTTTACCTGAAAATTGCTTACCTTGTCTTCATGATGGGAAATGTATATTGGAAATGTTTTCTTCCCAACATGTCGGTTTTTTTTTCTTTTTTCCCATGTATTGGCTCTTGCTATAAGCATTTTGTACATGCTGCTGTTGTATACATGATGCTGCAGAATTTGTTGCAAGTATAATAATTCAGAAAAAAAATCACTTTCTAATGCTATGAAGAGATGAAACCATATCCAACCAAAGCCACCAGTCTTTGAAGAAGCCAAATAAACAGAATTTGGATTATAAAATTACTTCAAACTCTAGGTTACTTCCACATTCAAGAAGTTTTTCAGACAAATCAGTTAAAAACACCACTGCTATCACCAAACAGGGAAAACATGAGAAGAATTTTTTTCCTTTGTAACAATCATTAATTTCACAGGCCCCTAATATGTGGGGGGGGATGCTCAGGGGTACCAGTAGTGCATATGTAAAAATAGATCTCTGAACATGTTTTTGAAAGGAAAGTGCATGTGACATAGCCTATCAATGACATGGCAATCAAGACAAAAGTGTCTTGCTTAAAGGTGTGCAGAGTACCAATGTAACCAAAAATGGGCAAAATCCAACATTCTTGAAAATAATTGAAGAGAAAACAAGCTTTCCTGAGTTTAGCCAGAGTTTTGGGGATGGAAAGGAAGTAGATTAGGCTGATAGTTTTAAATAACTAACACAAATATTTTGTTGACAAATTTTGCAGACTCTTAGAATTTTGGTCTTTGCTTGAAGTAGCAAGGACTGCATTAGAATTTGTACAAAGAATTGCAATTTTATGTGTCTTCAGACACACAAAATATTGAAAGAAAATTAATCTAAATTAACTACTAAAGGAGCTTGGTTGAACTGATTTAATCATTATGTGGGTATTTCAGAGGTAAAGCAACCTTGATTCAATTTAGCCTGGTTTACTTAGCCTGAAGTGAATGAAGGAAAAGCAAATTAAAGCCACTTTAATTTTGAATGAGCATGTTAATGCATGTATCTAATGAAGTTTTGCTAACTTAACATAAAATCCACACCTTTAATTAATTTCTCTCTTTGCTACTCTTCAAACAAGATGTCAGTTTGATGCAACATTAATATTTTGTTGCAAGCTGAAAGAAGTACAGTTGTATGAGACTAAGTTTTAGGCCTGGAAAGATAGATGAATAACATCATCAGAAGCGGTACCATATAAAGTACATTATCTGTCTGCTGAAAAATGTAATGGTGCAAAGATGTAAGCAAAAAGGAACCATGATGAGATATAGTAAATGGAGTTCTTGTGGACATTCATTTTCTTTGATTTCATTTAGTGAATTGGTGCTGTAGGCACAAGGATTGTTTTTTGAGGTACCAAAAGTCTTCGCCTGCATGAAGAGTTTCAATGACTTTTTAAATTAGTAGCTTCCCAAGGATTTCATTGAGGGTTTTCACGCCTTCAGTAAAGATTGTCACAATATTTTTTTTTATTCTTTCCTAATACTTGGAGATTTTTAAATTCCACAGCATTGTATTCTGATTTATAACAAAGATTAAAACCATTACTGGTTTTGTACTGATGTGATCTAAACCAAATAATGTCCTCCTGTGGTATATAATTATCCTTTTGAAGCTTGAAACTACAGTGTTTCCTAACAAAAAAAAAATAGCTCCATTTGGTTTGAGCATTGTTAGGTAATATAGGGTATCTGAAGAGTGCAGGACTGGTATAAATAGATATATGTGATTTATATGCTTTACTGAGTTACAGAGACTGGTTTTTTTTTGCTGAGGGTTGAGATTTCCATCAGGTGAATGTGAGGTCTGCACAGAATTATAGGTGACAGGAGCATTGCCTGAAAAAGAAAGTCACTTATTTTAATCAAGTTTATTTTCTATTGGAAGACTTTTTCTGAATTGGAATGGGAAAATGAGCTATAAGAATGCTCAGTAAAAGATATCTGTGCAATCCACTACTTCAGTAGATTTCACTGGCATATTATCACACGGCATATACCCTGTATATTTTCCCTTCTCCACATCTTAATCTTCCACTCTCAATTGATTATAGATAAATTGAACTAATCTACTGTGCAAGAAAACTTTTTTTTTTAAATTAGCATCTCCCTTCAGTGTCATTTTTCTCCTCAGACATGGGATTGATGTATTTCAAAAAAAAGCGTTAGCAACTTGGCAAGTTGATACAGATCAGGGCAAATTTCTTTTGTAAGAGAATTGGTAAGAAATGGAAAATATTCAGTGAAGAGTTTTCGACCAAACTCTGGAATGACTGTTCTTTACTGTTAGTCTAATCATGCTGGATATAAAGCTTAATGGCTGAATAAAGAGGGTGATGAGCATAGTCCCAGTATGATAAAGATACTTTCCTTTATTCTCTGCTCCCTGCACCTTCTCTTTTATCCTTGAAAAACAACAACTTGCAAAATACAAGTTAATGTTAGAATCTCACTGAAGTCACTATTTAATTAATTCTAAGTGTACATAAAATTATTTTGTTGAAGGAAGGCTAAAAAATAGCAAGATGTTTTGAAGTTTCATTATTTTTTTTCTTTTTAAAATGGATTTTTCGTACTTTTTACATGTTCTCCTTTTTCATAACTGCCTTCTGGGAGTCCATGCAGTCAGAGGTAAAGGCTCTCAGTTTATACAACCTATACCAGCCTGGGAACTATATTTTTCTATCGGTCTCTGAGTTCAGGCCTTACAAATGACTAAACAGGATCAAGATGCCTACTTCTGTTGTTTCTGAAGCTTTCTTAACTGTTGAGTTCCATAGTGGACTTTTGCTGAAGCAGAGTACACCTTTGTGCCCATTGTTTGTCAGTGCTTTTGCCAGAGATAATGGCTGGGGACTGTGTATTTCTGTAAACAGTTTCAAAAAAATGTGGAAACAGTCATGCATATAAGTACTAAGGCAAGGGAACCTCTCAGCATTTTGGAAAATTTGCAAATAATTCCAATTTGTTTATTAGTGCAGCTAAGCAAAAAATTTCCAATAATTTTTCTCTAGAATTCCACATTCAAACCACTATGCAGTATTTTAAATACTGCATGTTTGGTTAATATTTTTGAGGGGAAATAACTAGAGGGAAAAACATTTAGTTTGCACTGGATTTCTTCTGTTTCATATTAGAAAGGTATTAAAAAGGTGTTCAAGCCTCAAAATCCTTTATTCGATTTCTGGTCTCACTTTTGCAAGGCAGTAACTGTAAATGTCTCGTGTCAGTTCCAGGACCTTGTGAACCTGAAGACCTTATTGATGGAATCATCTTTGCAGCCAATTACCTGGGTTCTACACAGCTGCTCTCTGAGCGCAACCCCTCCAAAAACATACGAATGATGCAGGCCCAGGAGGCAGTGAGCCGTGTTAAGGTAGAGATTGTTATATTTGTAGAATATTCTCTGATCCTTTGAGAGCTGATCTTTAATCAGTACAGGACCTGCAGCTTCAAACCTATTCTGAAGTGCCCTTATGTGAGTATAGAGTATACTGTAAATACCAGTGGTTTCCAGTGCTTATTATGAAAATACATACTGAAGAACAAAATATAAATTGATCCAGAGTCTATGCAAAATTGTTTGGAAGCTGTGTAAAGAATGGAAGTATTAAAGAGGAATTGCAGATAGTAATTAGAAAATACTCCAATGGCAAAGTACAGGATATTTGTTGGACTGTGTTTTTCCTCTTATCTCGTTAGTTCCTTAAGCTTACAACAAATTATGGAGAAAACTCTCATTATATTCAATTATTACTTTCTTAGGACAAGATGATTCATTCCTGTTATGCTTGGATTTGGTGTTGCTCGCAGTGAACAGTTTCTGTGTAAAAAATGTTACATAAACTGCTTTATACAGCTGTGTAAAAAAAAAAATGCGCTTTTTTGGTTAAGAATCAAAGTACGAGATTTTTCTTTTACAATTTTTTATGAATCTGCTGTAAATATGTCATCTGAATATATGCATGGTTAGAAAGAGGTAGATTTAAATGATAATAGAAAATTATGTGCTTACTCCATAAAATACTTAATTGGTAAAAAGTGCATGGTTTTGAAGGAAACCAGTTTGGGAAAATAATTTACTTAACAAGAGATTGTCATGACTGATGATTGATTTGGCATTTAGAAACAAATGGAAGGCAAGAAGTGTCTGGTTCTTCAAAGTTTCCAAACCTTTGTATTTCTGTTTAGCATATTGTGGTGTCTCAAGCAGTAAGTAATTGTTGATTACAATTAGCTCCCTAAATACTGTTTAGTGTATTAATAGCAATTCTAATCTCAGGGATACTTGGTTACTTTAGATAGTCATGGAAGAGAGCTTCAGTTACATTTTGTTCAACAATTACATGTATCCATTAATATGGATAGAAAACTTTGGTTTTAAAATAGTGCATGTACTGTCGTTTAAACTGCTGTATATTTAGCAGGATAAATGTTATAAGCAACTGCTAACAGACAATACTCTGTTTTTTTGTAAGCAATTGTCAACATGCATAATGCCATTAAATCCAGTTACGCTTGAGAACTGCATAAGATATAAACAAATCTTTCTCTTTTGCACGTCCTTCTCCCACTGCCCCCCAAATTTCTAAATTTTAACAGTCTGGATTCATAGTCAAAGGTTTCCCTGACTCCCACATTGTCTTTTTTCTTTTCTGTGTGTACATTTGTCTGCATTCTTTTTTTATGCTTCTCCTCAGAGGATGCAAAAGGCAGCTAAAATCAAGAAAAAAGCGGTGTGTAAACTGTTTTTCTTGAATGCTAATGTTTGCTTACATTTTTTTTGTACTTGTTCTCCATGAACTGTTGTGTCTTTCATTATGGTTTCTCATAAAGTTGTCGTTTTGGTTTCTTTGTTAAGTAGTAGAACACTGGATGGAATAAAATGAACTCATTTTCCTCAGCGTTCATTTGCTGGAGTGCCTGTCTGCTGCTGCTTCTTCTGTCGAATACCTGTGGTTTGCTTAGTCCAAATATACAGCCAACTGTGAATTTTTTTTTAATGCAACACTTATTTTTATTTTACTAACCAAACTATTTTACCTGTGCCTGTGACTTAGTCTATATTTATTAAATTATTGCTGATATTTAAAAAGAAATAAAATAAATTTATCAGGTTAGTAGCTGGAACAGTTCATACAGGAGACATTTCACTCAGTCAAAAACTATAGTTCATGTAACTAAATACAGTTGACAAAAATAGTGCTAAAATTAAATTGTTCTTTGTGATGGTCTCAGATGAAAGCAATGCAAGTAGTCTCTGCCAAAGTACGTGCTTGATTTCTGTTTTGCTGGATGAGACTTAATTCAAAAATCTAAAATTAATCTGAATGAACTATAGGTATAGCTAAGCCTTTATAACTACAGAAAAGAGCAGCAAATACATCATTTTTCCTTGCAGTGTTTCATCCCAGAACCAGTCTCTAATCTGGAGACTGGTGCCCGCCTTTGGCACAGGGTGGTGGTACATTTTGTTCTCAGGCTGCTGACACAGGTGCTGCTAATAGTGCACTGTGGACAAGTAACCTGGAGGAACAAATTATTTCCTGCTGGAACTTAATACTGGAGTATTAAGTAAGCTCTGGGATGATGCTTCTGTGAGAGGCAGCAGCTGTTTTGCCACTTTTCTCACCTGTTTTCTCAGGTGGGCAGAGCCAGGACACACAGTCGGGAAGCTGCGTGGCATTACGCTGTAATCCCGCTGGCTCTGGGACCATGTTGTCTGATGGGATATGGGACTATTTCTCCAGTGAACAGATGTTGAAGCCTATAAGTCAGCCGATGGCTTGCTTTGATATGACAGAAATATTAATTCAGTGCTCAGCTCTTTGTTTTCTAGAAAAAAATAAACTAAAAATCTAAAAAAAAACCAAAAAAACATTCAACCTCCCCCTAGTACTGAGCACCAGCTTGCCCTTTTTGTGGTGAGTTCCCTGAAGATGGCAAGGGCTGAGCAGCTGATGGGGAGTAAGTCACTGTCTCAATTCTCCTACTTTCTCATTTCCAGTGCCTCAGGTACTGAAGTTCATCAAGTGGGGAAAAAACAGCTGTACTCTTCCTCCTGTTCTGGCTATAAATAGAGAATTTTAGTACTTGAGCTCTCAGTCCCACAGGCTCTAAAAATTTACTCTTACCCACAAAATCAGAGTAGGCCTCGCTCTTTGTATACATTAAGTGCATTCTTTGCATGTTTTTAGAAACACCTTTGAATAGCTATGTGGTTTGACAGTGCTATTGCCTCACATCACATTATGCTTGAAGTGATCAGTGAATTTGTCATTCTAAAGAGGAAACTTAAATTCCCCTTGTAACAAAGCATCTGTCTTTTTAGACTTCAGAGGGAGATTCCCAGGCCTTGACTGAAGTGGATCTGTTCATCTCCACACAGAGAATCAAAGTTCTAAATGCAGACACACAGGTAAGTTACGATTAAAACTCTTCAACAATAATGTTGAGTTAGACTGCATTCATACTATTAGTGGGAAACTTTACTAAAATTGGAAAAATTTACTGTTGTGAGAATATTCAGAAAAAGCGGGTTTAGATCTGCTTTTGTTGTAACACTTGCTATTTGCCAGTATAGTAATACTGACACCAGTTTTGTAGATTTGATGTAGTGGAAAATGTCTGCATGTTACTGAGATCTATAATTCAATTTAGGTAAAGAATCAAAAGTATTTTCCAGTGCATGTAACCCTGTTTCTCTGAAACAGTTTTGGTACCCAAATTTAAGGTCTAACAGGGAAGTCATTTGCTGCTTTGACCAAGCTATTTATATCTTGCCATTTTTAACATTTAACCTCCATTTTTTCTATAAATCACATCTGAGCTACTGTCCTCCTTGCTGTGGTCTCCACATGCTTATTTAGTATGAATAATTGATAATTTACCTTGGGCAATGATCAACCTCATCTTCTAGGAATACATACATCCTATAAGTGATGATCTTCCTAAGAAGGATATTTTTAAAGGAATTTATAATTAAACCTAATATTGAGTACAATAATCTCACAAGGTCTCTTAGGCTTTGATCATACTTACAGAAAGACTTCAAATTTTCAGTCTTAAGAGAGGGAAGTTTTAGTGATATATTTTGCTTTAGTTTTCACTAAAAAACTCCACAGTATGCAGCCAGCAGCAGTTGAAAAATGGTAAGACCTCAAGTTATGCTAAAGAACAAACCATTTAGAAAGTGCTTAGTTAAGCTAGATCTAGCTAAACTAGAAAATTCATCTTGTAGTATTTGGAAAATGGTTGGAGCGATCTTAGGCTACCCTTTCAATCATACTTTTCCAGAACTTATGAAAGTAATATTTAGTTGGGCTTTTTCAATAGCAGAACAGACCAAGGATTATAGGTACATTAAACTGTCAGCCAAATATCAAAACCAAACCCTTTGTAGGCAGTTTGTGAGTGGAGCAAAAGTCAGCACAGATTTGTCAAAAGTAATTCATGTCAAATCAATTGTTTTCTTTATTGACAGTGAATATATATATATTCATGGCACAGAAACAGCACACATCACCTATTGACTTAAATAAGGCTTTTATCTCTCATATATTTTCTACATTATATAATCTAGATACAAGAGATACAAGCAGACTAAAAAAATTCTGAGAGCATACTTATTTCCATTATATTGCCACACAGCAACATAAAGAGCAGAGGGAGACTCACAGGCATGTTTCTTTGATGTAGTACTGTTCAATATTTTCATAAACAACTGGGAAGATGGAAAGAAAATGGTTACTGAACTTGTTTCTTGCTGTATAAGATCAGAGTTCAGAAATATCATGTCTAACTGAAGAAATGAGCTGAAACTATAGGAGATAGTTTAATAAAAGAGGATTTTGTTTTGTTTTCATTTAGCATATAATTTGTATTTCTAACAATGCACGAGACACCTACTTCTTCCTGAAGTGTAAGAGAGTGTTACTATCTTTAATGGGAGGGTAATGATAGTAACTCCAGTAAATGGATTCTTTTTCTTTTAACACAAGCAGATGTCCTTAACATGCCACTGCAACTCCCGAGATGGAGCCAGATGGAGTAGAATATCCGATCTAACATGGGTAGCAGTATCTGCAATCTGCCATCCATAAATTGACCTGATACTGCATTTCATCCACGATAACCAACACCTCTATTTGTTACAACTACAGACAATTCTTGATAAATGAACAGCTACAGTTTATAGTTGGACCGTATGGCAGTAGATAAATAAGTTCTCTTTGTTGAGTAAGGATTAGTCTTAGTGGAAGTCACTCTTGCCCTTCCTTAGGGGCATTTCAGCTGAACACCAACCCTTTTAAAAATAAAAAAGGAAAGTCCATTGAGGCAGACCATAAACACTTTCTCAAAGTGACTGTTACCTTATTCTCCTGATTCCCCTGAGATTTCTAATGATATAAAAATGCAGTGCACCATGAAGAATGGTATGTAGTGTGAGCTGTTCAACTAGATGAAAATAGCAATATTGGAAATTATTATAATTACAAGCTCTATAGCGTTTGCCTTTGGTTTTTTGGCTTGCCTTCCCCCCCCCCCCGGGGTCTTACAGAGAGCTGTAAGAGACAAATTCCCATAAGTGTTTAGCATTGCTCTCAACATGCTTTTGCATTTTGGCTTGGTAATATTTTTCAGTGCTAGTGAAGTTTCCCGACTGGTGTAATTACCATAGGTCTATTTCAGCTGGTGTGGCAGCTGGCAGAGACAATCTGTTCTTTCATGGCTTTATCAATTATATAAAACCTATTTCTGCAGTGTGCCATCCATGTTTCAATCCATCTGTAGTGTTGTATAGCTCACACGAGGTAGCAGCCGATTTAAAATGTAGAATTTTCAGTGAAAAAATGACAGGCGGCAGGGCTCCAAATGCTGAGTGGCATCAGTGAGGTGTATTGCCACGTTGGAACAGAGCTAGCTCTGGTGAGTCCCTTCCCTCAGCAACATGAGGAAGTGGCACCCCTGATACTTTTTAGTGGCTTATGCATTTAGTTATTAAATACATTCGGCCCAAGCTGACCACCAGTTTATTGTGTGTGGTAGAAACAACTTTAAGTTTGGCCACATGCCTGCTGCGTATGAGAGCAAATCTCCCCTGCCTGCCATGGCTTTCAGAGCTTGCAGTCAGTGCACAAAACCAGCAAAAGTATCACAGCAGCCTCTCCTACCTTCTTCTCTCTTCGGTGAAGAGAAGCTGGGAGTGAAGCAACTTTTTCTAGCAGAGAAAAAGAAAGAGACAGAAGTCACACATGTATGTGCAGAGCCTCTGGTAGATGATTGGTCCCATAAAATTTTCTGCCTCATTAGGCTGTCTAATTCACACTCTCACAGGACTATATCAATTGAAAGCTTGGAAAAATGCTTAGGTTTTCCTCCTTCAGGTGTTCTCTGGTTTTCAGGAGGGACAAGTGGAATTCTAAAAGAATTCCTTAGAAAGAAGGAGAGGGTTTGAAAAAGGGGTCTCTGGTCAGGGACAGATAGAACAAGGGGTTTGAAAACAGCCAAGAGAGAGGCTGAATTTCTAAGGACAAATATAAGGATAACAAGGAATGGATGGGACTAGAAAAGTGATGAGGGAAAATCATAGAAAAGCAGATGGGCAGAGATGAAAGGTTTAATGGGAAAGTAACAAAGGAGGAGGTGGTGACAGTGAGATAATGGTGATGGAAAATAGAGTGGAATGGAATGTGGAGTGAGAAAGGAAAGAGTCAAGTCACAAATCAGTCAAAGATGTTTACAGTCACTATATTTTATTTGAAGTCTTCCTAATTCTAATTGCATTAGACAGACAAAAGGTGGGAGGGCATGGGGGGGATGACTGCTTTCACCTCTACAAGGGGAAAACACACAAAAAATTCTTTGAATAAGTTCTGTGTGATGCTAAGGATACAAAGGATTTCTTGGCAGGTGAGATTAAATGCACTCATTTTCCCAGTCTATTCACTCTTGTGCACACTGCACGTATGATTACACCCTTACAGAATACTTAGTGCAGACTGCTGAAAAGTGGTTATCTCTGCAGAGCTCCCAAGATCCTGCTGAGGGATGTCAATTATAAAACATTTTTCCATACAAGGACAAGTGCTATAAATCCTACTGAGCCACTGCAACCCTTAGAGATAGCCCCTGAAACCATCTCTTAACCATCATCACTTCTTATAGTTTAGGGCTAAGCATAAACATTTTATTTCAAGCCTCAGAAGAATCATTGCAATAATTTTATGGGTAGTGATTCTCTTCAGTAAGACAGCTGGTTCTAAGAAACAATGATTACTTATATTTTTCTCTCTTTGTCAAGTTAAATAGACTGAAATTCTTAAAACGATTACTCTTGTTGACTTGAGGAAAAAATCTTTCTTTCTTAGGCCTTAGAGATGTGTTCAGCTAATGGTTAACTAATACCTAGCTGCTCGTATAAAGGATGCTGCTTCTTTTATAAATGATGAAAATCTTGTATTATCTCATACCACATTATAGGGTTTTTTGGCAGATCAGGTATCAAGGGAAACCCTGACATAATAGACACAGCAAGGAGGGTACCTCAGTCATCTAGTATCACTGATTTAGATGAAAACTGACCTCATGCTGCTCAGTGGGATATTCTGATACATATTAAAAGCCACTAGCAGATAATTTTAAAAAACCCAAAAAACAAACAAACAAACAAAAAAACCTAAAAGGCCTTCTTAGTTAAAAAAAAAATCAACAAAATAAACAGCAAATGTGTAGTCAACTTCTCTTTCTTCACATTAGAAATATCCACATATAAATCCAAGTAAATGCCCAAAGCAGCAGAGAAAACCTCAGATTTGGCCAAGAACCAAAGATATTTTAGACACCAGAAAGCAATTTACTGTCATAAACCTAGCAGACATCACAAAGTAAAGCAAAACAAATTGATTCATTAATAAGTATTTTTCTAATTCCACTTCAGACAGAATTTAGTGAATGTTTTTAGCTGTTTGGGTGGTGAAGGGACATCCTCAGCTACCTTGGTCCTTAAAACTATTACACTTTCTGCTGTTATCAGATTGAGCAATAAATAAAAGTCTGGAAAGCCCTCCATATGGACCAATGACACCAACAGGAAGGAATTTCTTTCCTGGGCCCTTTCTGTTTCTTAAATAACAGGTCATCTTTACCATGGCAAAATATGTAAGGAAATGACAGAAAACAAAGCTAACAAAGCACGGTTTGGAGGCACTTTCTTGGTTTTCACTTCAATAGAAAATAGGTACTTAGCATAAGGTTTTAAAGTAAGCATCAACTAGTTTCAGAAAATTCAGGTTTGAAATGTCCCATGAAAATAGGATGGGGACTCTTTTTGTCTTAAAAAAAAAAAGTTGTTCAACCAGTGGCAACAGATTTGATTCAGGACAGCACAGCAGCCATGTCTGAGAGCTGAATTAATTATGCTGGCAGCCTCCTATTGAAATTACCTCTCATGAGCCTCCTGCGGTCTCCTCTTTGTCACACAGGAAGTGCAAAGGTGGTGTGACAGCTGTAACAGGACACAGGTGTTTTACTCGCATGAGGGCAGAGCAGAGCCTGGCTCTGTTTGAAACTGAGAAGGAGTAAAGGGCGAGCACTCCCAGTACAGAGGAGGAGCACCTCAGCTTGGCTGGTGGTGTGTGGCAGCAGGGCATGAGGGGGAACAGACTCACATAGTGAAGAGAAACACACAGTCCTTCAGTGTCTCCTCAGGAAAAAAATATAAATCATCACCGCCTTAAAATATTGTTTTGTGGCTTCTATGCATTCTTACAGCTAGCAGCCTTTTTCTCATATTTTGTCAAAATTATCAAAATAACCAGATAAGCATTACTAACATAAGTTATATTACCCTTTTTTCCCTAGAAATTTCTTTTCCTCTGTAATTACACACAGATTGCAGTAAAAGGGATATTTTCAAGGCACTTAAAGGAAGTACAGTCAACTAGATTACTTGATTGCATGAGCTTTCCTAAAACATTTTAAACCCAAGAGATTCTTAGCATTATGGAACACCTTCTGTAGCAACACACCTTTCTGGGAATCTAAGTTGTGGCTTTTTATTTATTTTTATCTTTTAAAAAAACTAAAGAAGAAATCTGGTTGCTTACAGTGTCTTAAGTAGAACCTGTATGAAGGTACAAATAATTGTAAACAATGATATCATTCTGATTGTCTTTGCAGTCCTAAATATATCAAAATCCTTTGAAATTATCACTGTAGCAATGTGGCATACATTTTTATTAAAATAACATTATTTTACATACAGAAATCTTTTTATGACAATTAGACTGCTAGCTGTTGAGCCACATTAATTTATTCATGCTCAGTGCTGAGTTCAGAAATAATAAAAATTATTACAAGTTCATACTTAGTCGTGCATAGAAACTGTTATAAAATGTCCTTGAAGGTTCCTCCTTCGGAGACCTCATTGTTCTTTTACATAAGAAACACTTGATAGAAGCACAAACTAGAGATGGAAACAAAAGATAAACTAGTAATCGCTGAAATAAACCAAGTTTAGAGGCAACATATCCTTCTTAGACTACCAATATGCACTCATTTATCATTTGTCCAAGGTAACTCAGTACTTACTGAATAATGATATATTCCTGTGAGAAAAACATTTGGAAGTAGTAGGCTGGGATTTCCCTGCTAAATGTAAAATAAGAGTTAAAAAAGCTAAAGTAATTAACAGAATGCAAAGCTCAGGGATTTGAGATAGAGGCAGGAAGTTTCAATACTTTTTCATACTCCTCATGTGTTCTTACATAAGAAGTGTTCATTAGGATCAAGTTTGGACAGGTTTCCACTTAAAACCATTCTTGAGTTGGGTTTTCCCAGCACAACCAAACTGACAGCCTAATAACATTGACCCAGACCCAGGTGTCAGACCCAGACCAGCTCATGCCAAACTGGTCTGAGATATGTAGGTAACAAAGAAAAACTCTTTAAAATTCTCCCTACAGAGAAGGCCAAATACTGCCTTCATAGCTCTTTACAAAGAAAGTATCACTTCACTGTATATGGGAAAATGTTACCTTAGATATTACTGCTAATATAGGATATGATTAAAAAAAAAATTTGGAAATTATAACATTTTTGCATATGCAGATCACTTCCCCAGAACATACTCTGGCATTGTGAAATGCATACACTTAATTCTGCAAAACCAATACAAAAGGGAAACATTTTCCAACAGCATGAAAATGTCTATAAAACAGAAGTACAGCTCTTCATTATTGCTTTACAGTAGCATCCGTGTTGTTACTGCTCAGGCAACACTCCACTGAAGCCCATTTCTTGAACAGCCGCTGTGCCTCCAGCTGGTTTGGGGCCCATCAACTACGCAGGAGGTGTCAGACCTGGGTCCATAGAAAGTGCCTCCAGCTTTTGTCACTCTCAAGCAATAGGCCATCAAGGAGGGAGACGATGCTGCCTTTGTGCAATAACAGCAGGCATGAAGAATGACTTTATTTCTCCTTGCTTTATGTAGGAAACAATGATGGATCATGCGTTGCGCACAATTTCATATATTGCCGATATTGGTAACATTGTGGTTTTAATGGCGCGACGCCGCATGCCAAGATCAGCTTCTCAAGACTGTATTGAAACAACACCTGGTGCCCAGGAAGGAAAGAAGCAATACAAAATGATATGCCATGTCTTTGAATCAGAGGATGTAAGTAAACAAAATTAAATGTGTTTAAACAGTATCTGTCATTTAGAGAATCTCTGAAATGACATCTAATTTCTTGAATGAATGTTTATTGTCAATAACCTTTTCTCACTGAAGCTACAGGTAACCTGTGGAAACATTAGCCAGTTTTTTTGTCCATATACAATCTCTGTTCAATCTCCACAAATTCATCTTGCAAAATCATGTCTCCTTCTCAGTCCCAAAATAGCCACTCTTTGTCTCAAAAGTACAGAATCATTTGTGTTCTTTCAACAATGCTTCCCCAAATGCTTTAGTACGTAATTAATTGGAGTTGTCTGGAAGTCACTTGCTATTCATGACCAAAATTACCTTATGAAATGTCAACTTGATGCTTCATCCTGAATTGGATCCTTTAGTCCAGTAGGTTGGCACATAATGACATACATAAGCCTCCAGACACTTGAAAAAGACATGGAACTCATAGCATCATAGAATCATAGAATGGTTAGAGTTGGAAGGGACCGTAAAGATCATGGAGTTCCAACCCCCTGCCATGGGCAGGGACACCTCTCACTGGACCAGGTTGCTCAAAGCCCCATCCAGCCTGACCTTAAACACCTCCAGGGATGGGGCATCCACAACTTCCCTGGGCAACCTGTTCCAGTGCCTCACCACCCTCACAGGAAAGAATTTCTTCCTAATATCCAATCTAAATCTGCACTTAGACTTCTAGTTTAAAATCATTACCCCTAGTCCTAACACTACTC
>VZRU01008167.1:6932-20372 GCA_013398155.1 Pedionomus torquatus
GAGCAACCTGGTGTGGTGGGAGGTGTCCTTGCCCATGGAACTAGATGGTCTTCAAAGGTCCCTCCCAAACCAAATCCCTTCCTCACCCCAGGTTCCAGAGTTTTCTTGGCTGGGAGCACTCCCGTGGCTCAGTTCTTACCTTCTCTTCCCCTTGGGGGGCCCTCTCACAAAGCACCAATCCACGCTGATGGGCTGCCCCATCAGCTCCTGGCCATTCAGCCCCTCCATGGCTGCCTGCGCTTCTTTATAGGTTTCATACTCAACAAGAGTATATCCCTGAGGGGGGAGAGGAGGGAGCGTGAGCTGCAGCTGATCCTGGCAGGGGGAGATCCCAGGAGGGGCCAGGGAGGATAAGTCCTCCCCTGAGCCCCGTTTGATCCCAGCCTCCATGGAGAAAGAGAAGCACAAGCATGTTTTGAATCCAGCTGGCACCACATGGACGAGTTCCAACACCCCGTAAGCCAGAACAGCGGTAGCAAAGGCACCCAGAGGCTCGAGGGACAAGCACAGCCTACACTGAGCAACCCCCGTCCTACCTTCAGGTAGCCCGTCCGTCTGTCAAGGTTGAGGTGGATGTTTTTGATCTCGCCGTACTCTGCAAATTTGTCATGGATGTCTTCTTCCGTCGCCTCCTCATGAACCCCAGTAACGAAGAGAATCCAGCCCTCCACCGCTGCGGGCAAGAGGGACAAGAGTGACCTGAGTGCAGGACATGCTCCAGCGCCGGTTGTAGGGGTCTCAGGGAAGGAGTGTCCCCCCCCAAAAAAGCTGCACTGAAGCACAGAGTGAGGCATAGGGAGGTGGGAAGGGGAGATGGAGCCCTAGAGCACAACACTCTTGGCTCAGCCCAGGGTAAATCCTGGCAAGGAGGGGACAGGCTCTGTCCCAGCAGGGTCTGAACCCCAATACGGAGCCAAACACATCACGCTCCCCCAGTCTCCCCATGGTGAGGGCTGGGGATGTGCCTCTGGTGATACTCACACCTCTGTGGGCCCGGCTCATCGCCATCCTGCTCCACGCTGTCGTAGTCCTCACGCACACGGGCCCGTGAGCCCTCCTCTGACACAGCAAAGTTGGGGGGAAAGAGAAACGGGGAAGTGGTGCCATCACCCAGGAGGGCAACAGGGCTCAGACCACCACAAACCCATTTAAAACTCCCCAAAAGCACAAAGGCAGCTGGGGGTTCACACCAGCCCCCTCTCCTAAGCGTTTAAGGCAAACCAGGAGAGTGGTGGCTGCAGAGGTGGGCGTCCACCCCAGTGCTTGGTGGGCGCAGAAGGGTTGGGTGCGTCGGGTGCTGCTCACCTGAGCCAAAGCCTCGGCCTTTCCGCTTCTTGGCTTTCTCCTTCAGCTTGTGGATGCTCTCTGCAGGGGAGAGAGGAGCGAGTCGGAACCAGGGAGGGGACCAGGCCGGGCAGGACATCCCTGGGCCAGGCAGGACCTCCAGGCCCAGGAGAACCCCACAGAGAGGGCAGGAACTGTCCCCCCGGGACCGATCGGGCCCCCCTCAGACAAGGAAGAAGCCCCACCCCGAACGGGGCAGGAGCCCCTCGGGCCCAGCAGAAATCCCCAGGGCCGGGCAGGACCCTCCCAGGGCCAGCACCAAGGCCTGGGGGGAGCGGAGGGAATCGGACCGGGCTCAGGCACCCCGAAGTGGGGACGGGACACGTCTGGAAGCGACGGGACGGGCTCGAAGCCCGGGTAACAGATCCCGAGACGGGACGCCGAGACGAGGGAGCTCTGGGCCAGGCGGCGGGACCCGACCGTTGGGGACCAGCGCCAGCACTTCCTCACCGTCGCCATCCTCGTCCATGGCGAAATCCTCGCCTCCCGCCTCATGAAGATCCAGCACGTCCGCCATTTTGCCGCTCTCAGCCGCCGCCGCCGCAATGCACGCCGGGAAGCGCGCCGGAAGAGCCGCCATCTTGGGGAGGGTGCGTGTCGGAAGCGCCCCCACCGCCATCTTGGGGAGGTCAAGGCAACTCGTCCCGCCCGAGCCTCCATGATGGGGAGGGCGGGAGCTTCATTCCCCCTCCTCCCCGAACTGGGACAAACTGGGTACATACTGGGACTAAATTGGGACCTCTGTCATCCCCCGAGGTGGCAACAGCCTGGCTGCTCTCGGGGTACGAACTCCTGCGCAGGGAAGATCGCAAGGAGAGGCTGGAGTCACAGTCAGCCCCAGAAGAGAGAAGCCACCACAGCAACCCCCAAAATCTATTGTTTTATTGTATAAAATCATACATACAAACGACAGCGATGCACGGCAATTGACCCTTTCAACTTCACATTGAACTGCCCAGCCTCAACAAGGAGAACAACCCATTTCAGACTCTGAGAAAACCCAGAATAGTTCATTTACCTCCTTCCCAGCACAACTGGAGACTGGAAATTGGTGCCCAAATTCCCCAAAACACAGGCCTGGGAACGTAATTTTTTCCTCTTCCACTGGGACCGACAGAAACACCACAATTATCCCCGATCTGATTTTTGATGGGGGAGTGTGGACGACCCCGTGGGGGTGTTTGCAGAGAGTTTTGCTAAAAATGTTAACATCCCAAGGCACAAAAGTGTCACAAAAAAAGGGTTTTCAGGGTGTTCCCTCCTTTGCAGGGCCAGGACGTGGGAGAAATCACGGTGTCACCCCGGGATGGTGCCACGTGTAAAGCAGAGACGTCCGACCCCGCGCTATGCCTACAGCAAGTGAGTAAATTCCAAATATAAGGCCTGTAAAAAAAAAACAAACAAACCAAAACCAAGAAAAACCCAACTCCACCCCATTTACAATCACATTTATAAACATGTTAAACATTAATACTGATGTGTAAAGAGGCTGCATATAAAAAATATATATATAAAAAAACCAAAATAGGCTCATTAGGACAAGGATACAAAACTAGAATACCTACAGATAATGTGATTTAAAAAAAAAATCTCAATTCAATAAGGAATATTGCTGGAATCCCCAGGGGCAGTCATTCCTGGGAACAGCCGTGGCCCCAAAGTTTGTACCTCTCCCTGGGGCGGGGGAAAGCCTGGAGAAAGCTCAAAACTGCACCCTCAACATTCTACAGATTTAGTAGTGTTAGGTATGGAAAAGAGTAAGAAATTGTTTTAAAAAAGTAATGTATATAGAGGTGTTTGTTGCAGGAAGGGAATAAGCTCCACAGCATTTTGTCCAGCTTCCTCCCCAGGACAGGCTCGGTGTGATCTGACCTGGAGAACTGCTCAGCAAACAAACATTCCTAAGAATTCTCCCCAAAACCTGTCAGTTTGGCCAAACTGGGACCAAACCCTCCTTGGAGCTTTGGGTGGTGGGGCCTGGCTCTGGTGCAAAGGATTAAACAGGTTTTTTGTTTAAAAAAAAAAAAAAAAAAAAAAAAAGGAGCCTTAAATGCTGTTCTAGTTGACAAAGCCTAAAAAACCTTAGTCTTCCCCTTCTTATGGCTCCCAAACTCCAAAACTCTGGCATGGCTTTTGAAACCTTCCTTGGAAAGGTCAACATTTGGCTGCTGTTTGGTTTGGAAGCTGCTCCAGAGAGAACAGCACATCCATCTGTCCTTTCTTGCAAGATACTTCCCCCCAAAAAACCCACCAAGGCTCCAATTCCATCAAAATCAACTGGGATTTTCATAGGGATTCATGAGATTCCGCCATTTCCACCCAGCCAGACTGGGCTGAGCACAGCAATGAGCCAGAAAGGATGGAAAAGGCAGAGGGTCTGTCCGGTGCCTATTAATTAAACTGCCAAATCCAATCCCTTAATAACCCCATGGCCTTTTGTAATTAGGTGCGTTATTTACTCGGAGAATACACTTTTCCAGGAGGGAAAAGCCAGAGCATGGAAAGCTGCCACCACTCAACAGGGTGAGGGCAAATCCTGCCCAGGGGTACACTGGAATGTGGTGGGATTTACCAAAATCCCAATTTTAAATCTCTTTTCCACATTTGGGAGTATTTCCCTCTTGTAGTGCTACATAGAATGTGTTGGTTGGTTGGTTTTGTTGGTATTTGTTTTTTAATTAGTGTGCTCATCATGGAGTTTTAAGACCCCTCCTCTACCATAGAAGCAGAAATAATAATAATTAAAAAGAAAAAAAAAGCAGGTCTGGATGCCAGCAGCTCTGGGGAACAGCAGCTTTTCAGAGAGAACTGGAATTTCAGGGAATGATGATTCTATAGTACCAATGGACAGGGGAGGTCTTGGAGGAGTAATACCCAAAAGACTGCATTTTTAATGCAAAAAAAGGGACTGGAGGGGTCTGAAAGCAAGTATTAAAGTTTAAAATATCTGTACAAGAGCTATTTTTGCCCCTTTAAAAAAAAATCTTTAAAGTGTGCAAACGGGCCACGGTTCAGGAAGAGGCATTAACATGCTTTAACGTGAGGCGGGAGGTGTTGGCAGAAGGATTTGCAGGGGGCAGAGTCTAGCAGTTGGGGGGGTGCGTGCCCCCCAGCTGGCCGGCCGCCAGCATCAGGATGTCTTTCTTCTCCTTGTGGAAACGCAGCTCCTTCCCGGCCAGCCGGGCCTCGTCCAGCTCTCTCTCTGTAGAAGCCAGCTCTCTGGAAAGAGCCCCTGGGCTGGTCTGTTCCCTGTTCACCCAGTCCATGGCCATCTGGTTGCGTATGTCATCGTCCAGTGCACGGTGGGAGTAGTGGGCCAGAACCTCCTGGGGATAAGGGACAGAAATGGGGCAGTTTAGGAAAGATGAGTCACCAGACAGGACACATGGCACTTAGTGGCATCTGGCTTCCTCGCCAGAAGGCTGTTGCAGTGTTAGAATTAAAGAACCCCAAACACTTAAAAGGTGCTGTTTCGAGGAGTCTGGACTCACCTGCCGTGAGCACTGCCTCTCCCGCATGGCTTTCAGGCTGCCGTTCCAGTGCAGGAGCTGGAAGACGGTCATCAGCTCCTGCAACGGCAAAAAGGGGACAGTCAGGCCACAAGGGAGCTTGAGGACAAGGGCTCGGCCTCACAAACTGGTTTCCAGCTTTGGGAACAAGGAGGTGAGAAGGATTTTGCAGCATCAGGCCCAGTCCTTTGTGATTGAGAAGGATGTTTGCAAACTCTGGAGGCCATAAACAAAAGGCTGCCAGTGCTCATGAGTTTAAGTTTTATCAAAAAGACAAGAAAAGCACCGAAGCTGGGAGGAAGGCAGCAAACGTCCTCCGAGCTGGTGTACAAGGACAAAGCCCGGCTCAGCCCTCCCAGACAAAAATCCCCTGGCCAGATGAGTGGATTAGGAGAAGACAAAGACTCTGAAGCTTCTCTCTGCCCCAGGGATTTCAGGATTCAGCAGGAGAGACTCTGTCATCTCACAAATTCCACACTAACCCACCACCTGGAGCGGGTGACAATCCCACGTTTTCCAAGATAACAGCTCTCTTCTCAAGGCCACCCAAATTTCCCCTCATAAACTCTCTGGCTTCCCAAAGACAAACACAGCCTGAGGAATATACACAACAGAGTCACGCTCTGTAAACAGGACCATTAATATAAACACTTCTCTCTTCCGCCTACCAAGCTATTTCCATTCAAGGGAAAGGAGCCAGGCAAGAAATCAGCTGGGGGAAAAGTTTGCCTGCAGCAAAGAACCCCAAATACAGCAGAATTACCGTCTCGTTTCTCCTCTTCTAAAAAATGCAGTTCCAAGCGGTGTGGTTACAAGTCAAACTTGGCTGCACACAAATTGTTTCAAGTTACTTTTGGAGCCCCAAGTTGAAATGGATTCAGGAGTCTCAAAGCGCTGCCATAACGTCTCTGTACGTTACACAAATCCTGAGTCGTGTTCTAAGAGGAAAACCCCACTTTTGTTCTAAATATAAAGCACTATGGATGTAGCACTATGGACCCAACCACTCCTCGAAGCACAGTGTTGAATTCTGAATGGTACCTGGAACTCCAGCATAGATTTTCCCTTGTTGGATTCCAGCATGAAGCGGAAAGCACCAATCCCGGTGTTGGGATTATCAGCTTCCTCCCGATTGCCCTGCAAGAGACATTCCGCACCTGAGCTGCAGCTCCTGACCAAGCGGGCATCACCTTCACTTCAGCAATTCCAGCTCAGATTGAGCCTTACACACCTCAGCCTTGTCCCAGCAGATGCAGGACCATTACCAGCCTAATTCAGCCTCAAATATTTGGATTACTCACTGCAGCTCTCACGGAGCAATGGAGCCCACTCTGCTTTTGACAATACCACTTAAAGTGGGATTATTTTTCAGCCCATGATGGCAATTTCCAAGTTCTTGCAACACTGTGGGCACAATCAAGCATCCTGTGATCATGCAGCAGAAACTCCCTCCAGGATAAAGTATAATTAGGGAAGTAAAGGAAGAATGCAAAGCTCCTGCTGCTAGAAATTAATGTTTCTGGAAAAGATTTGGTTTATGGAAAGCTGACCAACGTCGCGACCCAGTCGCAGAAGGGCCACGTGAATGGATGGCTCGGTCTTACTGTCCTGCCCCTGAGCTGAGGGAGCACAATGAGGCTCGAGAGTATGGGAGGGGAACAGGAGAACAAGAATTAGTTGGACTAGATGAACTCCAGAGGTCCATTCCAACTCTGACAATTCTGTGATTCCATGAATTAAAGTTACATGAATTACAGTTAGTTTTAACGCTCAGAAGTTGCTGAAAAAAAAACTGGCAAAGAGTTCCAGATGTCAAAGAAAACATCTCTTCCCATGATTTGAGGTTTTCCCCAGCAATGGCAGCATCTGGGCAAGGAGAAACCTTACATTGAAAGATGCCAGGGCCTCTGATACACTCTTCTCAATGAACTCATCTGTGATCCTCCGTGAGGGATGCTCGTTAAAGACAGAGTTCATCAGCGCAATCTTCGCCGCGCTCCTTCGGGCTTCAGCCTTGGTTGGGCAGAACTGAGGAGAGACAAAAGACTGTCAGGACAGACAGACAGACAGTGAGACATCTCTTTGGTCCTGTGCTCCAAACCTTCCCCAGCAGCGTGAGGTGGGAATCGGGTGGCGATGGTGGGTAGATGTGGAAAATCATGTTTCTCAGCCATCCTGAAATCATTAGGAGCGAGCTTTAACCCTCAGCCATCCCAGCCACACTGAACACGGAGATGAGGCAGCTGAACTCAGCACGTAGTGTCTGCAGCTGGAAACGCCACCAATTGGGTTGTCAACAAAAATTAACAAGCTTAAAACCAAAACGTAACCAAAGGGCTCTCAAGCAGGAGGACAGCTCTTCAGGACAGGCAGAAACTGTTTCTCCTGGAGCTGTCCTTCAATCCTAGACTAGAGAGTAACTGCCTAAAGCCGCTGCAGCAAAGGAATCTGAAACGTGGGACCCCTTGTGACTTTTGGCCCTTAATCTTAGGTTGGATGTTTTCCTTTTCAACAGAAAGAGGAGAGAAACCAGTGATCCAATGTCACAATTTGATTTCTAGAGCCTTTTGGTACCTCCAGAAGAGGTTCTGGGTCAAATGCAAGGCCCTTGCAAGGAAATATTCCTCCACCAGTTTGTCTGAGCCACACACAATGTATATACATTTAAATAATGTAAATAAATCTCTGCTTAATCCCAGGAAGAATGAAATACCAAAACTGGCCAATCTAACTACAGTTTTCTCTGATACCACGTATCTGACCTCAGCACCACAACATCCCAAGTCAGTCACATGGAGGGAACACAGAACATACAGTAAAGTAAAATTTACATCCACACCAGATAGGGATTTTATAGGCAATTAGCAATACTTACTGGTCAGCTGGAAATTAAAGAGGATTAGAGTCAGATCCATGTCACCCTCATGCTTCAAATCAGCACGAAAACGTTAATGGTGTATTTGAGTGCTAATTTTGATGGGGAAAGATTCTTGGGTCACCAGAGTTTGAGGGTTTTGGGGAGTGAGCGATGTCACGGGTTCAGCCTCCAGCCGAGCCATCCTACCTGGAAACTGCCGAAGCAGCTCCCTCCCGGCAGGGTGACGTAGCAGACGTACGGGGGGCTGTTGGACGGGACCATCTCATACACCACCAGGGCTCCGTTTTTCAGGTCAGCCCCGCGCGACTGCTTCATCTGCCAGAACTCCTGGAGGGCCTCTACAACGTTGACTGAGGAGACAGAAACAGAAATCAAGTTCAGACGCAGAACACAAGACCCCGGGAAGCGGCTTTCCTTAGGTAACACCGGCATAAACTTAGTGTTTTCCTGCCTACAGCAGCGGGGCCCTGCCCAGGGAGCTCAGCTCTGTCTTGTATTAAAACCATCGGCTTCAAAGGAAGCTGTGGTTGCAAAATGTCAACCCAAACACACTTCTCCCAGCAGGAGGAACCTCAGGAGAACCACCAAGTTAGAAAAGAACGCCTCCTACAGAAAAGCTTTGCTTGGAAAAACTGACTTCAGGAAAAGCTTTCAGCAGAGGACTGGGGAAAGGCTGTGGAGCAGCAGGTCAGTGGGGTGTTTTTCCTCCCTAGAGGGTTGTCAACAAGCTCAGCAGGTTTGCTCACCTGCCTCAGGTGCTCCCCAATATTGACATTCCTACCTTTAAGATAAAAATAAAGCAGCTGACCCAGGCGTGCACAGTCAGTGCTGCAGAAACCACCTGCCTTTGTGCTGAACATCACGTATCCAGCTCAAAACAACAGCCTGGAGACGTAAGAAGTGATCCCGTGGCGTGAAGCCTGCCGAGCTGCAGCTTTTTGGCAGAACTCCCTGTAATAGGGGTGGGAGGATTCGGCTGCACACCAGAGCGTGGAACAGCGGAGAAGGCAAACACCTCACCAGCCAATCTCCTTTGTGCCACTCGGCCTGGGAGGATGGAGATCCAAACGGTGAATCACAGGATAAAAACAGGATTAGCTTGGTTACAGTAAGTGTTTTTTCCATCCTGGTGAGGAAAGCGGAGCCTAAAGCCCTGGTCGACTTTAGTAATTAGAAGTCTTTTCAGAAGTCAGTTTTAAAGCAGGCACCAAATTTGCTGGACGGGGCCCGTTCACTCTGCAAGCTTTAACCACCCATCAGCTGGCCCACATGCAGTCCTCACAGCAATCAGCTTGTAGCCCAAATCCATCAGATTAAATTCCTCTTACTTTTATTTTAACCTGCATGCAAGAAGTAGAAGTGTTCACTGATACAACGAGGCTGCCCTGTTTTCTTATACTTTTTGAATCCCCAGCATTGCCAGGAACTTCCTTCCACCTGTTCTAAGTTTTATTTTGTCGAGGTTTGGGCACAAAAATGACCCTTATAGTGCCTAACACTCTAAGCCACATCAAATTTGCTCTAAGCTGCTTTCTGGATGAAGAGTTTGACAGGTGGCTGGAGAAAAAGCCTTTACTCAGCCCCTCCTCAGCACTCCTCCTCTCAGCCTTTTTAATCTCAGCTTTGAAGCAAGAGGATCTGCAAAATAGATTATGGCAACTCCTCACTAACGCAAGGACCATTCTAACAGAGAAAACGAGAAGAATACCCCAAAAATCCTACTGCAAGCTCTCTGAGGAGCTGCTCGTGCTGCAGTAAGCAAGACCAGGCTGCTCTTCTCACGCCCTGGGGTAAGGCATAAAAGGGAGGTGACTCTGGGGACGCACCTGAAGGTGCCAGGCCCATCACAGCCACCCTGCCCAAGCTCTCTGCTTGCCCACACGGGGTGTTTTTTAGGTCTTTCAGGAACCTGAGCCTTTTACTTTGTTTTATTGTTTTCTGTAAGATGAAGCCAGGCGAGGACACACCAACACTTAGCTCCTCACCAAGAATTTCCCTCCTCTTTTAGGCTTTTCAGGGCATTTATTCCTAAAGCAGTTGCTTTGGATTTGTTTCAGGTTTAATCTGGGGCCTTTTTTCTTTTTGTTTTGTTTGTTGATGAGACATGCGAAACAGGGGCAATTTTCCACTGCAGACTAACAAAAAGCCACACAAACAATATTCAGTTCCCTGCCAGTTCTCCCAGTGCACCCGTACCCAGACAGAATTCCCACCCATCCCGGCAGAATCCCTTTCCAGGGCCAGTGTCAGTCACGCACATAATCCCTGGCGGATTTTGGGGAGACAATGCCCAATTCAATGAACGGCTTCAGGGACTCTTCGGCAACAGAGACTTCACAGCAGCGAACACACAAGAAACGGCAACGCTCCATCAGGCAACACAAATTTCAACAACACACAGAATTACTGTGAAAATTCAGAGAAGTTCCACTTTGGTTGAATTTAGTGAAGTCTGAAAAGTGGCATTAAGAGTAGGTTAATGAGAAAACACCACGCAATATGAGCACGAGATTCTGTTTTCAACCCAAGACAAGGGTTCCTCTGTGCCAGCTGCTGGCTGGGTACTTTGCTAGCAACCGGAGCAAGAGGTCAGACAGCTGAGAAGCATCCAGAAGTTTTCTTCCCAGAATGGCTTTAATGACCCCAGCTGCCGCAGGCGGGATGGTTCTGGGAGACAAGAGAGTAAAATACCTAACTGAGACTCTAAAAAAGCTTCAGAACAATACACTTATATAGGGCCGGAGAGCAAATGGCACTGTGAGCAGAGCCCAGGCTGTCTGCCCTCTCCTCAGCGCTGCTCTGGCACCAGCACCGCACGTTGCGGCCGCAAACACAACCTTTGTTTGAATTGCCTCTGGATCAATGATTTTTCAGCCTTGCTCATTCACCCTCCTCTTCCCATGAACTCACAAAATAGCGGTGGGGGGGAAAGAGGCAGGCTATGGAAAGATTTTTAGCTTTTCAGAACAGCTCACAGAATGGTTTAGGTTGGGTCCTAAATCCTGTTATGTCTCCATGCTTCCTCGAGGAATCAGGGACACCTTCTGCACCCTGAAGGATCTGAATCCCATATGGAGCACAAAACACAACGCCCGGGCTGGGGAGAACACGGATTGAAAAACAACGGGACAGTTTTGATGCAGGCAAAAAGAAGTGATGCATTCTTTGCACTGCACACGAGGTCATGTTTAAAGGGAAACAAGACATGTAAATAAGGCTATTGTAAATGCCTGCAAGTGGAATAAGTTTCTCCACCAGCTAAAAATGCTGGAACTCTTCCTACAGACTAAACCAGGACAACCAGTCAATACCTCTCAGTCTGCTCGTTTGCATTTCTGAGGGCAAGAACTGTCAATGCTGATGGAGGAAGCAGCTCACCCATCTGTGGGGGGCAGACCCACAGAGTTACAGAGCACAGCTGAACCCACACGGGGCAGCTCCTGTTGGAGGCTTCCCCTTTGGATCTGCCGCTGCAGAAAGAGGAGCCGGGAGACACAAAGCAGAGCCTGCTCTGACCATCAAGCTCTATCTGTTTATAGCTTTGGAGCGTAACCCCGTGTCCCAGCAGCATGTATACGATAGCACATCTGACTTGCATATTAAATACAGCCCAGTAAGTGATTCCACATGGCGCCAGGCTCCTCCGCAGCCAGACGAGCAGCGGTTCCCCTGCCAGCACTCACCATTTGGAACCCAGCAACCGCCTCTGTTGGACCCGCAGCCGGAACAAGTCGGGAACTCAAAATAGTTGCAAAGTGTCTCCTTTCGGGTGGGGTGGAAGATTTTTTCCATCACAGGGCCAGTAAAATATGTGCTTTAACCTTTTACCCCCCCCTCGCTTCTGTACTTGGTCTGGTTGGTTTTTGTTTTTTTCTCTTTTTAAAAGTGTGCATCATCTCTCGCACAACTGGGCAACCCTGGGGCAATACTTGGAGCCCCGCAGTGACAGAGTGTGGTGGAGCAATTAACGCCCCTGCAAGAGCCTCTTCCAGCACGACCAGCGTCCACCTCTCCTCCCAGCCGTGGGATTTTCATTGACAAGCAGCAGCCACACAGAGCACAGAACTGAGAGGGATCCCAGGAAAATCACAGCCACCAGGAACAGCGAAGGATTGCCCAGCGGAGCCCTCGTGGCCACTGTCTTCCTTAAAAGAAATGAACTTTTTTTTTTTTTTCCCCTGATATTAAGCCAAAGTAAGGGAATTACGTACAGGACTAAATGGCTATGGTCCAAGAAGAATCCTCCTTCTTAAAGACATAAAAAGCATCTAAAAAACCCAACAGCCTCCACTTTCTCCACCTTTCTTACCTGTTAAAGCCACAGCACAAGTAGGAAACCTCCTCAGACTTAAATGCCTCATCTCAGCTCAAGTTCCTACACCTGCCTTCGTGGCACCATCATTCCCTACCCCTATCTTGTCGTCCTTCCGTAATTTAGAAAAGCAAAAAAGCCACATCAAAGTGGCTCTTTACAAATGGTTGTAAAAGACCAAAAGTTTGCATTAAGCTTTCTAATAAAACAAGACTCACAAAAGTTTCTCAAGCTTTACCCCTGAAACCACAAGACTGCTTAGGGAAAAGGAAGCCCCAGAGAAACTACAGGCTCTGAGGTGTAATTTTACTCACTTTTGCTTTACTCTCTTTCTCGGTTTTGGCACAAGCAGCTCCAGATGGATGGGGCTGGAGCAGGGATCGTCCTTTCCTCCCCTTGCTCATGCTGCAGGGCTGGGAGATCCCAAATGTGAGGATTGAGACAGCAACAGACAGCAGAAAAGTCTCCACAAAAGACACAATATTATGTTTAACCTAGTGACAACCATCAAGGAAGCCTCCTTGGTCACCCTTAGAGCCCATCACATGGGCAAAACACCAGCTGAACACCGCTGCCACCTCTCTACAACATAAATTCAGGGAGTTGCAGAGAGCAAGAAGGTCTCCTCTCAGCCTCCTTATCTCCAGGCTGAACACCCCGAGCTCCCTCAGCCGCTCCTCAGAAGTTCTCTAGACCCTTCTCCTTGTGCTCCAAGACCCCGGACCAGCTCCACTGCACTTTTCTGGACACGCTCCAGCCCCTCAGTGGCTTTGCTGTAGCAAGTGTCTTGGAGATATCCTTTTTTCCTCTTCTTTTTCCTTAGTTGAGCATCAGCAGTCCCTGATGGGACATCTTCCTCCTCGCCTGCTCTCCAAGCCCTCTACCCAACTCTGCCATCGCAGAACCACAGACAAGGAGCTTTTGTCATATTTCTAGTTTCAGTGGCCAGTCCGGCCCAAACCACAACATATATCAATAACACGGTAATACCAACCCAAAATCTGGGTGAATCCAAGATTATGCTGGGGAAGATCGAAGAGAGAAGGGTAGCAAGGATGAGGGAAAATGGGTTGAAATCCCAGATGAGGGAAAATCAGTAAGAAAGCAGGGCTGGGATGGGAGAGCCCCACACAGGGATGGGAGGAGCTGGTGGGGAACCCTCTGAGAGGGTCCCAGACCTGGATCTGATGGACACAGGGCACCAGAGGGGGGGGGACAGAAGGGAGTAAAGACAAGGCCCAACAGGGGGCCAAGCTGTGAAGGGGACCCCACAACCCGGGAGGGGGAGATGGGATGTAAGCTGGAGGGGAGAAGTTGGCTGAAGATGGAGAGGATGGAGATGGAGACGAGGCACCGAGGCTCTAGAACGGGGAGGGAAGGAGAAGGGGGCAAGGACG
>VZRU01008169.1:2149-20871 GCA_013398155.1 Pedionomus torquatus
GGGAGGAAGGAGCCAGCAGCCGGGCGGTGCCTTTCATCCTCCTGGAAGGAGGAGGCTGGGAGGAGGGGAACGCACCTTGTGTTGAGATACGCCTGTCTGCAAAAGAGCTTTCGGAACAGAGGGGAGCGGTTTGTCTCCTGTCTGGGGGGCGCTTTCCTGGCTGAGCCCCGCTGGCTCTCGGATGCGAACTGCTGGCTTGTTGAGTGGTTGAAATGTACGAAAGAAATCAGATGGGGGTGTGTGTTTTTTCTTCCTTTCTGTTACGTTACATTACGAAGGATGCTTTCTCTAAGAATACATGGCCACGACTCTATTCATCGGGAAGGGTGGAGGGGAGAGCTTGCCTTTTGTTAACTGCTGCCTGAAGGAGGTCCTGGTGTCGGCAAGAATTGTTCTGTCTGTAGGGCAGAAGGAGTCTTCCGGGGGACCTGGGGGCAAGCATTGGCCCAGGATTATGAGCCTGATGAATTCTACAGGTTGTTAAACAAAGATAACTGGGTCTGTCTGACAAACAAAGCAAACCAACCCCACCCAGAAGTGGACTATATTAGGGTGTTAGAATGTGACTTTATTGTCAGCTGTTGGTCTTGAATTACTTGCTTTTACAACTTCCCCTGAGTGAACGCTCAGCAATGGGAAGACTTTTGGGTCATTGTTAAACTGTTTGGTCTGCAAGTGTCCGGGAGGGCTGAAGGTCTCAGGGAAAAGTTACGTCTTCTTACAACCCATTACTGGCTTTTTTGTATTTTGGTCATGTTGAAGTTTTTGTCATTTTTAAGTCGACTGGAGGATTAGATTTGGGTGTTTGTGACATCAGATATTTGTTAAAATCGGAAGGTAATTTCAAGGGTTTCTGTTCAAGGCAATGAACAAATTAAATCTCATACTGTATGCATATTACTGCTTTTAAGATGGCCTGTCTACGGATGAATTTGAATGAGCCTTGTGACCTTTTCTAAATGCACATGAGAAAAGCAGATTGCTGTAATTCGTGTGTATGTGTTTGCACTTTGATTTATGAAAGTTGTGTTCATGGCGGAAAGGTGTCCTAAAATCTCACGGTCTCTTTATTAACTTAGTACAGTAGGCATTTACTTCTGTTGCCAATAGTCTTCAAATTGCAGTTCTCTAATCTGTTTTAACTATCTAGATAAATTGCCCTAATCCGGTCTTCACAATGGCTGTGGTTAAAGAGTCAGAGCCATTTGATTGGATTCAGTGGCTGCCTGGAATGTGGGAGGTACTGCCCTTTTGCAACCCCCTTAGCCTTTTAATCTCTCAGCCAAATGTTCACATTCAACAATTTTGTTTAGCTGGCAATCTGAACATTTCAGTATCTCAAAGGCTGCTGTCATGGCAACAGAGATTAGAGGGTGGTGTGGTTTCTCCCGTTTTTGTGCTCTTCTCGCCAAGTCACACACTTGCATGTATGAAGGATCCATATACATGCGAGTCATTTTACGTGCGCTGTAGGTTGGGTGGCGGGCACATTGGGAGCAGAGGTGTACCCGAGGGGTTTGGGAGCCCCTGGTACACTTCTCTGTGTGTAGCTGTTGCTGCAGGAGGAGGGCTGGAGCTTGCGCTTCCAGCCACAGGCACTGCCGTGGGCACACACCGACTGGCCCGGTGTTGGCCATTGTCTGGCACAGTGCTGTGTGTGCTCGCTGCCTTAAATAACATCCCCGAGTGATTCTCTTCCCATAGAATGTCGCCTTCTAGACAGGCGATAATAATAAAGGTCCTCGCTGACAATGGTTGCAACCCTGAACTCAGCCTGTGGCACTATGAATGAAATTTAAGTGGTTTATGTTTGTTCTGCTGGCTTTTTTCCCACGTATTTAATAATCATTAGAAGGATCTATTTTTAAGGGGTTTAGATTCCTGAAGTGTTCTTGTTCTGACTTCTCATACACTAGAACGTATATGCTGTACTTGCACAAAGCGTCTTGTGTCTGTAGATAAGTAATTTTCAACTGCACACGTTCAAATAATTTTCCAGTTATCTTAACGACACGTCTCTTGAATTTGGATGTTGCCTCTTAGAAACAAATGAGTTCATGCCTGCTGATTCAGAATTTACAGGTTTTTGTATGTGGAGTGGAAAGTAATACTGCATTTGTTTACTATTTGTGAAAAGCTTGGAGTAGATTCCCAGGAGTTGTAGTCACTGGTTAGCTTTCACAGCATGCTTCAATGTCTATTTTTGGTCTATTTATTCTGTTTCCTTGCTGCAGAAAGTCATGTAAAACATGATAAATTGGATCTTATGAAGCCTAATTAAATCAATGACTGTGTTCTGCTGGGTCTTTTATGCAGAAACCGCAAATATGTTGTAAAAGTCGCCACTCCCCTAATATGTGGATAAAGTCAAAGTATGCTGTAATTCTAAGATGTTTGAGCTATATTCGTGCAACCCATTTTGTGGTTAAGCCACCAGTGACATGTCTGAATAAGTAGCTTTGACAGGTAGGCTAACCACTCCTAAGATTTTTGGTGTTAAAACCTGTCTCCATTTTCCATTTCTCATCCGTACCATTTTTAGCACAGTTACCGACTGTTTGTCAGCATGAACTCTTCATCTGTTTTAGCAGAGCTTTTTGTATTTTTCACAGCTGTTTCATTGAAACGCATTCAGAGTATTTGCAATAATTTGCTTTGTGTGTGTTGCAGGGAGGTTCTGGGATTCAGTCACAATTTACTCTTGTGATATGGGAAAATTGTATTTGGCACACATGAAAAGCAGTATGCTTAAGTGAAAATAATACAGAAGATCCAAAGCTGCTGTAATCAGAGGTGTCTAGTTGCAGTTTTTAAATGAATCAATCCGGTGCATCTCCAGAATTGAAATTTTTCTCTTGTGTTAGCTTATTGCTTCGTGTTAAGACTGCGTTTCACATCTGAAAGTTGCCTTCAGTGAATTAACGTGTTTGCTGCTATTTATTTTATCCCCCCTTTTTTTTTTTTTTTAATAGTGGGATTGAGGGTGTGTTTTACACTCCATCAGGAAGCACTGTGTGCATTTCAGCTATTGACGTAAATCATGTACATGCTTTGATTAATGATGTTATGGAGATATGCTTTTCATGTACTTCTCTTGGCGGCCTTGGGTGTAGTTTATTCACTGTGAAATAAAAGGGCAGGAGGTCACTTGCTGTAATTAAAGAACAAAGTCTATTGTTGTTTGACAGCAAACTGTTTTGAAAGCTACATAGGGGATTTAGCTGTTAAAAACATTGATAACTATGGGTGTCTAACAATAAGCGCAGCTCAAGGTTCTTAAAGTTCTGTAGTGCTGTCTAGTAGTGTGACGGTGCTTTTTGAGCTGGGTGAAGAGGTGTTGCCCTTTGGCCAAGGAAAGCTTTCTGTGTGAACCTGCTGACCCCTGCCAATATGTATGGGCAGATCCGCTATTGAATTCTTGCGCAAAGCGAGAGTGAGCTTAGCACAATGGAAGCAGGTCTAAAACATTTGTAAAATAAAGTAAGGGGATCTGATAACCTTACTCGGAACTACTGGAAAAATATTTCACTTTGGGCATTGGTAATTTTACAATTTTAATAACTTCATAAATACCCAGTAAAAAGGAAAGGATTGATTGTCCAGGTGTCATGAGGTTAACCATGTTCTCCATGTTAAAGGGCTTTCCTGCAAGACTGTTTTAATTATAGCTATATAAAGACTTGTTTTTCTAAAGTAGCATTTTATAGTCCAATAAATGAAATGTATGTTAAAAGTGCTAAGCAAAATCTCCTGTAACCATAGAGGTGTTCAATAACCAGATTCAAGTACATGGAAAGTACCATCTGTTCCTAGTTTTCAGCATGAAACCAGGAGTTGAATAGCTGAGATTTGCTCATATTTTTTTCAACTCTCTTTCTTTTTTTATTATTATTATCATTATTTTAAAAAGTTCACCTGGCACTTTATGGAAGCTTTCTGAAATGCAATAATACAGGAGAGACTATGAAAACACATGTTCATACATACAGTTAACCAGTTCCACTTTCATTTAAAGAGATTTCCAGAAGCTCAGTCATTGAAGAATTTATAATAGTGAATCGCCTCCTGCAGGCAATCACAATAAGGGTCAGTTCTTCAAAGGTCTTACTATTTAGGTAGAACCTGAATTATTCTGTCAAATTTTTCCCGATGAGGTAAATGGAAGGGGGGGGAAAAATTGCCTCTCAAAGGATAACTTTAGCAAGGTCTTATCAGTCACCTAATTGCACATGATAAACCCACTGACTAAAAATTTCCATGCAGAGACTTTCCTACTCTTCAGAGAAGTGTTCTAGAATCGTTGATAGAGGGAAAATTACTCTTTTAAAGATATCTTAAGTTCTGCACTGTTAGGCAATGAGATTCTTGGCTGTAGCCTACCAGCCCTGGATAAAACGCCATCCGGCCTTTGTTTGAGGTCTTTTACTGAAGCTAATGACTGGTCTTGTGCCGCCCAGAGATAAATGACATTATCTCTGAGTGGTCTGACAGGAAACAGACATGTTAATGGTGAAGCTGCGGGGAGGATCTGCTGCAGCTCTGACAAAAGAGTAAAGCTTGGACCCCTGGTTGGGATCATTAACACATAATGCATTCCAGCTTCTCCTACCAGGCGCTTCATAATTGGAAAGCTATTTTATCGACAACAACGTAAATCATAAATCTGAAACGTGCAGTTTTCCTTGCATACTAAAACTCCTGATACTCTTCCCCATCCCCTTAAGAAATGAATGATCCAGTTTTTAAAAGGTGTCATCTGTAGACTCCTTCCTGCTGTTTGTGGGAGAATCTGTGGCCTGCCCTCTGTTAATTGGACACATCCTTTGCATGTTGAATGCAGGTTCCCCTTTATTTGCTCTGTGTTATCCATGCGATTTGCATTTGTAAAAGTAGGATAAGTGCTGTTCCTGCAGTGAAAGCGGGCCTTGTCCTGTGCTTGTTTTATAAAACAGGTGTATTCACAAAACCCCAACAATCCACAACAGAGAAATAAATGTTCCCTTACATATAAAAGGCTGTTGAGAGTAGGTGCAGGGTGGAACATTGAGGTACCCATTATAAATTGGAAATTTGACATTGTACAGGACTGCACAGATCTGCTTCTGTTTCTCGCTCACGATGCTGTGTTGCACATGTCCAGAGTCCCACCAGCATGTTCTGCACCTGCTGGCCTGATGGGTAGCAGTTCCAGTGCCTCTTATGTACTCCTTAAGTTTGCTGTGGTCTCCATGTTGTTGGAGATCACTGGATCTCAGAATGGTTGTATATGCCCCGCTGACTACACAGGCCATCCCAAGACTGTTCCAGTTGACAGCTAGCATACATGCATTCACTTGTTAAAATCCATTGGACAGGTAGCAGAGCAGGTGTCTGATATATCCCTGAAAAGGTGTCAGGTGGGAAGTTAATAATGAGCATGAGATTGTATCCCGGCACCCTTTTCTCCCCTCTGAAGCCACTAAGATGACACATGTGTCTCAGAACCCCACATGGGATTAAAGGTCAGCAAACATAGTCTGTGAAACAGTAGATGAGAGGACTTGCCCAAAGAGAAGGTATAAGGAAATGGAGTTGGGGGACATAAGCCAAATATACATAGAGTCAGAATTTCCTTCAAAATCCTCCTGTGTCAGCAGTATCTTGACAGCCTATGCATCCTTTACCCTAGATTGATGACCTTGAATGCAGTGTTCTTTTTTAAACATTCTTTTTACTTAGTAGAGTAAAAGAGCAAAAAAATACGTCTTTGTCCACATCTTACATGATCTTATTGGTACATGTGGTATTGAGCACATTTTACGAGCAGTATCGGGAATATGGTCTCAGAAATCCTAACATTTCTGCTATTAGAAACACCACCTTTATTTCTTGTGGTTTTCCATCACTGCCCTTGAAAGAAGGTTAGATTACTTCCATAGCTACTTAGGCAGCTTTGTGTCATTACCACATACTCTGTATTTCTCAGGCATAGTACTCACTTTTTGAATGGCATGTCAGCTACATGTTTCAGATTTGTTCCATGGGATATATAATTGGGATTGTGGAATGTAACCACATTTTAGAGTCTGTCTTGCTTTGAGCTGAGATGTTTTGTCCAGATGATCGATCCAGCAACCAGGTTATTCTTTACATAATATGCTTAGTACTGTTCCAGCTTTATATTGTACTTACATAACGTTCTAATGTACATGGTGATGTGTCACTGCATTTCATGGAAGGCTGGAGAGATTATCTAACTTCTTATTTGTGCTTCATTTCTTACAGCAGAAATATGTCCTTCCATGAGTCCTCAGATAGGGTCACACCTGTGGATCTGTGGATGCAGTGACTTCAGTTGAAGGGCTGGCCGTAGTTTTGCTAAAAACTTGTGATTTTTAAAATGTGTTTGTGTGTCAAGGAGTTATTTTTATTTCATAATAAAAATCACAGAAAATGTAATGTTATTTTAAAAAAATTGTGGTCTGCCATAACATCCCCTGTTGGGTGAAAGATGGCAAAACAGTATTTCATGAAAATTTCTGATGATGACATGATTAGAAAAATTAAAAAGCTTTTTTAAAATTTAGACAAGTTTGTTTATATTTATTTTATTTTTTCTTTTCAATTGATTAACTTTTTTTTTCTTTTTGCACCAGTGTTTCTGCCCAATGGAGACTTTCTGTGGTGCAGCGTTTGGTCAAAGTGAATGATAGTACAATCTACCGTTTTTTAATTTGCCTAAAAATATGTTTGAAATGAGATAATTTTAATAAAGATAATTACCGGTTTTCATAGCAGGACTTGAGGGGTTTTCTTAAAATGAGATTCCAAATCACAAGTTTTCTCTTTTTAATTTTGATTACATTCTTGAATTAAACCCACAATATAGTGCAGGCTCTGTGTAGCCATTTGAGCAAATACGAAGATCAGAGCATGACTTTTGGTTGCGCTGTAGCCAGGGCTTCAGTAAGCACTTTCAGTGAGCATTTTTGTCTTTTTATTCTGACTAAATGGTCTTGGCAATGGGAACAAAGCCTTTACATTTGAATGAAAGGTTGTAGGAATATTCAGAGCGACTTGACTGACAAGTGAGTTCTTTGTAATTTCCGCCTTCCCTCCCTCCCCCCCTTTTTGGAATAAGCTGAAAGAAGATTCAAGGGGGTGGGAAGAGGTAGTTTCCTCTGATGCCGTTGGTTGCATGCTTATAAATAGGACTACTTGGTTAAATAACTTAATTAATAGGGTAAGCTGCATACAATGAGATAGGATTGATGACCGTATATATAGGTTTTCTTGCTTTAGGGTAGCTATGGTGTTGATTAAATTTTCTGAAATATTAAGCCAACACTGGAAGTAAGAAAGCTGTATTTTAGTGATAAAAGTTTATAGCATGTCTGTTTTTTCTGTAAATTGGCTAATACTGCTAAATCTCAAAGCAAAGCGATTAACTCTTCTTGCATCTACCTGCAACATCCACTACGGCTATTCAGATCAAAGCTGTTGGGAATGAAACATGAAACTCTTTGTTTCAGTGACCTGGAAGTGAAGATGTTCTATGTTGAATTGTATGTCCTTTATGATATATCTTCCCCAACCATCTTGACTTACTTATCTTCACAAATCATAGAATCATTTAGGTTGGAAGAGACCTGTAAGATCATTGAGTCCAACCATTCAGAAAAAATAAATACTGAACTTTTTGGTTTTTGTATCTGCTCCCATCTTCTCCCAGTTTTTGAGTATTCCTAGCCTAAATCTTATTCCTGGGCACCAGTTTGGCTGAGGTGTCTCTGTCCCCTGAGAATTTCCACCAAATAATAATGTAAGAAAAATGTCCTCATGGGGATGTTTGAAGCATATGCCCATAGTGGCACATGAATGGAGTTTTTGCAGTCAAAAGAGCAAACTAAAACTTATTGATTGTGGTTACTTGGTGTTTTCACTGGCATTCTAGTTGTTGAATTGTCATGTTAACTAAGAAACAGACGACATTATGCCACAGAAGTGTATTTTTACTTAAAGGAACTTTAGAGGTCTTGATGTGTTTTCTTTTCCTCTTATTTCCCTGATGGCTTCTTTTTATTGAAGAGTAACATGAGGAGACCTGGTAGCAATTTTATTGCTTTCCCATAACAGTTTGAAATAATAGCTCGGTCTTCGGTTGCCAGTCAAGTTTCGACCAGTCAGCTTGATTCTGGTTTTTATCATGTGGCAGTGGAATATAAAAAGTATATGTTTGTAGTTTACCCGCAGAAACTGGGTCTTTTTTTATGCTTCAATTAGCAACAGAAGAGTAAGCTCCAATTGGTCACACTTTTATAAACTCTTAAAGCTCTCTTTCTTCATTCTGATAAAAGCACCAAGTTTGGGCTCAGTTTCCCAGGAAATTTGGAGGCACATCTGGCCCCTTCAACTGTCTGCACTAGACAGTTTGATTTTGCACAGATTTAGTAATTTGCATTAGCCAATGAATTACTTAAGGGATTTTGTCGAGTTCACCGTCAACATACCCACCACCCCTCCCCCCGGCCCCAGCATAAATTCACACTAGTCAAATGCCACCTTTATTGATGAATTTCAGCAATGCTGTGCTGAACTGTGGTAGAAATACAATGTGTTGCAGGAGTGGTACCATAGGTGTTTGTTACATCCACATAGTGTATACAGTTTTCAACTGCTTCCCTCAACCAGTAAGAAGAGTGAAAAGCAACTTGTAATCTCCTTTCTCATAGCGCATAAGGCCAGACCAAATTATTTTTGGATTTCCTGTCACCTCCTTGGCTGATTCCTGTGGATGACTTACATTAAAAGCAACAATAATGTTTGAATTGGAAGGATTTGGTCTTTGGGTTTTCATTCTTCACAGAGAACTGTTTATTTGTGTGTGGTTCACCACACTACATGGATAGTACTATCAAATCTGTGCTTTATTATAGGCTTATAGCAGTGGAGTAAGGACAGTAGTTGCGTGTTTTACGGTTTCATGTTCTTGCCAATTCTTCCTTTTTGAAGGAGGGAAATGAAGCTAGATCTGTATCTCTGCAACAAAAGGTAATAGTTAGAAGCAAATACAATTAGAAATTGACCTCGTTATTCAGTTGAACTTTGTCTTGCTGCTAAGAGTTTTAAGTTCGTAAATGTCTAGGGTGTTGTTCAGTTAGCTTGCACTGACAATAAGGATCTAGTATTCCAGTATTTCTGGATATACTGAATGTACTTGACCTAACATTTTACTGGTTAATTTTTGTCCTGAGTTTAACGTTAGGTAGGGTATGTTGAATTGCACCAGAGTTGTGGAATTTGAAGGAAAAGTACTGCTGCAATTTGAGAACAATGAAGGTGGTTGTTCCATACGCATGATCTGCACAATATGCATATTCCAGTGCATATTCTTATACACTTCAGCCAGTAGTAAGGTGCAGTGTCATGTAATAGTGTTACTAGTTGCTGTTTAAGGGCAGGATTGTATACGTGTGTCTACCTATGTATGTCAATACATACATACTCATATATATAGGGGAAATAGGCATGTGTGTTTATATATATATATATATATATATATACACATACATACACGCCAAAAAGAGCTGCTACTGTTTTATAAATACAGCAACTGAGTTTTGGCTAATAGTCTATATTTACATTTCATGTCTAGGTCCTTTAACAATCTTTCCTGTGACGCTGCACCAGATGCCAAACACTGAAGGAGAAAGCTAACAGCTGTTTCCATTACAGCATTGGTACATTAGCCTCTGCACTTTATTTTCATGTTTATATTCCCCCTCCAACCTTTCCTAATCACCCTCTGAAAAGGTTTTTTCCCTCCTGCCTCCAATTTATCTGTCTGCAGGGTTTTGTGTCTTTCTTAGCTTTAAAAATACGAAGTCTGTGTGCTTTTTCTTCCCTCCCCTCCCCACCCCCTCGAAGACCTTAATGCTTTGACTTTTGCTCACAGTGAGCGAGGGCTTACAGTACTTTCTCAAATCACAGTAAGCAGTTCATTGTGTTATGTCTGTGTAAGCCCTGCTTGAGATGAGTCCAGGTTACAAAACAGGGCCCAGTATGACCAATTTGATTATTCTGGTAACAACTTGAGCTGCTGTATGATTTATATTTTTTCGCACACTGACTGAATAGTGTTTTGTTCATTCTTACTCTTTCCTTCACCATCTCTCTGAAAATAATAGGTTCATGGCTGTATGCTGTTATTGCTGAGATATGACTGAAAACTGCATGCAGTACAGTGAAGCACATTCATTTTCATCTAGTACCCGTTTATTGCCTTGAGCACTGTAAATCTGTCAGCTCTTCACGATGCTTTCACCTCTTTCTTCATTTGCTCCAGCTTCTAGTTTGACAATGTTCCCCCGAGGCAGAATTCTAATCTGCTTCCAATTAGTTGCAAAATGTGACTCAAATTTCCACATTATGGCTGCTGTTTTACTTGCACGCACACATCTAGAAACAAATTAATGCTCTTGAATATTTATTTTTGAGCCTTCAGATTTACTCTGGGAGGAAAGGTTGCCAACTATTTTCAGACTACTTCCAAGATTTAAATTTTTCCTCACACTGAAATATTTATTATAGGTTTAAAATGCCTCTTGCTGCTTAATTTTTACAAAACCTTTTCAGCTGGTTGGTGATTATTGAAGATACATTGCACATGGATAAATTTGAAAAAGGAACAAGACATAGAATTAAGGTTAACATTTAACCTTTAAGTATTTTTTTCAGGATAAAAATATACTTATCTGCTATCTGTCTCCAGTTCTAGAAGTTGTCATTTGACTGGGAGTAAGGAGACAGATTCATTTAGTCTTTGCTGAGTCTTAATAGGTACAGCTAATTAAAATCTGATATTGTGTTTCACTTCCTATGTGTCAGTACTTGCATGTAGATATATATCCACATACATGAGTACATGGGTGTACCTTTAAAATATTTTACGTAAATTGAGTTATTGGGATTGTCCTGTAGTGTTTGTATTCCTGTGAGCAGTTGCAGTAGGTACTTTGGTGGAGTATTCATTGGGGAAGAAGTGAAATTTTAAGTGGAACATGGAAATCTAGACTAAAACTCTGTGGAGAGGACTAGAATCTAAACCCAAGTGGGAGTCTGAATTTGAGTCTTTGCTCAGACAAAACTGGCATCGGAGGCTCTGTTACAATTCTGCTTTTTTGCCTACCCACCTCAATGCCTTATGTCTGTAGTTGCCTATATGGAGAAACACAGTGTATTTAATTCAAATATACCAGTAGCTAAATTTGTAGGTGCAAATCTTTAGTGGAGCTTAGCACTCTGCAGCTTGGCAGATTGATGTCAGCAACCATAATAGACTTCAAATAGGCTTGCAGAATTTCATTGAAAGTATATTGCTGAAGTTGATATTGCTAAGTACCTGTCATTTCTAAATGAGATTAACAGCTGTAAATTTAGCTTTTCATTTACAATAATTCACTTATTTATAGGCACATTTTAAAAAATACTTGATTGTCTTTATCATCCCATATTCAGGTGGTGACCTGCTGTATGATGTATAAACACCTGAATGAAGGCAAACACACACATGCAGTATTTTGGTTCGTAGTCCCTGAGAATCTATTTTCCACCAAGAACAAAAATGTAAAAAGAGAGATAAAGGAAAATGACCTTGATGTTATTTCGTTTTCTCTTGGGTTGCAAGTGACTCTTTAACTGCAGAGATGAGAAACCTAACATGTTATTTATTTCTCTAAAGGTTTTGCTTACGCTAGTAGACTCCTGTGATTCACAACATCCTTTTATAAGGAAGCAGTATTTGCAAACATTGTGAAATGCTGCAGCAGCATGACTTTCCTCCCCCTTCCCCCCCCTTCGTACAACATCAAAGTCTTTGAGGTTCAGCTCTATAGCCACGGTGAATTGCAGTTCCTGTGATTGTCAGTTGTTGAGAAAGAAGTACACAGACAATTAAAATAGGAGTGAAATGCATGTATTTGTAATTTACAATAACTGACTTAAAGACATCCCAAGTATTTAACCATGCACATAAAAAGACAGCCCCACACATCCACACGTATGTGTACGCATACACAACCACACATTATTAATTTTTCAGGCAAAAGCCGCAGTGCTTGAGAGAAGCATTAAATGCTTTTGTTGATAGCTTATAGTTTTATAAACTCCAAATGAGCTTATTGCCTTTTAACCAGCACTAAATAATAGAAGAACCTGTGAGCCTCTGTATTGGACAGCAGCCAAAGAAAGAAGGGAAAAAAAAAAACAACAAAACCCAAACGAACAAAAAGCAAAAAACCAAAACCTGAATGGTTTAATTGTAGAGCAAATCATTTGTTTACAGATTAAGACCTATTTGGTAGCTAAATCTTACGGACAAGAAGGTGAAAGAATGAGCCACTAAGGTACAGGAAACGAGCTTTGTATTTTGTGACCAAGTCCTGCTATTTTTGCCTCCTCCTAAAGCAGAGAAGGCAAGGGAAAAAAATGAATTGTTTAACAGCAAAGAGTGCTGAGCAAAGTGCATGTATTAAGTAGGAACAAAAGGGTGGGAGAAGGGAAGTGTTGGTGCGCTTTACAGACTGACAGGAATGCGACAACTGGAGGTGCTTCCAGCTAAGGGGCACCAGTCAGTGCAAGAAGAGCTGCCCTGTTTTGTTTCCTGTCTGAATGGGGTGGGGGAGAAATGCCTCTGTTAATGTGAGCAAACATAATACATTTTCTTGAACCTCTCTCCCTGAAATACAGTTTGGCTTGCTCACAAGACCTTTTTTTCCCCTTCTTTCTTTTTCTCCTCTTTGCTTTTTAAGAGCAAGATTTTTAAACGGGCCTTTGTTTCAGTATGGTAATTAATTAGTTGACAGTTCAAATGGTTAAGAAGTGCTTGTGGCTCCTGCTTCATTGCTGTACAACATTTTTTTAAAAGACTTACTTACTGGTGGCCTGTAAATTTGAAGATAGCATTTTCATGAGTCATTGGTTTAAAGATCAAAGTCAAGAAAGCATTATAGCAGAAGTGGAGTAACCTCTACAGTAAAGGCTGTTGAAGCCTCTCCATTTGAGCCTCCTCTGTTTCAGTAATGTGTAGCCTTTCAAAACTTTTACTATTTGAGTTTCTGTAACTATTTTACTGTAATTTTCCTACCATAATTGTCATGAAAAAGAATTTACAACATTTGAGTAGAGGAGATGTATATTAAAGGAAAAAGACATCATGGAAAAGAAAACATTTTCTTTATACAGAACATCCTTGCTGCCAGTAACTCAGTAGGCAAAACTTCCTTGGAAAATTTGTCATGATTGCTTGTGTGAAAATTGTCTTTGATTTGATCAGATTATGAACCTTCTGAAGAATATGTATTCCTTATGTAAAACTAGCTATAAATGTTCCATATATTGTCTTCAGTGGCCTTTTGCATGAGAGAGGGTGTAGGCGTAGCTGAGTTTGGCAAGTTGTACTTGGTCATCTGAAGTCATTACAAAACATGGGTTTAGTTTGGTTCCCTTTAAATTGTCATAAAATGGCCACTGAGTTTTTTATCCCTTTGACTAGTGGCAAGTTGATGTAAAGAAAAATCAAAGATGCAGGAAAAAAAGAACTTGTCAGTTGTTCACATTTGAAATACAGAGGAATAGGAAGGTTTTGAGCATACGTTATATTGTATAGTTCCTGTAAGGGCATAGGAAAAAAGGTAATGAGCTGCAGGTGTGGTCTTTTAAAGTGCTTAGCAATGCTATGTGCTGGTTTTTTTCATACTGGTTGGTTGAAATTTACTGATCATATATGAGATGTTACTCTACTTATGTATAAACAAACATAAAGAGCATTGCCAGTAGCTTGTGCTATTAAAAATACTACACTCTGCAACTGAAGGCTAGTAAGTAGTAACCCTAACAATGGTATTTCTCTTAATAGACTATTTTTTACTTCGTATTTAGTTACTGCTGTATTTCCTTCTCCAGAGAATGAGAGATACATGGTGAAGTGCATGTGGCTGCATTCCCATGAAACCGGCCACTTGGCCCACTGAGGTGAGAGGCAGAGTCTGGTTGCTTTGGAATTAGTAGCAACATGAGCACAAACATCTCTGTGATGAGAAAGCTGCCGTGAAAGAATTTGGTCTCTCATGTGCAGTCTAATCTTATGCATATTTGTGTACGTTTATGTCCCTTTTTTCCCTCCCTGGACAGTGAAATGACTGTTTCCGTTGGAACATTACACTAGTCTGTTATCTGATATCTATTTGGCAGAATGAACATTGACATTGTATTTTAAGTGATTGAAAGCAGTGTTCTAAGTGACCCTTAAAGAACTTTACTTTGTGTTCTGGTATTGTGATTTTGTTCATATTGTACTTTGGAACTTGTATAATGTGACTGGCAGAGCTACAAAACCAATCTATAATAGGAAATTTTAAGGCATAACCTCCACATGCTAATATTTTTTTGCATCTCCTTACAAGAATATAATTTTACTGTTTTCACCACTTCTAAGAGATACCTCAATGGTCACACTGCAGCTTAGAATTATAGCACTGGAGTAACGGGTGAAGTTTCATAAATTGTCAAGACAAAAGTATTCTCTTTTTTGGTGGGTATGTGAGGCTTGACTGTCAGCAGGCAAATTCACTCCAGGCTAAGTCTTCCATTTTTAATCCCTGTAGTGAAGTACATAATCGAAAGTTATGGGTTTTCTTTATCAGTAGTACCATATCCAAATGGTTGATAGATTTAATGGACCTCTCTGTCTCTCAGTAGAGTTAAAAACAGTACTTAAGCAATGTTTCCCTGAATGTGGATCTTGGTAAATTCAAAAGGAAATTTGCTTTCTTAAATCAACAATTTAAACCCAAGAAATTATTTAATCTTAGGATTTGGGGAAATTTGATACAGACTTAGTTTGAGTTTTGTTGTTGTACTGGAACCAAGGAGCTAAAATTCTGAGGAAAAGGAAGTTGCTGATATGATTTTAACTCATTAGGATAAAAATAGCTCTCGATATTTATGGTGGCGTAAGAGTTCCTCTTTCTTATAAATGCGTTTATGAACTTTTAATTCTTCCAAGAAAAGCCATGCAAATATAGGATTACTTTCAGAATTGAATGGGGGGTGAGTGGTTTAACCTCCACTAACAAATTTTCAGTATCTCTTGCAAGAGACAATTCTTTGATAAGTTTAAATACAGAGATCAGAGTACACATTTCTCTGTCCTGTTTGACTTTTTGTATAGCCCGTGGGTGTTTTTGATCTCATCTTGTCTGCGTTGCACAAAGGAGCTACTTTTTTTTTTTTTTTTTTTTTTTTTTAATAAAAAACAGCTCCACAGATGAAAAGTGTGACACCTTTGTTGTTCGTCCTCATAGTTGCAATATTTTCAGTGTTTTGACTTAAGGTCATCTGATCTGGAAACGGGAAGTCGGTAAACCATTTTTTCCATGTAATTAGGCTAATTCGGTTTAGTCATTACTAAATTTGTAAAGCATTTGCTGAGAGATCAGGCTATGAGCAGTGAGGAAATATTAGTCACATTGAGATTAATTGACTCTCCTTTTAAATTACAGCTTCATTTAAAAATAAACTGGTAGCCCACTTTAGAGTTGAATTGCTGCCTTCATTTGCTTGGGGCATGAGAGCAAAGCATCATTACAAGTCTGCTGAGTAGGGAAACATCATTTCTTTGGCTTAGTTTAACTTAGGCTACACTTCCAGGAACCAGTACCTCCAAGACTAGCTCCTAGTAAGAGCACTACATAAATTCTTTGTTACCTCTATGGGCTCACTGGCATGGAGATGGGCAACAATAAATCGTGTAGTTTTGATTTCTGGACACAAATAGTCACATTTTTTCCTCAGTTCTCTCGCAAAAGGTTTTGCAGAACTCTCTTACAAAAGAGCATCTGCAAATGTCTTGGCTGTGCTGTAGCTTTTGCATCTGGATGTGTGGTGAAGCTGTGTCTGTGGAATGGGAATGCATGGAGCAGTTCCAGGAAGACATGGGTCTGCCAGAGCATGCCTCAACCCGCAGGTCTTGGTGGAACAGTTCTGTTTGGTTGCTGAAAATGAAACTCAAACTGTAATCCTGTGCAGGCTTCTAACAGCATCTACCCAGAATACCCATCAATGATGAATACTTTCTTAGTTTCTACAATATGGGCCATTCCCTATCCTGCTTCTGTTAAGGAGAGGGAGGAAAAAAGAAAAAAAAAAAAAGCCCAGGGGATCACAATGGGGCAATTTTTCTAATCTGATGTCCAACTCAGCCGGGATTCAAGGTGGGGTTATGTGGAAACTGTGCAGGGAAATGCAGTGATCTCCAGAATAGGTGAGGTGGGGCTGAAGATAAGTAGCTGGGTTTGATACCCTCATTTCAAGTGAGCTCAGTTGCAGCTGAATGAGATGTGTAACTCCAGTCTAAATGTGCTGAGTTAATGTGGGCATTTAGACTGATGTTTGCAATTTCCTGGTTAACCATCACAATTTATTAACAAAATAATAATAAGAGAAATAAGTGCTGAAAGTCATTGTACTTTATTATATCACATTTCATGCTTTCTTTATGAAGTACATCTCTACTTCATGTGTAATCCTTTCTCCTTATTTCCACAAGATGGATGGTTATTCTTACTTTTGCTTGTATTTGTGTGATACTAATTCCTTACATTTTAATTATAGTGCCTTTTTCTTTTTTTTTTTTTTTTTTTTTTTTTTTTTTTTTTTCCATCTTGTGCTGTATTCAATGTTAGTAGAAAAGGTGGAATATAGGGAGAAAATTTTCCTCAAGACTCTCCTGTTCATTTGACTGGTTGTGTACATTATCAAATCTCTGGTTGCCTGGTGTGCTCTGTCATTTTCCCCTGTTGTTTCTGTGGATTTATCAACTGGTTACTGAGAAAAGTATTTCGAAAGAAATAGGCAAACGTGCCATGAAGCTGCAAAATACATACAAGTCTCCAGGGTAAGCTGTGTAACTGGAACAACTCTGTCAGGGCTTTCCTTTTTAAAAAGTTTTCATTAACTTGATGGGCAGTACCTGTAGAAGCCTGATTGGTGAAATCCTTGGCTCTTTTGCTGTCCTGTTTTGGGAGTCTCCATCCAGACCTCCTCTTTAGAAGCATTTGAAACTTCTCACCTGGCTGTCCGGTGGCCTGGTGCTCTGGGTGTAGCTAGGAAGAATATCACAGAGAGCAAGATGGACAGGGCTTTCACGCATAATGGTAGGAGATGGACCTGAATCACTTTGTATGAATGAAGCTCTTTTAGATCTGATGAAAATTCATCCTTCAGTTCTTCAGGGGAAGCTACTGAGGGGGGAGAAGTTAAGCAATATTTATCTTGTGGTCACGAGGAGGGATATTTTTTCTTTTTTTTTTTCCCTCTCTTTCAACACTTGCCATCAAACTCTGGAAAACACACTTTTTTGGAGCTGGCAAAAGACCGGAATAGCCTTGTCTTTGTGGCACTCTTGGGTGCTAAATGGTCTTTTGGGGATCTTTCATTGGTCTGTTAATTGTGTTGTGTACCTGGTGAAATAGTAAATTGAAACCTATAGAAGGAGGGTGTCTTCACTGAGTCTCTGTGTTGCCTGCTTGGAGATACGGCGTAGTGTGAGTCGTGAATCCTGGTTTCGTGATCCTTCTGTGGCCGTAGCCAGCTCTTGCCAGTCCTGTGTTTAATACTGAAATGTAACAAATATGTACTTCTTAGTAACAAATATGTACTTCTTAGTAACAAATATATATCCATGGACATTGTGTATGAACTCATTCCTCTTAGATGTGTTTTCACAGTGCAGAGGAACTTGTGGCAGTAACTAATTACTGAAGGGTTGAGATTATTTTCAGTGCACCAGCATTTTCATATAGATGCTTCTGCTTGTTAGCAATTTGGATTTCAAGTTACTTTCATCTCAGCAAGAGAAGCCTAAGAAGCACAAGAGATATATATTGGCTGTTGCAGCTCAGGGGGCTGAAAGCAAAACACAGTCTTCCCTGGTTACAGTTAACCTCCGGTTGAACTCTGAACAGCTTAAACTGGCACCAGCCCTGTTTCTCTCTTCTGGAGCTTCCTCTTCTAACCTAGTATGTACAGATATTGTGGGAGCTATCGTATTGATGACTGATGTCATTTACAGGGGAAGTGGAGGGCTAGTTTGAATGACCTGGCCTGAGAAATGTGCTTTAGGTAGAGGTAGAAAGAGACAAAGGTATTTAATGCGTGATGCAAATGAGCACCCTAATGACAAAAGAGTTTCCAGTCTGTTTCACTTTGTCTAACCTAATTAAAGATCCAGAGAATGACATCGAGTAAGGCACAGATAATGTACTGTGCAGAGACCTGTAGCTGCTTCCATATAACAGCTTGAAGAGGCGTGCATCATTGGAGAAAATACTGTGCTGAGTGTGGCTGTGAATCTTCTGCATCTAGGAAGCGGGGCCTTTGGTTTGCCCACAAATCTGTGATTAATTTAGCGGGTATTTACATTGCCTTTGAATGTCAGTTTCAAAGTGTGGTGAAATAATGTTTGTTCCCAAGCTGTCAACTTTCTGAAAAGTCACTGTATGCCAGTTAATTAATAATGGTTATAGGATCACCATGTTTTTCAGTGAGCAAATTCCTCTCGGTAATTAAAACGTGAGTGTTACAATCACAAAACACAGGTATCTGACCTTTTCAAAGAACGGCTTGTGTGCTGCTCCGTGCCACGGGTGCAATGAATTAGCAATCAAAAAAAAAAAAAAAAAAAA
>VZRU01008178.1:0-12472 GCA_013398155.1 Pedionomus torquatus
TCTGAGTAAGGATTTGCTGAGCTGCCCTGTGGATTGACTTAATGCAGTATGAACCCCAAAGAAACCCAAACCAGAGGCTGAGACATTTTTGCTCTGAGGGAAAGGAGCTCCATCTAGCTTCCTCCTAACTGCAAAAGCTTCCCAGATTTAGGCTCAAATCCACCAGTAGAGATGGCTCCCATGTCTAGAACATTCTGGACACTAGAAAGTTCTGGTTGCCTACAGGGGTGATAAGACACTCAAAAAGAAGATCCTACAAGATGTATGTAAGTATTTACAGCACTTTATAACTTTGTTTATTTAGACAAACTGACAATGAAGAAACATTTCACACAATTAGGAAAAAATTACTGGAAAGTGGGTAGAATGTATAGTAATATGTAGTGCAAAAATGCAAATACAAATTTTCAACCTTCTTTACACCACATTCAGGAAGTTGTACCTTTAAAATGAGATTAGCAAAATAAAGGAATCTGATACAGTGAGAGCTCAAGGCCCTGAGGGCACCAAGATGTCTTAATGGCCCTGACCAGCCCCATTTGGGTCCCCCCCACCCAAGAGCCCCATTTAAGTGCAGCCCAGGGCCCATCGGTGTGCCTGTCTCTGGCTCTGTCTCCTGGATGGACCTTTGACATAAGTCATCACAGGTAGCCAGTCTCCAGGACAGACCCTTGTTGGATGGACGCTGCAGCCTTCTCCTCCAGCCCTGTCTCTGGTCCTGTCTCCTAATACTGGCCAGGGTCCTTGGACAGACCCTGGGCTTGGTCCATTGCTTGTTTTGTCTGGGGCTACTGATGTACTCACGCAGCTTGGGGACACCTGAATTCTATCTTCCAAAACAGCCTGAACATTTAAGGACTGAGTCTCGGTGATTCTCCGTCGCAGTTCTTGTAGATTCACAACTGAGTTTCAAAAGTAGAATACCAGCATCTTTTGATGCTTGTGGCCAAGTCCTCACTTGGATTAAAGCAGTCTGGTCCTCTAAATATCAAGCAGCAGTTGCCAACAATCTGTTCGCACCTCTAATTATAGATAGAGAGGATGATAGAATCGGCAAGCAATTTTTTTTTTCCTGGAAAAATGAACGACTCTGTAAATTTGATGAAAAAGGAGATCAAAGCAGTTAAGGGACAGAGATTGGTGTTAGATTCAGTAATTACCAAAACTTAGTTCATTTTTACAGTCTATCTGGAAGAAGGAATGGGACAGGGAACATTTTGCACACAGAAGCATGTAAATTCTTTCCTAAAGCAGGATCTTTTCCATAGCCTGTGTGACTACTGCTTCACTCCAAGCAGCTAAAACACAGGCCCAAGGAGGAAGGTCTCAACACAAACAGCAGCCTGACTTTGTCCACAAGAAAAATGTAGACCTCTTTCAACTCCCCACCTAATCCAACCAAGCCTTGTGAATCACCTTCAGCACGGGGAAAAGTGAAAAGTGTAGCATTAAAAACAAGGCTGAAGCAGTTTCTAGAATTTGTGAAGGGTTTTAGTGTGGGGTGGGCTGCTTTTTTAACTGCCATACTAATTAGAGTTGCTAAAAAACTAACTTGCAATAACTAATATGGTGAGAAACAGCTTTTGAACTGAACTGCTTAGTATTACTTCTCTTGACCCACACTGCTCTCCTACGGTACCCAAGAGGGGGTTTCTGAGCGTCACTGACACAGTTCCCTCCATTTGCCACTCACCCCATCTATCTGGAATTAAAATACAGCTTTGAGCACCAGGAAATAAAAACAGGATCAAAAGCAAAGGTGCACATTCTGAATTCCAAGTTTCCCAACTAAGCCAGGCAGTTTGAAAAGGAGGCCAGTCCCCAGAATGGACCTTATACTGTACCTGCCCAAGGGCGTGCTGGAGCAAGGTGGGATGGCCAACAAAGCGAACATTATCAATCTTCAGTTCAAACTTTTTGCCACACATATCTGACTTGGTAGCCAAAATTGTTGCCAGGATGACATCCGAAAACCTTGAAGAGCAGAAACAGAAGTTATGGCAACTTTCAAGAAGCATGCCCCCAGAATATTCCTCCAAATACAGATATATTTAACTTGGTTTTGAAGTATTGTAAATTGCGTCTAAATTGCTGTACCTGGAGTACCACCAATTATGGAAAATTAAGAACCCCTTAATTACATCTCTTAGATCATCACAATTATAAAACAGGAAGCATTCACGACAAAGACTGCAGGGTCATGCTTATTTAATTACATGCTGAGCAAAATACACTGGAAAGATTAGATGCAGTTGGCTTAAATATAAAAACAGCTTGAGTTAGCCATTGCCTGGATTTAGCTGCAGGTTAATGAACTTACTAAGCAACTACATATTGACACAGCCTGTCACTCAAGCACAACAGAGATCTTTAAGCCACCCAGTATGGCAGAGGGAAAGGCAAGAAAGAGCTGATTCAATTAGAAGAAACATACATCCAATGCTTGTCCCTCCTTTCCCAAATCTCACCAGTGAGACTCAAAGTCAATCACTTAACAGATCTCAACCGGCTGTCAACAGACCACCAGCACCTTCTGAGAGCTGCCTGGCCTCACCTGCGCTTTCTCATTTCATAAACCAAACTGAGACCAATTTGTGAGAGGGCAGGCCCTTCCCAGTGCCGACTATGGTGTTACTGGACTGCTCTCGCTGGGTGGTGGGAAGACAACAGCTGTGAAACAAGGGGGCAAGTAGCTACAAGGAGTCTGCCCTGTAAAATACAGCCACTGCTGCAAATATCGGTAAGAATCTACTGTGACAAGGGAGGAATTCTGCAACTGCTCTTTCCAATGGCTTCGCAACATTGGTCTGGTCTCCACAAACACTTATTTTCCCCAGACTGTCCCCTGAGACAGTGGAGCTCAAACCCACAGGGAAGGAGAGCTCAGCCAGCTGCTGGAAAGAACTTGTTCTAGAATAGGAGCAGTGTAAGGTTTGATATTAGCAAGTTCCTTCCTCATCTGATTTCTCAGAATCTCCCATTTAACCAAATGAATTTCAAACCAGTTTGTGATGAGAGCAGTTTTTTAAGAATGAAAAATGTTTATTTAATTTTTTAAATTTACATTCAGGAGCATGTGTCCCTGTCCCACCATCCCCCTCCACCAGGCAGGTATCCCCGATAACCCAGTATCACTCAGAGAAAAGGGCAGACATGGGTGTGTGCTGCGCTCACCTTATCTCTTGGCCACAACTGAGCCCTCGATGCCCACAAAAGGAATTAATGCTCCACATTCCTGGTTCACTCAGAGTGAGTTATGGAGTCTGACAGAAATTAAGCCAAATACACACAGCCAGGTATTTCATATTTATCCATCTGCATATGACCCAGGGGGCATCACTTTTATTAGACCTACATATCCTGAAGATGCAGGACAACACAGGGGCTTTATAAGCTGTCAAAGCCCCTGGCGTTTGTAAAAACAGGTCATCCTGACCTCAGCATGCTGCTTACATTTGCCTTGTAGAATGAGCAGCTCTGTACAAACTTCCAAATCCCTGGCTGCTCTGTTCACAACACAGCCAAAGGCAAGCAGAGAGATGGGGAGACTAGCTAGAGGGTCCTGGGGCCAACTAAGCCCACGCTCCTCTGCCACCACACTGCACAACACGTGGAGATGGTGAAGAAAGGGCAAAGCGTCCTCAAACAGGAGCTGGACTGACAGTCCTCAAGAGATCGCATTCAAAATAGGGAAAAAAAAAAGGTCACCATGACAGCTTTCCCCCCTCTTTTTGTCCTCTTCAGCTGTGTTCATTAATAGATTCATCATGGAGCCAGGAAGACTGTAATAGCAATGAATCCAAAACGAGCATATGTTTTGGAGGGTGGAGGGAAAAAGAGGGCAAACGAGAAAACGCCTGCTTGCTGGTAAGAAATTAGTAACTCTTCCCTCCCCCAGCCTTGGCAAAGGATACCTTGGGAGCTAGAAAACTGATCATCATGGTGACTTTCACCACTGTTAAGATTTGACTTTTACAAGGAATTGCACCGACAGATCATTTAACAGATAAATGTGGTGCTGAACGTAAGAGTTCAGCAGTTCCCCGGGAGAGCTCGTGACACCAGCAGCCCCATCTGCCCTGCCTTCTATGTGGCTCTGCGGGGAGGAGGAGATTAAAAGGTTGATTTTGTGAAGTCCTCAGTATCTTCTCACTAGCAGAGACTTCTCTTTCTGGGAGAGTACTGCAAATGCAGGCAAAAGACTCGCTTGGAAAAGATAACCCAGGTTCTATCCGATGGCAACAGACACCTGGTATCACCCCAGGCTCTCCCAAGAGTAACCTGGACTCTAGACCCATTCTCCTTGTGTGACAACCTCAAATTATTGGGCTTGCTGGTTCAGGGTTTTTCCCCTCAATCCTCTACACAATTTATACATTTCTTAGTCCTCAAGATGATAAGGAGATTGAGGAACCACAGATACATTACTCCTATTAGTTTAATTCATCACCTCATCTTAGAAAATAACACTTTTACTTTAGATATTTTACTAACGATTTTCTCATCTCTGGGATGTGTTAAGATGACCTAAAGATACTGACTTATCAGAGCCCAAGAGTTTGCTAGAAGCAGATTAGGTTTTGCAGTTGGACAGTAACAGTCTCTTCCTCTTTTATGAGATTAGTCTGAGCACTGTGATTTCCAGAGGAAAGCAAACCTCTCCCATACTAAGGAATCCAGCAGGTGGAAACCAAATACAAAACCCAAATCCCTTGATTTGCCCAAAATATCCTCCGACTCTTATCACAAGCTCAATGTAGCAGCAACAGCAGACAATCCTGCAGTACGATACAAACCAAACTAGTGCAGATTGACTGCTGTCACCAGCATCTCCTCTGGAAACCCAGCTGAAACAGCAACTGCTTTAGTTTTAGCACACAGAAAAGGAGGGGGAAAGCATCTCAAATACAAATTCATTTTTTTGCCCCAAGAAGAGATAACAACTTGTAATACGCCATATGAATTCAAAGCCATGTTCTTATAAAGAATTCTTCTTTGAACTTTATAATGGGAGAGGAGTATCTAGGTGAGCACCTTCACTGTAAGCAGGGACTAGAGATGGAGTTTAATACTTTTGGAGCCCTGGGTAGAGATAAACACTTTTCTCCCCATAAATTCAATAAAGGGGTGTAATACAGTCACTCAGTTTAGCTTAGTGGGACACCAAGAACAGGCTACCAGAGCAGCTGCTCAAAACCATGTCTCTGAAGAGTTCTCTGTAATTACTGTGGGATTAGTTTACTCACTGATCTGTACTGTTAAGTCATTGCTCATCAGAAAACAATCTGGTTTAGGTCTCCTTGTTGGAATAACTACAATGCCAAAGCTACGCTTGTTGCATTCACAGAGGATCACAACTTTCCTCAATTCACAAAGGGACAGCACCACACCCATTCTGGATACCCTACAGGAAGCACAGAAACGTTAGTAGGACCTTTCTAATTATCGTAGCATAAACCTTCAGTAATATATTGCCTACAGACATTGTGATTTAGCATATAATTATCTAATCATTCGGTGTAACACAGAAACCAGAAACAAAGCACAATTAAAAGGATGGTGAGAAAAGAAAGCCATTCTAGACAAAGGTGATTGTTTAGAACGTTCGGTCTTACCCTGAAACCAATTGCTCATCAGTTAGAGGACATAGGTCTCTGAAATGGGAACATGGCCATAAACACAAAACAAAAAACACAAGAAAATAAACGAGGCAAGTACACAAAATACAAGAAAGAAAAAAAAAAAAGATATATCAAAAACTAGGATGAACTATTAAGAGCTAAACTCCTGTAAAGGAAATACAACTATTGAGAAGAGACAGAAGTTAACGGTAGGTGAATTCCTGGGATATATAGCAAGCTTGGACTGACAACATGGAGAAAACAGGCAAAGGCATTTTAGTCTTCTCACTAGCACTGGCTACTGTGAAGTGTTCCCACCATATGCTGCATTTACGGAGCTGTACGTACACTGTACTTTTTAATTCATGCTTACCTTAAGAAAAAATGGAAGAGATTGTAGCCTGATTTAGAGCATATACTAAACTTCAGTTTCTTTTCTAGACTATTACTAGCATTTTCACAAAAGGAACATCCTGTGCAGCCCCAAGTGACCCACAGCTCTTCACAACTGGTTCTGGCACTTCCGTACCCCCAAGACTTAGAAAAAGAGGATGCCAAACATTTATTGTTGCGCACAGCCAGGGTTCTGAAAAGTGCCTTGCACACAGAGCCCCTGCTGCTCCTCACCAGGGATCAAAACAATAGGTACAAGCCTGGCCAGAACCACAGCACAAGCACGAAGTCATTATCCAGCCCTGTCTGCCCCAGGCAATAAGCAAAAATTTAGGAAGAGCAGGCTGAAAAAGTTTTCAAGGCAAAGAACTTGAAAACCTTCTTTACAACAGTGTGTACAGCACAAGGCTCTATTAACAGCTGTACTCGCTTTTGTATCAGGGACAAAACCAACTGGTTTCCTTTTAACAGTCAACTCTTTCTTTTTCTTCCAAATAACAAGGAAAAAGGGGGCTTTTTTTTCCTTGAAACAAACTTCCTAAATATACTGAAAAATTAATCTGATAAAAGGATTCCACTGTCCACTTTAGCAAGGAGAGACAAAACGAAAATCTCCAACACTTATCTAATCCAAAAGTCAACAGATTTCTACAGGTCATGTTGAAAAGGGAACCTGGAGCAGTCCCAAACAACAAGCTACACAAAGGGGTGATATTACAGGAAGGGTGTTTGAGGGGATGGACAGATGAATGGAAAAGCACAGGCTTACAGACAGAAAATCTTTCAGAACAAATAGAAGGAAGAACACTGGAGTCCAGTGAAAGAGGGACAGAGGATACAGAAATACAGGATACAGGAGAGCTACTGTTTGTTAGAAAGGGACATTTAAGTCCTTGTTTGTTTGTCAGTAACTTAACTTCTTTTATAACAGAAGCATTTGGCCAACTAATGGCATCAATGCTGACAAATTTACTAAGCCTCCTTCAGTTACTTGTGCTACTAAAAATTGCGAAGTCTGGCATAACATATGTTACTATACATTCATCTTCATTAGCATTTTTGCTTGTCGACTATACCACCTTCAGAAAAACTACAAAAAACATTTCAACATTTCAAACCAATTTAACATAGCATTATCTTCTGGCTTCAAAAAAGTAACTGCTGCCTCTGGTTTTTTTTTTCAGAGGAGAGAAAAAAAAAAAAAAAAAAAAAAAAGAAGAGAGGAGACAGGCAGGCATCTCCATACACTGTGAGGGGTATGTATTGCTTGTAAAGCACTCAAAAACTGAAGAATGTTTGTGAAGAGAGCAAATGATGAAAGGCAGAGAAGAAGCCAGCAAAGAGAGACACTTGACAGGCAATTTGTTTCAACAGCGACAGATTCTTCTCAATACCTTTTTGTTGCATCATCACCATCAACACACCTCGACACACTACTTCTGCTTGACTTGCCTTTAAAAGGAACAAAAACCTGTCTTCTGAAGATCCAAACACACAGCTCCGTTGAGTAGAAATTAATATAGGCAAACACACAGCAGTAACCTAGAGGTAGGATTGCCATGAATAGGCTACAACTGTCTATTAAAAAAAAAAAAAAACAAAAAGCATTACAATGATCAGGAAATTTGAGTCTGAAGGCTAATTGAAATCCAATTATGCACACAAATGTGCTACATTGAAATAGAGAGTTAAGGCACCTAAAATGATCCAATTTTCTCCTTTCTGAGGCCATAAAGAAATACATAAAACTCAACTGCTCTAGGAGAGATTAGCTTAAAAGTAATTGATCTGGGTTCTAATAGCTTAGGAAAAAAGCAATACTGAACCTTATCTAGGATACAATTGGCACTAAATTGCTGGTAAATTAATGACGGCCATCTAGTATAAAAAAGCATGAATCCAACCCTCACAAGAGCTATCGCAGCAACGTCATAAATCTGAAATAACCTTTGCTGAACCTGAACACATGGGAAAGCCCCAATCCCTCAACATTCAATCTATACACCATCAACTCAACCTAGCAGTCTGCCCACTCCAAAGCCTCGATTTGTGTCACCAAAACCATCTACAGATGCTGCTAATAACACGGTAATTGAAAGGAATCTTTTTGCTAACTCTTCCTTGAAGAAGCCTTCCAGAAATAATATGAAACCATTTAATAAATTATTTTCATTAAGAACAACTCCATTCAGGAAACCACCACCACCAGGAAACAAACTGGACTTTATGCTGATGAAATCTCTGCATGGACTAGTGAAGGGAGTGTTCCAGGCAGAGAACTGCTGCACCACGGCACTGCTGAAGGGTGAACTTACAGGGACAGAGCTGTCACCAGAGGAATGGCTCTCACAAAACCAGATGCTTGATTCCTGGTCTCTTCAGCCTCATCTTCAACAGGAACATACAAAACATTTCAAACAGGAGCCCGGGAGCAAAAATTCATAACACTAGTGAGGGAAAAGATCCCATGGGCTCAATGACAATACTAGTTTTACAGCTTATAATTGTCAAACTCCTTCCTTTCCTTGTTTACGAATCATATGCATCACACTCTCCAACAGATCTGCACCCTCTGCCTCCACTCTCCCCTTAGAATCTGTTCTATTGCAAGGCACAACTTTTGTTACTCCCAGAATTGTCTGATACAAATCGGAAGTCGAAGCTACCTGTTCTACACAGTTTTGGAGACCCCTTTTTGTTTTGTGCTGGAAGAAGGGCCTGTATACCCAAAATGTGCGTATTTTGTCCACCTGTATGAGTAAGCCCAATGAAAGATAGTAACTCTGCCAACAACCTCCTCTTGCCTAGTATAAATTGACAGTATTTCATATGGAAAGACCATCAGTTGATTTCTTCTACTAGCTGCTACCACTGAAGAGGGTATGTTTAGCTGCTACATCAGCTGTATGGGATGCAGTGTATTTACAACACTGATTACAGTGCCATTGGGAAAAAGCTTTGCAATAAACAGACTGGAAACAAATACAACTTTGAAAGATACTTTGAATTTCTGAATGCAGGTACCCAGTCACGTGAGCAGCACAAGCAGTGTGCTGGACATCAGTATCTGGCCTCCAGGAGAACCAATGCTTTCAGAGCAACATAAATGCTCCTTTTCTTCTATTTCCCTTTCACATGCCTGGCAGCTAGAGACAAATACGCAGGAGATAATATTGAGAGACTTCCTGCTAATGGACCTGTGGTGGCTGACACCTCAATTTCATTTAAGTAGATATAAGGCTTATAAACACTGACGTTAGGTGTAGGCATCATGGCAGGAATTTCTAGCTATTGCTATATACAAAACTGTACAAACGACAATTTATTTTTTCTGAAGACCATCACTGCAGGGGGGATTTCTGTCTTAATATTCTTTCATTCAGAGCTTCAGCACTGTAATACGTCACGCTTACTGAGCTCAGCTGAGAGGTCATAAATTCTTTTGAATGCTAAAAGCTTAATAACAAATACTTGACAAGAAGATTAAGCACCAGCTTTCAAGCACAGAGATCTGGACACCGCTACAATGAAATAATCCAAATCTTTGTTTAATGTAGGTTACATGCAGGCACATTCAATCTACTTAAAATCACTTTCATGAAAACACCAGCAGCTTTCTCATCTGACCATAACTTGAAATGGTAAAAGCTTCTCCTACCTCACTGCAGTAGCCACACACTGCATCACACTAACTCAGCACTACAGGCAGCACCCAGCAAACGCAGCTCTGCGTTAAGTTTTCTGTCCAACCATAATGGCAGAATCAGCAAGAATCAGTACCAGCCAGAAGCTGGTACCATTCCAACACTGTCTTAATCTATCCAAGATAAAAACAGAGCCAGGATTTGAACAGCAACCAACAAAATCCCCGAGATAACCAGCAAAAGGGTGCACAGAGCCTTCCTAATGTGCATACAAGCTGCCGTCTAGAGCAGAGTCTGAAATGCCATTCACATGTTACCAAACTTACACACAACCACAGCTTGCTCCTGCTGGAGTCGTGCCCTGTACTGTACTGTGCTCCCTGGAGACAGGACAGAATGCTGCATGGAAGGTTTCAAAGGCACCAAAAGAGACAAGAAATACCAATGAACTCAAGCAAAATGGCTTTTGATAAGATCCCAGTACTAGAAAAACATATAAATGTGATGCAGTTTACTGTTATGGGTGACTTAAACTTCAGCTGAACCATTCTCAAACATAAAGTTAAGAAAGGCTTACATTTTGCAAGGCTGGGATCTAAATTTCTTTGTTGTGGGGAGCAACTGATAAGTGCTTCTTTTTTGAGAAAAATTATATGAGAGAAGAGCAGTAACTAAGTAACTACCCCATTTTATTAAAACCGCAGATTAAAACACATATTGCAAAAAAGATCTGCAACTGAACCATGGGCCAACAGACGAAAAATCCTTTTTCTTTCCCAGATTTCTCTCACATCTAATAGTGATAAATTTAGAAACAAGCAGCAGACTTCAAATTTTCTACAAAATCTAATTAGAGGGTCCACTTATACATACATGCATGCTGAACAACACAGTGCCTATTTTTAGTGTGTTTGTTACCCACTGATTTCCTGTAATTGCAAAACTATCTTAAATCCTCAGTTTCCTTTTGAGCTACTATTTCACTCCACAGACACAAGGGCAGCTACATCTGGAGAAACAAAATTAGTTATTCATTAGTGCACAGCAATTCCATACAACAATTATACGAGCTAGGGAAAAATTTAAGGCAACTGAGTAATAACCCAGTTAGAGGTAGGCAGGTAAAGAAAAGTGGAATTTTGCCAAAGTAGTAATACTTCCAGCTTTGAAAGAGTAATAGTGCCTTTCCAATGAGCACAAAATACCTGACCACAAAACAAATACCTTGGCCACAAAACAACAGATTCAGTAGCATTCCCTCATCAGAAATCCCTCATTACTAAGCACTAATTTGCTTATAACTTTGCATTCAAGAATTTTTTAGGAGGTTGTCTTTTATAAAGAGAATTTGCCTACTGAACAGGGAGGCAAGAGAGCAAGAGACCATCTCTCCTCTGTTTTAAACTCTGAGGCAAGGAGAAACATTTTCCCCTACCTGGAATCCCCATCTTGATCTTCTGTGGTGTCACCAGAGCTATTCACAGCGTATCGACTCCTTGGCTTATCTGAAACAAAGACAGTGTTTTCAAGGAACAATCTCCTTCATTAAAATACGTGCATTAAAAGAATACTTGTCTCTGCCCTTTTTAAAATTACTAATAACAGAGATCTAAAAAAAGTAATATTAAAAGCAGAAAGCCCCTTCCTTTTTAGGCAGAAGTACTAGATCTTGGTTTTTTCTATTCTCACTGGAAAACACATCAAAAATAGGAGAAAGAGGTTTTCCTCTTCAGCAGATAAAGAGGAGAAAGCAAAATATTCACAGAATCAACTTTTCTCTCAAGTAACAGATAGCGATTTGCATTTCAAGAGAGAGTAGAAAAATGAAAATTCTGACCAATGCATTTCCCTCACTATTGCTCAGTTTCCAGGAGAATGATAATGCTCCAGAAGCCCCTCCTGCAGTCACAGGTATTGAAATCGTTTACCAACAAAAAGCAAGAGGTAGGAAGGAGCCAGCCAAAAAGCCCCATGTTTTCAGATTTTATCTACAAAAAGTGACTCACAATATAACAAGTGTGTCAAACCTTGCATGATATATGGTGGTTAGCATGAGACCCACACCAAGAAGCCTCATTACTTTAGCACTGTTAGGCCACGCATAAGACACTTAGCCACTGGTACAGCCATTCTGCCTCCTGCCCCCACAGAATTCCCTATTATTCCTATTTTCCAGAGAAATTAAATGTCCTCCACCTCATTATTCAACACATGGGACTAAAGTCTTTTGATTTCTACCCATTATCAGTTAAAGATCACCTACTCTCTTCTGAATTCCCTCAGTCAGTGCCTTCACTCTTCACCCTGCCTCCTCCTTCCCCCGCTCATCCAGGAGTGCCAACAAGGCACCAGGCCCATAATTACACACAGATAAATTGTGGTTCAATTAATGCAGGGTGTGAGGTCTGTTTGTGAGGGGTGCCAGGGCACCTGACCGCCATGAGGTGTGCGAAGGGGTGCCACACCACCACTGAGGGGTGTGAAGGGGGCGCCAGACCCCCATGGAGGGTCCAAGACCCGTGAGGGGATGTGAGGCTGCAACCAGGGGTGTGGGGGAGTGCCAGGCCCCCTCAAAGGGCCTGAGGCATGTAAGTGGGCACAGGCCCTAATGCAGGGTCTGAGGCCTGTGAGGGGATGCCAGGCCCCTGCAGAGTGTCTAAGGCCCGTGAGGGTATGTCAGGCCGCCACAGGGTGTGTGTGAGACAGGCGTGTGGGACACCAGGCCCCCACCGGGGGTGTGCGGGGGTGCCAGGCCCCCCAGAGCAGCCGCAGCCCCCGGGCCCCGCAGCGTCGCGCACTTACTGGCCTGTGCGG
>VZRU01008181.1:0-22852 GCA_013398155.1 Pedionomus torquatus
GTTGCAGGCATCCCCTCGCACCCCGCTGCCGGGGCAGGCCCTCGGTAGCCGCCCCGCTGGCAGCCATACAGATCTCTCTAGGAAACACCCACCGCTGCTCCCGCTAGAAGAGGTCGTGGAGCGTAAGGATGGAAAACAGGCAGAGCCAATGCCCAACGTTCCCAGTGTGCAGCTACCCCGCTGGTCACTTCCAGCTCAGCTTTCCCCGACCGCATCTCCTTGTGTTTATTTACTAATTTCAGGGTCCGCTTTTCTCCTCATTCTGTGGAAACTTTTTGCATTGGAAATGTATTTTATGACAGACTGCTTTATGGTTCACTGACCTGTTATCTGAAGAACAGCTTCCTTTTGTTCCTTTGAACAAAGCTCTATCAAACTTAATTTCTGAGCTTTTAAATATTTTTTTTTTAAACTAGTGATAAAGTGTTGTGATTATTTATAAAACAAGTTATTAGAATAGGCATGTGATAGATTAAGCATTGAATGCCACATGTTAATGGGAAATACAGGTACTTAAAAGTACGTTCAGAACTTTTGGGGACAAGAAATTTTACAGATCTATTGCAAAGTTGTATCTTTTTTCCCCAGACGGACTTGGAAGTCATTGACAGTTGTACGCAACCATTATGTGTTTTCATTCAAATACCTATTTTTAAGTCAGATCTTCCACAATTATACTGTAAAAAGACAATTTTTCCCCCCTTACGGTTTGACCTGTAGAGGAAAGTACTTTATCCTTATATTTTGGAAAGAAATGAAAAATTATTTTTTAACTCCTGTAGGGAAGTGGAGAGCTTCATCAGCAGAAACAGCTGTGTTAATGAACAGATCTATCGTTTACATTTAATGACACAAAACTGCAAGGGGGAATAGATGTCAGTTCCCTTAGATGCAGCTAGTGTTTGCCAGTTAGAAGTACAAACTTGAGGTATGCTTCTTAATGAGCAGTCAAAACTTTCTTGATTTAAAATGTATATAAATGTCTGTAAGAGGAAGTGACTCCTGAATTTTGAGGTTCATGTGTAAAGCAAGGTGAACTGTAGTAATGCCCCCTTTTTTGTACTGCGTTAAACTGTATGACCAATTTAACTGGGTTTCTGAGCAATTAAGACTGTAGTTTCACATACACGTCCAACTGCTGTTAGGCATTGCTGCTGCCAAAAGAAACAGCCCCCCACGTTACTATTTATCTGGGTAAGTTCTGTAGCTTGATTCATGCTGTGTGGCCTTGCAAACAGTTGTGCTGGCGCTAGTAAGTGGTGGGAGATAAGTGGACTGGCTGGTTTACGCTGGTTAAGCCCTGCTTCTGCCACACATTTATGTGAAAATGCAGCTTTATTTTCCGAGACTGCTTAGTCTGTATCCTGTGATGCTGCCGTTGCCAGCAAAATAATTGCTGTGAAACACTTATAGCATCCCTTGTCTTAAAGTCCTTGAAGCATTTTAGAAAGAAATAAGTTATCTCAGTTTTGCACCTAAAGAAATGGGAGCACCAGCTGTTTTCTCCCCCCATCAGGTGGTAGACTCTAGGTCTCCTGATTTTATGGTTTAAGTGTCCTGTTAATTTAACCTTGGTTTCTCTTGGGGGTGTTACCTTTGTTCATCTCGGGTGCCTGTGGTGTGACCATAATGTGAATATTGAAATACCTGCTTACATTAGAGTAAAATACATAGGTGCGAAACAAGTGTTTTCTCTGGAATTCTGGGCCTTTGGAACTTTTTAAAAGGAATGGCTCATGTGTGGACGTTTCCTTCTTCTCTCATTGGTATATGTGTGACACAAGATCAACGCCAGCTTGGTTTTCTCTAGGTTACCTTTTATCTAGGCACCCTGGTGGACTAGTCATTACTCCTAATTTTGACTGAATTTGAACAAGTAATCTACATTACTAAGACTGTAAGATATTTAGCTTTGTTGTCCAATGTTTTGGGATGAGTTTATGCTTGAGGTTTCACTTTTCTGGAGGTAGTGATTCTTTCAAGTGCTATTAGCATATATCCTCACACTTGGGTATCTAGGATGCGTTTTTTGAAGCCGATCTCTTGGAAAGAAAATGAGCATCCCTAGCAAAACTAGTAAAATGGTCTAAATACAGTTATTCCATTTTCTTTGGGAAGACTGTTTTTGACAAAGTATTTTCAATATGGTCTTAAATATGGCATGTTCTGAAAAAGATTTTGAAAGTGGCTAAAATTAAATTACATTTTAATTGCTCTCAGGCCATCCTTTCTGCTGAATCTAGTTTTCTTAATGCTTTGGGCCAAACTTCTCTGTTTGAATTCACCTACAAGTCTGATGATCTTTTCCTTATTCAGTGACTGCAGACGAATTGAATGTTGTCAGACTGCAGGAAAAAAGTTTTAATGTAACTACCAAGTAACATTTATTTAAGGTTTCAAAGCTGTCACAAGGCAAAGAAGGCTTGTGGGTGTAATTATATCATCTGGGATTTAGATAGGTCCATTGGAGAAACTGTCTTATTTTGGGCTTCCTTGAGAATCACAAGGAGAATATGGTTAAGTGAAGTTCTTATTTATGTACTATTTTGGGCTTTCAGGGTTTATTCATATATGGTAAGCATGTGTATTTAATTAATGTAACTTGCATGTGTATTCAAGGGTTTTTTGCTATTAACTTTAGGTCATATTCATTCTCGATAGTGGAACCAGTAATTGGTTTGTGACGCTGCAGATATCATAGAAGTGAGACCTGGATGAAGAAAGAGTGACTTTTATGTGTACTTTGTAAAACTTAGCCACCTGTTTAATTCATCTCCAATACAAGAAACACTTATCTACACGCTGCTAATAGACAAAAGATGCTTAGAGACATTTCAGTCCTCAAAAACAGTCCTTCAGAAAAGTAGATTTTTAATCTTGGTGAAACAAACAAGAAAGTAAGAGCATTTCAGTATTGCTACTGTTAGATGTTGTGTTCTAGTAAAGGAACAGAGTGAGTTGATCTTTAATGTTCTTCTAGTTGCCTGTGAAGAAAAGACAGTGCTAAAATATGGAATTTTTCTATCTTGTGCTGTTTTTGTAAGTGATCTTCCTCTGGGGAGCAGCTGCGACTGCAAAAGTTTTTTCGTGATCCAGTAAAGAGGCAAATGCTCTGTAACTTTTTCAGTGTAACACTTTAGTTGCTGTTCTTTACCATACCAGTTACAGTGCTAACTGGTGCCCAGCACGAATGCAGAGGTTTGAGTTCTCTGCAGACACAGGGTTCTTTCCCTGATGAGTCAGCTCCTTCAAAATGCAAACGTTATTTATTTGCTTTTGGCAGAAAGTTCTGTTTCCCACACCAAATATCACAGCTGTGCTCTCAGTGAATTTGATGCTTGAGTTGTTAAACAATTTTACGGTAAAAATGTTTGATTAAATTTTGTTTTCTTTTCTCCCTGATCTCGTCATCCCTTATGTAAAAATAAATTTAAAAAGTACTTAACTATTGACAAAAAAATGGTTCAAGGCTGTAGTGGAGCTAAGAGACTGTTGACAGCCTTAGAAAACTGAACCCTTAAACAGGATTAAGTCACAGACGGTACAAGAAATCCTACAGTTGCGTGCGATGAGCTAGGCAGGTGTTTACTTTTTGTGTCTGTGACTGCTAAAGAATGGATAAAATTGTGGTAATTATATACTCTGGCAGGTGTACTTTGTGCTTCTCACTTCCATCTCTTTGTGCAGCTTGATGTCAGAATTGTTGCCCAGCTGGGGTATCTGGTCCATACCCTACCTAACCAGAGAGCAGAGCTGGCACCTTCAGCTGTAGAAGTGTTGATGGAGAGAAGGTGGGCGATGAAGGGAGGTAGCACCTGGCAGAGGGGGAAGGCAAAGCAGTGGTGCTGGGGTAACATGCACAGCAGTTCATGTCTGCTCTTGAAAGCTTTGTCCACCCCTCCGAGTTCCTCTTTACTGTCTCCAATTCAGGGCTGTTTAGATTTGAGGCACCTCAAACATTTTTTTTTTTGTCAATGGACTGTTAGAAGCCCAAGACAGTTTATGATTTAGGTTGAGTAAAGACTCCTTGAAGACACTGCTTAGCATGCTATTAGTGACAGGGAAGGCAGTGCAGCATGTGAAGATTTCCCAGCCACTGATGCTGTGTTGTGAACTTTCTCACAGTTGTATGTATAATGGGATTTTGTTGTTGTTAACAGGGTACCTGGTTTGGATTGCGACAAACTCCAGCGCTACGGAAACCGCAGTTCCACCGTGAAGAGCCACTGCATTTACAAGTTCTGAAACTACCAGCCAGTCTTCTTTCAATTTTGGTGTGTGCGAGTCCTTGGTGGAGGTTGCATATATACATGTTTTCATGAAGAGAAGTGAGAAGCCAGAAGGTTATAGACAGATGAGGCCTAAGACTTTTCCTGCCAGTAGCTATACTGGCAGCAGCCAGCAGATGCTACAGGAAATACGAGAGAGCCTCAGGAATTTACCTAAACCCTCAGATGCTGCTAAAGCCGATCACAGCATGGGCAAAATGTTATCTGAAGATCCTAGGCAAGGCCGAAATCCCCCTAAATTTGTAACGTATCATAAAGTTTTACAGGAAATAAGAAACTCACTTCTGCCTTTTGCAAATGAAACAACCTCGGCTGTCAAAGGAACATCAGAAGTTAATCGACAAATGCTGCAAGACTTACAAGCTGCTGGCTTTGATGAGGTGAAATGTTTTATTTTCAAGATTTGGTGTTCTGCTAACTATAAGCTACTGCTTGTTGGAGGGGGTATTGATCATGGAATGTTTGAACATCATATGATAAGCAAATTAGTTTCTTCAAAATCTGGTAGGTTTCTCATTAGGACGTGAAACTGGCAATAGCAGGGAATGAAGAAAAGGAATAGAATGACTTAGAGAGGCTTGGGCTTTTGTTTTTGTGTTACATTTTTAAGCTTATTGCACAGGTAGGGATAGGTTTTAATTAATTATGTAATTTTAGGGAAGAAGAACTGGGCACTCTAGAATATGGATTTTGGATCTGATCACTGAATTTTGAATTGTACTCAAAATATGCTGATAAAACATGGCCCTTCTAAATTGAAAGTACCAAATCTTTCAGAAATTAATTTTAATAAGCTTTTTACATCTCTGGCTAATAGGAACTCAAAGTTTGTGGAGAAAGGAATTTGACTTCCTTATTTATGCACTTTGCCAAATTCAGATAAAATAATGAGGTGCCTGACAAAACCAGTTGCAGGCTGTCTTCTTTGCAATATATTCTCAAGACAATAATGTCAAGTCTCTTGAAAATCTTGGACATAAGTAATTATACAGATGTTGTTTTCATTTTAAGAACAGGGAGCTAAATAGTAGTTCACTTTATTAATATTCTTAAAAGTTATTGACTAAACTTATTTCCATTCATTCATTTTAATAAGTGTCTGAAACATTGTTTCCAGGAATGGAAATATGAATACACTTAGAGCTCCTGTGTTTTTACTGAGACTTGTATATTGAAGTAAATTACACCTGTAAACCTGAGTACAAAAGCAGGTTAAAATAAAATAAATTAGCAAACCACTCATGTTTGTGGAGAAAAAAGGCACAGTAGCACAATAGGGGTTGCCTTTACGGGAGTGCACTGCTTGCAGTAGTGACCATCTCACAAGTTCTGCTGGCTGTGATGCTCCCGTGTTAACAGAAGCTCACCTCTACCAGGGATGGGCTTCTCCAAAACTATCAACTGGCGTTTCCTTGACAATGTTCCAGGGTCACTTGCTGATAGTGGTTTTTCGTGTTCCTTTTGCTTGCTCAAATACACAGTCCAGGCTGTGTTTTCAGTAAAAGTAGCAGGATTTCATAGCAATAAATGATTTTGTAATAATTTGCTCCTGTTCTGTGGCTTGTTGCTGAGGGTATTTTTTTGTGTGGCATTTTCTTTGGTCTTTTCTTTCTTTTTTTAAAGTAGATCAGTTCTCATATTCTTTACTACAGATTGAACCTGCAGTCATTTTTGCAAACTGAGTTATAGTATGTGGCTGGGGTAACAAACTACAAAGGTATCTCAAATTGGTATTTTTGTTGTGTTCTTTGTGGCTTGAAACCTTTTGCTTCTAGCTTTTGTTCTTGGATACAACTGAGAATTCCCAGGACACTTGGGGATTGTATGGACTTTTTTTTAGGCAGAGTGCCAGCATCAGCCATTTCTGCCATGCGCTAAGCCACAGTTGTGTGGCCACAATAGTCCATATGGCTTTGGCCTGGGAACACCATCTGGAACGGAAAGCATTTTTCTTGGCAGGGGGTATTTGAGACAGCAAGTAGGAATGAAGACTGTATTTTGAGCTGGGATTGTTTCATGGACTGGGTCATAGCTTGGGTGTGTGGGTCAGCTGGAAGAGGCTGGGCTGTTTCTGACTGCAATAAGGCGTGTTTGTGATTTAGCAGATCACATATAGAACTTTTTAATTTCATGAGCTCAGGTGCATTACTGGCTTTCTGTAGAGGCTAACCTACCTAATGTATCTATAGTAGAGGCTACCTATAACTGCTAGGTACCATGTCTGTTTTCTTTTTGTTTTAATTTGCTCTGATGTGGACGTGTCTATATAAGCACTGTTTCCTCATCTCAGCTTTTAATGAGATTTCATTAAGGTGTTGAAAATGGATTTAAAGTAATAATACAAATTTGCTGTATTGTGGAGTTGCAGCTTGGTGATTCAGTCACCACTTAAAGTTTGAAAACATAATGGATGTATTTTTTACTTTTTTAAAAAAAAAGCTTGAATATCACAAACATTCTGGTTACTCCTACCATCCCTCAAGCAGTAGGTAGTATCAGAGTTAAAGCTGAACATACAGATAGATATCTATCAGCATTAAGTAGGTGTATAGAGATAGTAATATATATATATAGTAGTTATAGGAGAAAACTCATACATGGGGGTGCTTTTTGTTGGTGCTTTATTGTTTTTTTTAAATTCTAAGTAGGCTATAGGAGATGCCTCTTAGTTACTAGGATTCAAGTTCAGTCCTCGTGTTCTCTGTAAGGTGATACTCTTCGAGACAATGAATACTTAATGTCACAAAGGTGACCCAAGTTTTTTGTTCTTCAGCTGGAGGGGAGAGATCCTTTGGCTCTTAATCAGGTCCGCTGGTTAGTGGAGAAGGAACTAATTTTATCTCTTAAAATACTGCTGAGAGTCTATGTTGTTATGGCTTAGTGATGTGAATTTGTAGATTTAGGTTTCTATATTGTAGAATTAAGTACCTAAGAGGACATTAACAATGGTTTTGAAATCAATTAAGAAGAAAATAAAGGCCATAGGTAGAAATGAATCCTATGGTCCTATAAAAGTATATTCAAATTGGAAATTAAGTACTCTGGACAACTTAGCCTTGTCTTTACACAATGATCAAATAGCATACTGGTGCTGGGAATGTAACAGATCGGTCTTGTCCATACCAGAAGTGTTGCAGAAATAACTGTGTTGTGAAGGAGCTATGACATCAAAAGTTGTGTTTGCTTTTGCCAGCAATGTAATCTGGTCTGTAAAGATTGCAGCCACCTTATTATATGTGGGGGTTCTTCATTATTTTAAAATCCTTTTTTAAGATTCTGCTTTGTTCACTGAATTTAATTATTGTTTGTGAAGGATGTATGTAATTTTGTATGTTTGTAGTATTAAAAAGGCACAGAGGTGTGCTGCAAGTATAAGTGTGGGCTTGAATTTGAAATCTGAGCCCTCTGTTGTGCTGTTGATTTTTAGTAGGAAGTGAGTGGTGTCATCTGTAAGTAACCTGTTCAAACGTAATGTGAACTGAAATGACTGCTTTGGTATGACAAAGTATGGCCATAGCAAATCACTACGGACAGTGTGCGTAATTAGAGAGAGTTATGCTGTGGATTTGTTTCAAACTTGAATCAGCTGCACAAATCCCGTTCGTTATAGCTGGGAGAGCAGTGCCTGACTTGTAACCATCTCTAGAATTCTGCTTCTCTTGCTTGACCTTGATCTCATTCAAGTCAGTGGAAGAATCACTGGTCCGTAATACATTTTCCATTGACAGAGCTGGGGTTGGCCATCAGATCAAAACTTGTGTTTGGATCTCTAAGAACACGGAGCCTAAATCTACCATAAAAAATAGTAGAATTTCTACCAATAATGTCTTCAGCAGGGAGAACTCTTAGGCAGAAAATAATGGGTATTCGTTGACAAAAAGTCAAGCTGAATTGAAGGAAAATGAGCAAACCTCAGAGTTCTGCGTTTCACATTAGGGTACCTTTCATAGAATAACTTAGGTTGGAAGGCGCCTCTGGTCGTCATGTAATTAGCTGTTCCCTGGGGAGTGCGTGTCAGTAGTAAGCGTCTGTGTAAGCAAACTGTTTGTACCACTAGCAAGATGACACAATTTCCATCAGTGCTTCAACAAGTTAACTGTTTTGGTTTTTTTGTGAAGATCCCGACTGCATTAGTGTTTTGGAGGATCTATTGTCGAGAAAACATTTTAAAAATAGTTTTAAATCATTTGACAGAAATCAGTTATGTACTTCCGTAAAATTACTGGAGGGTATTTGGCTAAATAACTGTGACTTACTTTTATTTTTGCCATTTTCTTGTAAATTATTTTTTGTGTATAATTTTTTCCTTAGGATATGGTTATACAAGCTCTTAGACAAACTAACAACCGCAGTATAGAAGCTGCCATCGAATTTATAAGTAAAATGAGCTACCAGGATGCTCGTCGGGAACAGATGGTTGCAGCAGCAGCGAGACCTGTCAACGCAGGTATGAAACCCCCAGGTAGGTGTATCCATGGTAACTCATTTAGTGTGTTCTTATAGGTGAAAAACACAATAGCTTACATGTGCTTACAATGGAACAGAGGAGATGGTGAGATAGGGGAGGTTTTTGCTTTTAAAAATAGCATGTAAATTATATAATGTAACTCTTCTGCGTGTAATTCTTCTTCGTGTATTCATGAATTCTTCTGAAATTCATGTGACATTAATTTCTTAAATGTTTCTTTTTATAAATGCATGCTTTCGGTATTGTATGTAAGTATTTTATAAAGGAATGGCATTCGGATCTCATTTTAGTAATTTTTGTCCCTCGTTGGTGTGTGATGCCCATATTTTGTTCTCAGTGTCAGGTGCCATTTAGAAGATAGTCAGTAGTGAGTACTGAATTGTTACTTTTTTTTTTGTCTTTTCCCACAGTATCTCACACAGCAGCCCCATGTATGTGTATTTCTTTGTGTATATATATTATGTGAACATACTTATGTATTGTATAGCTACAATATTCGTATTCTAGGATGCCTCTCCCTCAGCTTTATCTCTTACTTGGTTCCAGATTTTATTTGTATGTCTTTTAAGACAAACTTCATGTTTTTTATAGATTTTGGGGAATAGACTGTAGCCTTAGTCTCTACAGAGTCAGAATTTTGCCGCTTGCTGGTAACTGCCCTCTTAACACATGCAAGTATTTTAAAAGCATCTTGATGCTTTTTTTTTTTTTTTTTTTTTTAAAAAAAAAAAAAGATGTTTTAGTAGCATACAGCTAAACAAACGAACTATAGCTTTTAAACACAGCAGAAGTACTGAACTTCTTATTTGACTAAAGTTGAGTGCTGAGCTGCTGGCACTGGAAAGTTACCTTTTTAATTGACTGTATAGATACGAGGAAAAATTAGGAGCCATGAGTAGCAGAGTACAGCATTATTTTCATTTAGTCTCTGAAGCAGGCTTATTCCGTGCTTGTAGGAAGCGGTTAGCTAAATGCCACTGTTTAGCCATGGTTTTCATTGGTACTTGCAAAGATATGGTAATTAACATATTCTTTAACAGAAGATACAGTAACTTTCAGCAGTTACAGTGCTGTATGTGTTTACAATAACAGTAAGACTGCATGCACTATTGGTTCCTTATGTATTATTTTGTTGATGTGATGCAAAATAACACCTATGAAGTAAATATGTTACAGAGTTTAGCTCCCGTATGTTTTGCTTTCATGCAGTTTTAATTCTTGGTTCTGTACAACATTTTTATTCGTAAATACATAACTTTTAAAGTATGAATCAAACATTGCATGCAAGGAATAGAACTGGTTTGGACAAACTGTAGGCATATAAGGATGTAAGCAGGCTAACTTTACAGCATTCAGTTAAATTCTAGTTTAAGAACATTAAGCTTTATAAGTGTTTGTAAGTGTGAAACTTGAAGGAGTAACAACATGACTAAATGTGTTTTTCTGTGCTATTGCTTTTGCATTTATACTGAATATCTTCTGACAGTTACTTGTATGCCTGATTAAAATTATCTAGTGTGCCTCGTAATATTGCATATTACCATTTTTGTGATTAATAATTGAGTGCATCTGTATTGAAGCACAATGCATCTTCAAAAAAGTGATTTCTAAAAACTGTGATACTGTAGTTTAATTGCATTTTATTACTCTTATACGGTGTACTGAGCATATTGCTGTCACATGCTGTGTGTTACTAGATAAAGATAAATTTTTCACGTGTAGTACAGTGGATTATGCTGTTGGAGAATTCTTGTCTTGTTTCTGTGATAATTCTGTGATTCTGTAATTAGTGCAGAAGAATAAAATATTCAAAGCAGTAAATAGAAATAATTTCTAATAATGTAAATGCTGTGTTTTCTTCTTGTAAAAGCAGGGGCTGTACAGCAATCAATTAACCGCAAGCAGAGTTGGAAGGGTTCTAAGGAGTCCTTGGTTCCTCAGCGGCACGGCCCGTCCCTGGGAGATGGTGTAGTTTATCGCTCAGAAAGTCCCAGCTCTCAGCCTGATGTAGGAAGGCCTTTATCTGGATCGGGTATTGCAGCTTTTGCTCAGGCTCATCCTGGCAATGGACAAAGAGTGAATCCCCCACCTCTACCGCAGATAAGGAGTGTCACTCCTCCTCCTCCACCTCCTCGAGGACAGACACCCCCTCCGAGGGGAACTACTCCTCCACCTCCTTCCTGGGAACCAAACTCTCAAACAAAGCGTTACTCTGGGAACATGGAATATGTGATCTCCCGTATTTCTCCAGTGCCACCAGGAGCATGGCAGGATGGTTATCCACCTCCACCTATGAATCCTCCACCCATGAATTCTTCCACGCAGGGTCAGAGAGGTATGAGCGCTGTCCCCATTGGCAGGCAACCAATAATCATGCAGAGTTCTGCCAACAGCAAATACAGCTTTCCCGCAGGAAGAGCTGGAATGCAAAACGGCAATTGTCAGACGGAATTCATAGTTCACCAGAATGTGGTGTCTGGGAACTCTGTGAGTCGCCAGCCACCCCCATACCCCATGAATCCAACTAACAGACAAAGTCCCACAGCACTACAGATGCAGGCAGGAGGATCTGCTCCTCCTTCGGCGTACACTAATGGGAATCTTCCTCAGGCAATGATGGTGCCAAATAGAAATAGTCACAACATGGAACTCTATAATACAAACGTAGCCGGAATACCCGCGTCCTGGTCACAGCCCTCCCCTGTGCAACCACAGTCGTCGCCTGGCAATGGGCACGACATGCCTACATGGCAACCCAATCTTCCCGTACGGTCAAATTCTTTCAACAACCATCATGGAAACAGGCAGAGTCACTCGAGCAGCTCTCAGCCTTCGGCTACGACAGTAACAGCTATAACGCCAGCTCCCATTCAGCAACCTGTAAAAAGTATGCGTGTGTTAAAACCAGAGCTACAGACTGCCTTAGCACCCACTCACCCTTCCTGGATGCCACAGCCCGTGCAAACCGTTCAGACCATTCCCTTCTCTGAGAGTCCATCTACAAACATGGCAGTTATGTCTCCTGTTGCAGAGGCTCCAAATTACCAGGGTCCCCCACCACCTTACCCAAAACACTTGTTACACCAGAACCCCTCTGTCAGTCTGTATGAGACAGGACCCAAACTCAGCAAGGAGGAACTGCCTGTTTTATCCAAGGAGGATGAGAATGAGAAGAATTATGAATGTGTTGATTCAACAGACAAAGAAAAGAAACAAATTACAACATCACCTGTTCCTGTTAGAAAAAACAAGAAAGATGAAGAAAGAAGAGAGTCTCGCATTCAAAGCTATTCTCCTCAGGCCTTTAAATTCTTCATGGAGCAGCATGTGGAGAATATTCTCAAGTCACATCAGCAGCGTTTGCATCGGAAAAAACAGCTAGAGAATGAAATGATGCGGGTAATTCTTCCTTCTTTCTAAATCTATGGCTAGAACCATTCCTCTATCAATTTTAAGGAATATGTTTAAATTAGAACATTGTGGTATTGAAGTCTATTTTTAGTTTTTATGTTTGAGATGTGGCAAATTCTTCATTGCTTTGTTTACGTGCTTCATCGTCTTCTAAGAAATTAATTTTTTTAAGAATTTTTTTGCGTGTCTAAATGTAGTTCATCTGGCTCATGTATGATAAGGCAGCAGGCACCAAATCATTGTTGCACGAACTGAGATTTAACTATATGGCTCATAGGTTTTTTTATATGGCTTCTAATTTATCCTAACTTTTGAGTGAGTAATGTGGAATATTTTAATGATTTTTAATTTTTTTTTTTTAATAAACACTGCAAGTACAAGTAGCAAAACAGGAACCAGCGGTAGATGGGTTAGTTTGTTTTGTATAGTCACCCAAACAGCAATGCTTTTTACATCCTGCATTTTGTTTCCAGTAGTGATAGGTGGTTTTAAGTTCACATTTAAAGATTTGTTTTAAAAGTTACATTTTTAGAATGAAAGAACATGGTACCCTTTGCCTGAGTGTTTTATAATCCGGACTGTAAGGGCATCTGTTTAGACAAGAGGGAACTGAATGGGATAACAAGAACCGTACATCAACAAGAACACGTAAAATCAACTTTGTGCCTACATCAAGTCAGTGGTCTATTTCTGGGACTTCAGTATTTTACTAAAACCAATCAAAAGGGTAATAACTGGAGCTGATGTATAAATATGTAATTTCAAAAGAGAAAATAGTGAGAAGTAGGGAGAATAAGATTTGCAGAAATGGAAATTGGAAATGTATTACGTAAATATTTCATAACAATTATTGTTGGAAATTTGACATAAGTATATGTACCTCTTAATTTATTCTATGGAAGAATGTATTTAGCTTATGCCACTTTCTTGAAGTGCTGGTTTTTAATGTTTTCTTACTCTTTGAAAATTCTTACTGTAAGCTGTAGTGTTTTATAAGTGTTTGCTTAATCACAAATATGTAAATGTTTGCAAGATTTCTTCCTTGAACTCTTTCTAGATCTTTATTCTTAGTCTTCTCTCTTTCCTTTTCACTTCCACTAACAGCTGATTTAAACTGTTAAGGTGTGGGAAGCTTTCCTGAACTCAGTAGCCTCCATCCCTGTGTAGACAAGTAAGACTTTTGGAGCAACAGTATTTGTTAAGAATAGCATGATCCCTTCTTAGAGGGCTTTGCATGCAATCCTGCATCAAAATTAAGCATGAATTTATTTTGACTATTTTTGAGTACTTAAATGTATTATAATTAATGTTGATTTGCAAACCTCACTTTCCCTTCCTACTGTGTTGTGTTCCATAGTGTCGCAAGCATAAGTATTACTTATATGAATGCACTGATATAACTTTTCTTGAGATTTTTTTTTTTTATGCATTTGAAGGACCCTAGTAAATGTCTTACATGAAATACAATTTACAACATTTAAACTAGATTTAAAGCTGGAGTGTTTAATTACAGGGTGAAGAGTGGAAAATGGGCTATCATGCTGCAGCAAACCTCTCCTTTATCATCAGGGTATAGGAGAGGAATCTCACAGTAATGAAATATAGTTTGGGTCTTTGTGAGGGGGAGAAAGAGAAATTAGCTCATTACTTACTGTAATCAAGTCTTCAAATGTCTTCTTGATGTTTTTAAGTCTTCAAAAAACCCTCCTTCTGCCTTGAAGTGTGCCTTAAGCATGTTTATTCACAGAAAAATTAGGGTGTTTTTGTCCTGGAAGACAGCGCCTGGGTATTCCTGTAGTAAAGTGTAGAGAAAGGTTCAATTCCCACTCCACAAGAAATGGTCTATTTACCACATCCAGTCTTGCAACTGCTGCTACCCAGTCCTACCTATTGCCTGCCTGATGTAGACAAAAAATTTTGTCTCAAATTTGAGCAAGCCTTCCCCATTTCAGTCTTACCGAGTTGATATTCCTGGTGAAGTTTGTTTGAGTAGACAAGCATTTTGTATGCGTTTTCCTAATTGCATTTCCTTTGGATCCATTTTTGTTATGACACCCAGAAGAAATTTTCTGTGTTCTAACAGTATTTTCTTTAATAGGTGACGTATCCTGAAAGCATTTTTAAGATACTGAATGATATCTAATTAATCTCTTATCTTGCCCCTTTTCTCGTTCACACCTGTTACGTTTTGTTTCATGTTGTAAATTGGGCAAAGTAGAAATTTTCCATTGCCATGCAGTTCGTACAGGCCTAGACTAGTCGTTACCTCATCCTGATGATGGTCCTGGGTACTGTTATACAGACAGTATCTTAAACATTTGAAACATTAAGGAGATGGAAGCAGCAAGATTTGGTATCAAGAATCAGTAATGCGTTAACTGTAAGAAATTTAAAACTTCTAGAGTAGTGATTAAGTAATGGTTGTGGTGTTTTCAGGGATTCAGTTTAGCTGTGTTCAGTCAGAACATCCAGGAAAAAATAAGGAAATAAAAGTTGAACTTGGAAATCATTATTGATGGTGATTTCAAGCCAGGTGGGCAGATAAAATAATTGAGATGTTATGAAAAGAGGAACATAGAAATTTTTGATAATGCTGATAGAAAACAAAAGAAGGGATGAACACAAAACTATGTGGGTATAGTGTCACAGAGAAAAGAATATTAAAAAAAAATAAAGATCTTGCTCATATTGAAAACCAAAAAGAAGAGATATTCTGATTCCAGGGCTGAAATTTGCCAAGAAGGATGGCACTGGAATTGAATGAAATTTGAAGGGATTGAAGCCAGCAAAAAAAACACGAAGAGGAAACCAGGTTGGAATACTCCTACAAGAGCCACACGAGCATTCTCGATGAGGGTTTCCACCCTGTAGGTGATGAGATCTGTGTGGCCTGTCAGTGTCTCAGTTACTGGAATGCTAGCTGTGGCCATCACAGCCACAACTCCGGAGATGTTCATTCAAGATAGGGATACGTACACAGATGGGAGGCAAGAGCTGATACCATGGGTAGGAGTGAGCCACTTCAACAAAATTGCTCTGGCGTGTAGAGTGATGAAAAGAGTGTGGCTGAAGTCCTGTTAGAGAGAGGTGGGTTCTGAGGTAAGATGGTAGATCAGGTCTTGGCTTGCAGAAGAGGCAGGTTCTTGGTGTGGATGGACAGCAGAAAGCAGTGTCGTGTGGATCTGGGTCATGTAGCTACACAGGGAAGCAAGAGAGTTTCATGCTCCCTTCTGCAGCTGAAATTCCATGGTCACGGTCAGGAAGTGTAGTGACTTCTGCTCTAACTAGAGGCTGGAAGCCTTTCCCACTGCAGCTCCTTAGCTTAGCCCTCAGCGACTTATGGCTACAAGGCACGACTTGCCTTTCTTTAGTTCTGCAAAGAATCAGGGAGGCAGTTGATGCACACTGTTACTCAGATAAGTCTTATTTGCAGTGGGTTTTATCAATAGTTTGCAAACTACCCCTTCTGTCCTTGAGAACATACTCCTTTCGCAAGAACCTTCTGGTGCATGGCACCTCATGCGTTTTGCTGTTGAAAGCGATCACATTTTGTTTTGTATCACTCCTATATGTTTTCACAGAGTCCTGATGTGTAATTTTTTAAGAAAGCAAAACAAAAGCCCTTTCCCTTGCTGTATATAAGTATTTGGTTTGCAATGCATAAGCCTTGTAATTATAAGATCGCCAAAAATTACGAGTACTGTTCACTCCTCAGATTTAATTCTGTTTGCTGCACAGGTTGGATTATCGCCTGAAGCCCGAGATCAAATGAGGAAAATGTTGTGTCAGAAAGAGTCTAATTACATTCGGCTAAGAAGAGCTAAAATGGACAAGTCGATGTTTGTAAAAATTAAAACCCTGGGAGTTGGTGCCTTTGGAGAAGTTTGCCTAGCAAGAAAAGTGGATACTAATGCTTTATATGCAACAAAAACTCTGAGGAAAAAAGATGTATTGCTTAGAAATCAAGTTGCTCACGTTAAAGCTGAGCGGGATATCCTTGCAGAAGCTGATAACGAATGGGTGGTTCGCCTGTACTATTCATTCCAAGATAAGGACAATTTGTACTTTGTAATGGACTACATTCCAGGAGGTGATATGATGAGTCTCCTAATTAGAATGGGTGTCTTTCCAGAAAATCTGGCACGGTTCTACACAGCAGAACTGACCTGCGCAGTTGAAAGTGTTCATAAAATGGGCTTCATCCACAGAGATATTAAACCTGATAATATCTTGATAGACCGCGATGGTCATATTAAATTGACAGACTTCGGGCTCTGTACAGGTTTTCGATGGACCCATGATTCAAAATACTACCAGAGCGGTAAGAGAAAAAGAAAAGGTTTCTTTGTTATTCTGTTGTTGTGTCACTTACTTTGCAAGGAATTAAATAATAAATGAGTAGAGAGATAACTGTGCTGCTTCCGTTCTGAATAATAACACATCTAACACTATGCCTGAATGTCACTCAAGGAATGTCTAGTTAGAGTTTGTAAGCATGAGCATTGATCCTGCTCATGCATTACATCCTGATTGATGCATTGATCCTGCATCCATGTAATGCATGAGCATTGATCCAGAGGCATGAGCTGCTGCTGTGAGTGGCTTCTGAAATTTGGAGAGAGAAAATCACAGTGGTAGCAAGATAATTACATAGACATTTTGAAGATAGGACTGATGTTTTAAATTTAATTGTTCTTGAAAACCTTGCCCCAAGTTCTGAGTGTCTTGTGTACTTCCTTTTAGTGTAACCTATTGATTTCTGAAAAATACTTAAGGAGGCTTTTAAAAATCCTACTTGATTACTTAAACCAACAGCTAAAAAAAGAGGTGAAAAAAAAAAATTCACAGCTCTGAAAGTGATAAAATACAGAATTGTAATAACATTTTTAATTTCCAAAAATAAGTCCATATATTCAAAAGCAACTTTTANGCTCTGAAAGTGATAAAATACAGAATTGTAATAACATTTTTAATTTCCAAAAATAAGTCCATATATTCAAAAGCAACTTTTAAATTACTTTTGATTTGCTTTTATCAAAATATCATGTATCTTAGGCCAGACTGTTGCATGCTTTCTGGAGAGAAGTTGAAGAGTTTAAATCTGATTGTATTTTTTGATGCTTTAAATATTGGGTGTTTTCTGTTTACGTAAGAACCAGAACAATATTCATGCTGTGTCCCCAGTGTAGTTATGTTGAGGAAAAACTGAGGAAAAGGTCAAACTCGATATTTTCTCGTAGTCATGTCAAAAATTAACTTTAAAAAACGGTGTCCTCAAAAGTTGGTATTTTATATCATAAGCAACAAGTCAAAATCCTGATGTTGATGACCGACCTTTTTAGCTCTTTAATTGAGTGTTGAGATGGAAATACTCCGTCCTACAACAAAAAATGCAATCAGGTAAAGAAAGTTTTGTACTAGTTAAGAAGGAAAGTAATCTTCCTCAATTTTTGGCATCTTTCTTGCTCAATTCTAGGAGATCATGCACGTCAAGACAGTATGGATTTCAGCAATGAGTGGGGCGACCCAGCGAATTGCAGGTGCGGAGATCGGCTGAAGCCGCTTGAGCGAAGGGCAGCACGTCAGCATCAGCGCTGTCTGGCCCATTCCCTCGTGGGCACCCCCAATTACATTGCACCAGAAGTGTTGTTACGAACAGGTAATGCCTTCTCGTACTGTAATCTCACTGCAGAGTAACTGATGTTCGGGTACTTTGCTGCACCTTTCCCAAGTATTTCATATTTTTGTCAAAAAAAATAAATGGTTGTTAACATGGAAATCTTAAATATTGAAGAGAATTCTCTTGTGCACATTTCTTTTATTTTTAGAAATACAAGATTAAAATTATGCTAAGGCTTTGACGACTTTGTTTTGACTTCATTTCAGGTTACACCCAGTTGTGTGACTGGTGGAGCGTTGGAGTAATTCTCTTTGAGATGTTAGTGGGGCAGCCTCCATTCCTGGCACAAACACCACTGGAAACACAAATGAAGGTAACTTTTTAAAAGGCTCATGTTAGCAGTCTGAAAAAGCAGGCTTGAAATTTAGTCTTTGAAAAATCAGCTTTGATTCCATTACAGAGTACTGCTTTATCCAGGCATGTTATAAACTAACAAAGTTTTTAAACTTCACAGGACTGTGGCAGTGCGCTTAATTTGTAAAGGGAGTTAAAGGATCACATTCATATCTTTTAGTTGGTCATACAGTAAAAATGCCAACTAAAAATCAAATTTCAGACCTCAGCCATTCCCTTTCACTTCCCACACTTGTCCAGTTTTTTATTTCGGCTTTGTTTTCTTCTCCTCTTCCAGCATTTGGGTGTTCTCTTCTCTCCACTAGGTTTCCATGCTCACTTATCTGCAGAGGATTCCTTTTGGTGATGTGCCTGCAGGTGGATGTGCTGGTGCATGCAGGGATGGGAGGTGCAGCAGGTGACCGTGGCTGCTCAGGGTTACGGGCAGCTCAGAGCCACGGGCAGCTCAGAGCCACTGGTCCCCTTTCCTCCTGAGCCCCGACTGTTTCAGAGACGACACTGGGGCAGTCAGTGGCGAGTGCCATTTTTGCCAAACTGCATTCAGCCTGCAAGATACTGGTTGGCTCAGATGTAGAGCAGTATTGATTTTATAACTTTAAATCTGTTATTTTTCCCAGTGCATGAAATAAATCCGAACTTATTTGTTGTACCTTTTTTTTAAGATGGTAAACCATGTGCCCGACCTCAGTTTTCAGGCACTGTTACATATTTGGTATCTTTGTTGGTTTATAGCAGGAATATTGGGTGCCAGACTGTATTTGTAGTCCAGATCTAAACTAAACATTACCTGGATCTTGCCAGATTTCTGGACAAAATATTTCTTGTATTTTCTGAAAGAGCAGTTTTATGTTTTCCCCTTTGTAGTGTGAAAACACTCCTGTTGAATAATTGTTTTGTGGTTGTTTATTTTGTTGTTTTAATTTTCACCATGTTTTTTCCTTTTTATGAAATTGTAAATAAAATAACATCTCTTTTTGCTTTAAAGGTTATCAACTGGCAAACTGCACTTCATATTCCACCTCAAGCTAAATTGACTCCAGAGGCCTCTGACCTTATTATTAAACTCTGCCGAGGGCCAGAAGACCGTTTAGGCAAAAACGGTGCAGATGAAATAAAAGCTCATCCCTTTTTTAAAACAATTGATTTTTCAAGCGATCTACGGCGACAGTCTGCTTTCTACATTCCCAAAATTGCTCATCCTACAGACACGTCAAACTTTGATCCAGTTGATCCAGATAAATTGTGGAGTGATGATGATAAGGAAGGGAACAGAAATGATACGCTTAATGGGTGGTACAAAAATGGAAAACATCCTGAACATGCTTTTTATGAGTTCACCTTCCGAAGGTTTTTTGATGACAATGGCTACCCATACAACAATCCAAAGCCTATTGAGTATGAGTACAGTAATTCCCACAACTCAGAACAGCAGTCAGATGATGATGATGAAGAACAGGCAGGCAGAGGGGTCCAAAATCGTGACCTGGTTTATGTTTAGTAGAAGAATAAAGATTAAAAGCTAAATAAACTTATTTTGCAGCTGCGATTCTTGAAAAGTGTCTTCTCTAGAGAAGTGAGAGAAGATTGTTAGAGTAAATACATGCTTTTTATTTTTTAAACACTAAGAAAATTGTTTCTCCTCTTTCTCTCTCTGTACATTTTGTTTCCCCAGAATACAGGGAAATCCTTCTCAAATATTAATTTATTCCAGCATTGTTAATTGTTTAATTTAGAAGAGATTTGATGTTAGGTGAAAAAAAAAAATCACTTGAATTTTATTATTGGTTCTCTGTACTCTAAGTACTCAAAATAGGAAATAGTGATCCTCCCCCATTCCCTCTCCACCCCCCATCCCCCCCAGCGTGATGCCTGGTATCTATTTGTACATATACTGAATAATGTTAGAAAACAAAGCTCTGCTCCAGATTTTTTAATGATGGTTTTCCCTTGCATTGACCAAATATAAAGTCTACGTTACACTAATAAACCTCTCATACATTTCTGAAGAGAAAAAAAAAAAAAAAGGCTGCTGTACTCTCACTTCTCACTGTATTTATCCTAATTATTCAGTGTTGGTAAAATGGAACCTTCTGTGTGGTGAAATGTTTCCAGCTGCTGTGGTAGTGGCATCATTCTCAGCTCAGCTTTCAGAGAAGAAAGTGTCGGTCTTGGCTATAGTATGACTGTAAAGTGACAAAGCATTAGAATGAGTATTTTATTAAATAATAATTGAATTTGACGTTAGTAATGCTGTAGCATGTGACTTTTACTGTCAAAGCAAAAGGACTGCTCACTCAGAAACAACTTGATTGTCTCCTGACATCAGTTCTTATAGATTAGGAGAGGAAAAGAGCTTTAGGAAAAACACTTTCTGAAATCTAGTTTAATTTTCTTAATACAACCAAACTGTAAAGTGTGTACAGGTCTGCTTTTGTTGGAATTTTTAGTTTGAAAAATAAATTTTAGAATAGTTTCTTGATTATATGTTTGAGATAATAATGGGAAAATATTATAAATTATTTCATTTGAGACTGTTGTTGTGGAGACCATTTTCACTTGACTATAACAGTTTTCCTCCTTGTTGCACAGAGAGACAGAGAGGAGAAATGTCCTGCTCCAGTCCCTCTGAGCACAGTTTCAGCGGTCCGTCTCTCATAGCCCAGTTCAGAACAGAGTTAGGAACTTAGAGCGATGTCTGCTGCCTTCTGCGTGGCTGTTCTCATAAATTTCCCCAGCAGGTGGGCAGGCTTCTCCTTGGGTCTCATGGTGGGAGGGTGCTGAGCCTGTTGAGGTTACTGAGAGCAGAGAGGGGGACAACCCTCTAGGTAGCTTTCCTGAGACAAGACCAGGAGTTACAGGCGAGAGGCAGAAAGAATAATGGTTTTTATCTCCTCCGTTCTCCTAAAGCTAAATACAATGGTAAAGAAAATGCACTATTTTTAGTAAGCCTCATGTCTTTTAAAACATTTCCTCCCTTCTGGAATGGAAGTCCAGTGGATAATTCAGTAGCGTGCCTGTAAGCATCACTGCTTTCTTAAGTTACTACTTGTGCCGTTGCACTGGCATTGTTGACTGTCTAAACATCATGAAACTGGTGATCATAGTTGTTCTCACAGCAAATGCCAGTTACTAGCTTACTTTTCTCACCAAGATGGGTTTATAAATTCTTCTGCGCTGCCGGCTGTTCGTTCCCTCTGTGTGCTCCAGTTCAGTGTCTCTCTTTGTGCCAGTGCACCTGTCTGCAGTACTGGGCTAAATGCTGTATCAGTGACAAAACTGCCTGGTGTTCAGAATTTGGAGGCTTCTCTCTTGTAAGGGCGTTCATTTGTGTGGTCCAGTTTCTAGTGTGGTCCGAAAAATTACTTGTATTGGCATAACCGAGGGAGGAGAGAACTGCAATAAAGAGGGTTGGCGGTGTGGAAACTTCTTAAACGGGCGTGTTTGTGGAAGAGAATGTTTGTGGAAGTTCACCTCTCTATTGTGAAGTTCTTATCATGGTTAGAACATGGTTATGGAAAATTGTTTTCTTTTTTAAGCAGGTAGTTAATTACCTTCTATAATGAAAAGGGGCTTGTAGCTTAATCAAACGGTTGATTTCTGTCTGCTTGTTCCACAGCTGTTGAAATAGAATAGCTTAAGATTAATTTCATTTATCTTAAATATTATGAAATGGCTGCAGTGTATAACTACTCCATTTTATACATTATGTAAAAAAAGATTGCTTTCCGTGTAAATAAACCCTTAAAGACTATCCTCCTTCATAGTAAGTATCCCAGTAAAACTGGTCTACTTGTCTTGGAGTAAAGTATAATATATTACTGGTTAAAGGTAATTTAATCAAGCCTGCCTTACCATTTGTGAAGTGTGCAGAGAAAATAATGTCAATTCTTCATTAAATTGACTGTTAAAATTACCTTTTTATCTGAGTACATTTCTCCTCTGCCTGCATTGTATTATGCTGTATTCCTGTTTACCGCTTTAACTGGCCAGTGTGTTGAGAAAAGAAAAAAAGTCCTGTAAAGGCACCACGCTTCTGGTCAAGCAAACCCCATCTCTTTTATTAAAGGAAAATACTGAGTTTTGAGGACACGTGCAGGTACTGAAATATTAAATACTATCCTGCTGTTTCGAAACAAACGCAGGAAGGACTCATATCTTTAGAATTCAGTGGATGTTTTGGCATTTTCGGTTATCTTGCATTAGAAGATGTAATTTACCTTCTTTTAATTTAAGGCCGAGGGCCGGGTCCTGCACTTGAGTCTCAACGTGGTATGGCGAGTAGGGCTTGGGAGGTGATCATCACCCTCTACTTGGCACCCCGAGTACTGTGTCCAGTTTTGGGCCCCTTACTGTAAAAAAAGATATTGAGGTCCTGGAGCAGGTCCAGAGAAGGGTGATGAGAGGGTCTAGAGAGTGAGCTTTATGGGGAGAGGCTGAGGGAGCTGGGGTTGTTCAGCCTGGAGGAGGCTGAGGGGAGACCTTATCGCTCTCGACAACTACTTAAAGGAGGTTGTAGAGAAGTGTGAGCTGGTCTCTTCTCCCAGGTGACAGATGACAAGAGGAAATTGCTTCAAGTTGTGCCAGGGGCGGTTCAGATTGAGTATCAGGAACAATTTTAATAACAAAAAATACTGGTTTATAACAATTTTT
>VZRU01008188.1:18174-48898 GCA_013398155.1 Pedionomus torquatus
GCAGTTGATAAGGATTTGGGGGAGGGGGGGGGGAACACAGCACGGGAGGGGAGAGCTGGAGCTCAGCAGCCACAGGACACGTGGTGCAGCGGGCAGGAAGCACCCGTGCCCGCAGAGCAGGCGGCGCGTCCCTGCGTGCCCTGCGTGGGCTGCTGGAGCCCCCGCAGAGGTGCTGGCTCCCAGGGTGGCATTTAAGCTCTCTGCCAAAGTCTTCCTGCTCCACACTGGCTGACAGAGATATTGTTGAAAGGTGAGCCAGGATCTGAGGTGGGATCCAGGCTAGTCCCAGCCATCCTGGCTAACTGGGAGTTCCCTGTCACCCCATCTCCAGCCCAGTCTGGACCCTGAGCCAGTGCTGGAGGGGAAAATAGCTTTACCTGCATGAAGGATGTGGACCTGTTGGAGTGGGTCCAGAGGAGGCCACGAAGATGCTTAGGGGGCTGGAACCCCTCTGCTGTGAGGACGGGCTAAGAGAGTTTGGGGGATTCAGCCTGGAGAAGAGAAGGCTCCGGGGGGACCTTATTGTGTCCCTTTTATTATCTGAAGGGGAGCTACAAGAAAGCTGGAGAGGGACCTTTTACAACAGTGTCTATTGGTAGGATGAGGGGTGATGGCTTCAAGCCAGAAGAAGGTAGATTTAGATCTCACAAAGAAATTCTTTCCTGTGAGCGTGGTGAGACCCTGGCCCAAGTTGCCCAGAGAAACTGGGGATGCTCCATCCCTGGAGGGGTTCAAGGCCAGGCTGGATGGGGCTTTGAGCAACCTGGTCTGGTGGGAGGTGTCCCTGCCCATGGCAGGGGCATGGAACTGGATGCACTTTAAGGTCCCTTCCAGCCCAAACCATTCTATGATCTCCTGAGGCAGGAGAAGTACCTGCATGTTGCAGCAACATGAGTGGTGGGACCCGATGGTCCCCGGGGAACCATGGTGGGGTGGCTGTGTCCCCCACTGCTGTCCCAGGGAGGGGTGAGAGAGCTTTTTACAGGGGTTTTGGTACCTCCCTAAAAGGGCAGTGTGGCCATTTGTAGCTCACAGGGGATGAGGGATTTGCTGGGGCCCAGGGTGCTGCTGGTTTGGTGTTTATGTTGGCCTCCGTGGATGCCTCAGCCATGCCTCCTGCCCTCTGAAAAAGTAGTAAGGTCAAATTAGAGGTCTCAGCTGGTTTCTTCTTGTCCTGTCTGGCCAAGCCATCTGCTAATGGCATGGGATTGTCCTTTGGAAACCTGATAGCTGATGCAGAGCAGCACTGATGGCAGACAGGGCAGCAGGCGCGGGCGGGAGGAGGATGCAGTAACCCCATTGCTGTGTCTCTGTGCAGAGACGTTTCATCCACCGTCACGCTGTCTGTCTCAGCCTTGTCGATTGAGGGAAGCTTGTGGCGTTGAGAGGCTGAGATATCATTACTCTGAAAACCTATACTAACGAGAGATACATGGCTCTTCCCTCTGAAATGTGCTTCTGATAGGCTGGGGATACTGCTTTGCTTCTGGTGGAGGGGATATTAAGTGCAGAACCCCAGTTTTGCCTTTGTTACGGGTGCATTTTGTAAAGCCACTTGAATTTTTTTTTTGCAGCATAGCCAAATTCCAGCCCAGCTAAGTTACTCTCTGCCCGATTCCTCCAGCGTCGCCGGTAGATGTGGGGATGGGTCCTTGCAGGGACAAAAGCCGGGCTCACCAGGAGCTTTGAAGGTGGAAAAGGGCTTGATAAATAGCGAAGAGCAGGCGACGGGGCTCCAGACTACGAGGTGCTGAGGGCTCTGGCCCCCGGCCAGCAGAGCACTTAGTGCACGCTCAGCCCTTCTCCTGAAATCACGGGGGATTGTGGGTTGGTTGGTTTTGTTTTTTTCTTTTCTGTTTTTCCTAATGCTGAGCGGTGTTTGGTTGCAACCTGCAAATCCCAAGCCTTGAGCAGGTGAGGAGCAGCCCCCGGGTGGGCAGGTTCTGGTGATAAACCAGTGGGGAGACCCGGCAGGAGAAGGTTGGCCACAGTCCTCCTCCAGGTTCTTCCAGCTCTTGGTACCTAGTGCTGGCCTGAATATCCACTTCAGGGGGTTCCCACTGAAATATTGAGAGGGAGGTGGCACTACATTAATTCTCCATGCTGTTCCATAATAGATTTCTCTTTTTATCTATAGGCATGTACAAGTCGTGTCTTTTTTTTCCTCTTTTTCCATCAGGAGCCTTTCCCTGGGCACTGGACCACCCAGCACCCCTTCCAGTGATGGGAAGCCCCCAGGGTTGTGCTCAGTGGGATCCACAATACTAAACAACAGGAAAACTTTTATTTTCTTTTCTATTTTTCTCTTTTTTTTTTTTTTTCCCTTCTCAAATTCTTTTTCCTTGCCAGAGTGAGTAGCCTGGAGGCTTTTTTGCTGCCCCAGGGCAGGATGGGTCCGTGCCAGGCAGCTGAGGTCAAGCTGGGCTGGGGGTGACCATGTGGCTGTCACTGCACCGCTCCTCCCCAGGGAGACACGCTGCACCTCGATGCTTGTCGAGGGGGTGGCTGTTTTCTTGGCCCCAATAAATCCATCCTGGAAGGTAATCTGGGCTAAACCCTCTTTCTGTCAGTTTTTTGTGTGGTTTGGTTGTTTTTAGTTTTGTTTTTGTTTTTGTTTTTGTTTTTGGAATTTAGTTTAATCAGTTTTACATCTTCCCAAAAATCCTCTGGAGGTGGAGGTTTTTGCAACCCTCGGAGCCCGTTCCAGAGTGTCCTTACCCATTACAACACCCGATCCATCAGCAGTTAAATGAGGCTTGGACTAAATTTTGGTTTTGAATGACTTTAAGGGTGGATCTGGTTTTCATGTAACCAGAGGGTAATTTGGTGGGACTTTTTTCTTGAATGGTGTGGGGGTGGTTCTGGGGTCAGCTTGTTCTTTCTGATGCAACCCACTTCTGCTGAAGGGAAGGCTCTTTGGCCAGAAATGTGACTGTGACCTTTTTATTTTCTTATTTTTTTTAAGTGCTGGAGGGAAGTGGAGGGTCTTCTGCTGGTGGTGGGCTGGGGTGGAAAGTTGGGAGTCTGTGAAAGACATGAGGTGTTTGCACAGCTCAGTGTGCAACATAGAACCGTGTGAGGAGCTCAGAGCATCTCCAGGATGGATGAGCTTTGCTGCTGCCTTCCCAAAAGCTTCTTGTGGCTGCTGCCAGGGGAAGGCAAGGGGAGATGGGGCTTGTAGGCTCTGCTTCCTTTGCTGGCTGGCCCACAAGCTGGCCACAAGCTTGCCAGCAGCCTTTGTGCCAGCAGCAAAGCTGAGGTTGAGCAGAGCTCAGCCCAGGCTGCAAAACCCACCCCGAGCAGGCTTTGTACCACTCAGCTGGGACTGTGCAAGGCTGGGGTTGTCCCCAGGAGCCAAATCAGCAAGAGAAAACCCCAGCCGGACCTGGGCTATAGCAAGATGTCTCCATCTCTCCTTCCCCCGTGCTTGGTGGCTCCCAGATGGATGGCAGAGGGATGCCGGAGGGAGGACCTGGGTGGGATGCTGCAGGGAAGCAGGGGTTTGGGCGGTGGGTCGGTGGCGTTGGCACTTGCCGTGCTTCTTGCTGAGAGTCATTTCCTTCCACGCTGCAAGGGCAGCCGGGAAGGTGCTTGAGTCAGTAGAGATGGTGGGGTTTGAGAGGCTGCTCTGTGGCGAGAGGAGGGCTGCGTGAACCAAAGCCCAGCCTGCCTTCTCCCCGGCACATGCAGGCGTGTTTGGGAGGATGAGAGAGATGAGCAAGCAGCTGCAAGCGTGCGTGGGCTGGAGGGTTTTACCCCGCTCCCTGCGGGTGCACGGTCCTCACAGAGGCTGCCCTTCGCCCCAGGAATTCCCTGCCTCCTCCTCTCTCTAATGAGAGCCTCGGTCTTTCCTGGGGCTCTCTCCGTGGATTTTAGGTATGCAGTGTGTAACAACACCTCCGCCTTGGTCCTTACTGACTAACCCGCTGTGGGGCAAGAGGTGAGCGCAGGGCAGAGTTAACACCCTGCAGCGTCCCAGGGGGGAGAGGAGACACTCACAGCGTGATATAAAGGCAGGCCATGAATATTTTGGCACCTTCCTACGGGAGTAACTTGGTAACCTACCACGAAACCAGCTGCTAGTCCTTCCCCACCGCCATGGTCAAGCCCTGCATCCTCCAAAGACAGGGTTTGTCGTCAGCCTATGTCCTGCGCATGTCCTGGATGCAAGGACTTTAATTGTGATATGGGTTTGGTTTGGTTTTGTTTGGGTTTTTTTTTAAGGTTTTTTTAACATGCTGTGTCACCAAGGATGTGAGCACACAGGCAGGTCATGGCAGGGCATGCTAACGTTTGAACTTCCAGCCAGCTGGTTTCCAAAGGGTAGGTGATGCCTTAAAAAGTCACACCCTTGCTTATTTTTAGGGAGCTTCTCTGTCCTCCCTTTGCAGCCCTAAGGAACTGGGTCTTTCTATGCTGTTCTCCTAGCTTGCTAAGGTGGCTTTTTTTTTGGGGGGGGGGAAGTTGCAGTGGTCAGTCTGGATACGTCCTGTGTCAGGCTGTCGTTCTCTCCAGATGCTGTATGACATATCCTGCCAGGAGAGGATCCCACTTTCCTTGGGAGGGTTCACAACCAGCCCCCCCCAAACTCATGCCCCACATCTGGCTCCTTGTGGTGTTTGTCTGAGCGTTTTCTCTGGCAGCGCAGTTGGGTGCTGGCAGCCGCGGCTGCGGGCGATGGGCAGGTCACGTTGCTGTCTAGTTTGAAACGGCAGTAAATTGAAACGAGAGGCGAGTCGATCCACAGTGAGTGCAGTAAGTGGGGTTTAATTGGGATGAATTACACGCCAGGTTTGCAGTAATCTCCGTCCCGCATTGCTCAGAAGCATCATCTGCTTTGGAAACGTGACTCAGAAATGTTGTTATTTGATTCCCCCAAGCATTTAAGAAACTGTTTTTCCAGGAAGCAAAGATTCCTGGGTTGGTTTGTTGTTTTTTTTTTCTTTTTTTTTCCCTTGTTGCTGTCGGTTTTTTTCTTTCTCTTTGTTTTATGGCAATGAGAATCCTTTCCCAGAATTTCCTCTGGGGAGGGAGGCTGCAAGACATTCCCTTACAACCATCTCTTCAGCTCCTTCTCCTCACTCAATGTTTAATGGTCCTGGTGTGCTTGCGGCTGCCCTTTGCAGAGGTGCTAAAATCCGAGGCAGCTGGTTTGCAGTTACCTGCTCCTCTTCTCCATAAGCCACTGCTGAAGGTGCCAACATAAATGTTGTAGCCATCAGATTCCATCAGGTCTGCTCCTCACTATCCCCACACCTGGATTTGCCCTGCCTTTCGCCGCTGGCACCTGCCTGATTTAGGGTAAAAGTGGAGAGGAGGGAGGCAGGGACCCCATTTTGGATTTTGAACCAGGAATCAACTCAAGTTTCAGTATCTAACTTGAGTTTGGAGAGGAGCAGGTCTTAAATCTGTGTGTGGTGTTTGCAACACAAACAGGATTTCATGATGGGGTTCTCCTCAGTAGAAAGGCTTTCTTGGAAAAAAAAAAAAAAGAAGTTGCTTTCTTGAGAGACAAAAAGAAAATAAGTACAATCTGCAGATGTACGTGGGGTGGAGGAAAAGGAAAGAGTGAGGTATGAAGCTAAAGGGGGAAGGAGCTTGCAGAAACAATAGAGCCCTCTGATCACCGTGCCTGGGGATCGCTGTGGGTGAGACATCCAGCCCTTCTTAGTGGGTATGGAGCTACATAGCGGGGTGTGACCGGGGAGGCTTCCTAGGGAACGGGTAAGAAGGGGTTTGTGTGTGTGTGCACGACCACATGCACGGCAAGAGAGATGTGCGTGATAAGTGGTGAGATCTCCACGCTGCTTTGAAGGTTGAAGAGCGAGCTGGGGGCTCTTGAAGGGCTTGTCTAAGGTGAGAGGTTCGGGCAACATCTCCAGAAGGACCCAGGCACCTGCAGCGTGCTGAGGACCAGACTGATGGTGCTGTGCTAGAGCTCTGGGTGCGGGTCACCTCTTCAGCACGTGGTAGGAGGCTGCCAAGATGGCTCACTTGAGCCTGAATGCAACACATCCTCTACAAGGCACCATCCCTGGTACCTGCCCACTGTCCTTGGAGCTCTGGCAGCTCTCTGCCCGGGCTGAGCCAGCTGTGCCATCCTTGCTTTCCAGCACAGCCAGAAAAACACCGTTCAGAGGCTGGTACCCTGGTGCCATAGGCATGACTGGGTCTGCCATCATGGGATGGGTGGTAATCCAGCTCTTCTGGACTGAGTGCTTTATCCGTACCCTTTCTTCTCATCCATGGGAATGTTAGGCCATTTGCTGAACACCCCTTTTGTGTTCTCTTTCTCTCTCAGTGGATATTCGTGAAATCAAAGAGATTCGTCCAGGAAAAAATTCACGTGATTTTGACCGGTACCAGGAGGATCCATGTTTCCGACCCGACCAGTCCCATTGCTTTGTTGTCCTCTATGGCACAGAATTCAGGCTGAAGACCCTCAGCTTGCAAGGTAAAGCACTTGTGGCCTCTGGGCTGTGTCAGGGCAGGGTTGGACAGGCACCTCATCTCCACAGTACTCAAACTTTGAGTCAAATTACCCTTTCATGAATGAGCTGGAACCTATCCCTGGGTAGATGCTCTTTTTGCCACACCAAGGGGGGTGTCTTTGGAAGAAGGTGACACTGATTCCCTGAAGGGTACGCATTCAGCCCCTAGTTAAGTCAGTTAATTTGCCTGGTAAACCCAAAAATTGGGTGAACTGAAACCCCTAGTTCAAATGTGTGCTTGAAATCAAGTGGTTTATCTCCGCTTGGCTTGTTGGTGCTCATCAGCTGCGTTGGGGTAACCAGCCACATGCACGACGTGGTAAAATCTCACTCGCTTCTGCTTTGCAGTTCGGAGCCAGAGCTTGCTGCCGCTGGCAATCGGTAACTCACAGAGCCACGGGCACCTCTGCTCTGTTGGTCTCCACTCTCCTCAACGCCTTGTCTCTTGGCTTGGGCTGGACGTGGAGCACCCAGCTTCGTGTTTTGCTGTTGAAAGGGGAGAGGTTTATGCTGTTGAATCTCCTCCTGCTCAGATGGAGGACAGGCTCTTAATCACTGGCTGCAGTTCAGCTGATGGATGATATCTTTTTTTTTCTGCTGACCGTACAGAGTCTTGTGTCTCACTTAAACCCGTGTAGATGAGCGCTGGTGGAGGCAGTCATGCTGCCTTCTTTATGTCCATGGCAACTCTGCCTCCTGGGACGGGGACAGCATTTCTACCCCCAGAGAGGTGGCAGGGAGGCTATGGAGGAGCTGGCACGCATTCCCAAGGAGGTGCTGGCCTGTCACCCAGGCTAGTCAGAGCAATACTGCTTGGAGACAAAGATCACCCCCAAGCTCTCAAGAACTGAAGTGAGGAGAGAACAGTATGTGCAGGAGTGAGCATCCAGCCACAGATGTCCCACAGAAGGAGTAGGAGCTCAGCAGGGAGAAGAGCCGGGGAGGTCTGCAAGGGAAGGAGCTTTTGTCAGAAAGGGGGATGAAGGAAGGAATAGGGGATGTAAGATGCTGGGGATGGTCCCAAGGGGTTTGGGTTGGTGATCGGCTTCTAAATCCCTTCCTCCCATTTCTCCTGTGTGCTCTCCACAGCCACTTCCGAGGACGAGGTCAACATGTGGATCAAGGGGCTGAACTGGCTGGTGGCAGATACTCTAAGGGCTGCCACCCCCCTGCAGATTGAACGGTGAGGAATTTTTCCTTGTCCTGCACTTCTTTTTCTTGCCCGCCCCCCCCTCCCCTTTCTGCCCTTTTGTGACAGAAATAGGTGACGATATCTCATTCCCTTTCTGAGCTGTGCTGCCCTGCCCCCATCTCTGCACTCACAAGGCTTCATCCCATTGACTCCTTGAAATTTTTCACTCTGAGGGTGGTGAGACCCTGACCCAGGTTGCCCAGAGAAGCTGTGGCTGCCCCATCCCTGGAGGTGTTCAGTGCTAGGTTGGACGGGGCTTTGAGCAACCTGGTGTGGTGGGAGGTGTCACTGCCCATGGCAGGGGATTGGAACTGGATGATCTTTAAGGTCCCTTCCAAACTGCTCAATGATTCTATGACCCGCTGTGCTACATCGTGTATGGCCAGAGTTTGATCTCATGTGCATGTAGGGGAAAGGAGCTTTATCACAAACCAGACATTTTTGTGTGCCCAGCCTGTATTTGTAGCAATTTAGCATGGAGGCATGTAGAAGATGGTACCTTTGGGTTTTGTCTTGGGTTTTGCTCGCTTTCAGAGACAGTTTTCCAGGGAGGGGGAGCAGGTTGCCTGAAGGAAAACAGGGTGGGCTGACTCTGGAAGGGGAGCAGAGTCAAGTTCTCTGGTGGGAAGGAGGGCTGTGAGAGTAGATGGCAGAGTGTGGAGCATCTTCCAGAGGCAGCACCACACCAAACGGACTTGTTGTTGAAGAGCTGGGGCTCAGTGTGTGCATGTTTGGGCCTTTCCATTTAGGTGGCTCCGGAAGCAGTTCTACTCATTGGATCGCAACCGGGAGGACAGGTAAGAAGAAAACAAACACTGGCTTGCACAGACCTGCATGTTCACAGGAGGGTTTGAGCTGGAAGGGTTTACCTTTGACTTGAAGCCCCAGCCTTTGATTTTTGAATTTCTTGTTGGGTTCTTTAAGATTTTAATTTTCATTTCTAAGGAACCTTAGAATTCAAGTCCCAGTACTTCCCTGGCTGATTTTTACTGAATTAAAAAAACATTTAAAAATTGTTTTGTTTCCCTGACCTGTTTCCCAGCTGTTTGGACCCAATAACACCTTGAGACCCCAAAGCCATGAAAGATTTTATCCGCAGCTGGAGAAAACAGACACCAAAGAGCCAAACAAGTGGCTCTGGCCACCCCATCAGAGCTGAACTGGGGTGTGTTTTTTGCTCTCCACCCTGTGCGGTTTATTTTCCTTCTCTGAGGTCCGTGAGGCCACGGATCATCCCACTGCTTGGCTTCCAGGCTGATGGGCTGCAGCAGGGAAGTTATACCTGTGGGATTATGCTTAATGATGTCCTAGCAGATGAAATGGCCTGCTTGGAGCCAGCATGAGGAGATAAGGGAGAGGTATTGGGTCACAATCTGTCATGAGGAGATAAGGCATGGAAACTGGGTCATGATGCATCAAGGGTAGATAAGGGAAGGGACATTTGTCTGCCAAGGAGGTGAGTTCCATCACGCTCTGCTTTCTGCCACCGCTGCTGTACCTGGTGTTCCCCAGCCACACACACCGGCCACCAGTCTTCTCTTCCCTGGGTGCCGTTATTTGTCCTCTCAGCCCTGGGACACATTTTCCCCTGTGATGCTAGGTGAGCCCATTAACCTTTCAACACTGATTTCCATGTTAATGTGCCCCCCCGGGCAGGAGAATTCCTCTGAGGGCAGTGCTGGAGACTGCTCACAGATCAGCTCATCCCCTGGCTGTGATGGAGCACCTTGCCCTCATCTACCCCTGCTCCGTGTGCCCGGGTGCAGAGCATTGAGATGCTCCAGAGCATCCTTGGCCTGCTCTTTGCTGGTGCCATCGATCTCACACCTCTATCGATTTCTGTGTTTCACCCTGAGCCCTGGAGCCCTTCTCATCCTTGCAGCAAGCTCCTGCCAAGGCGTCCTCCCTGCAAACCCGGCTGCCTGTGCCAGGGGCATGCCGCTGGGGAGCTGTGGGCAGTCGTGGTCAGACAGGTTGGTCCTGTGGATCAGCAGCTGAAAAATCACCACTCTGTGCTCAGCAGGAGAAGCAAACAGGTCCTCTCATCCCACTCTGGTCCCCACTGCTGTCCCTGCCTCCCAGATGCAGGATGCTGCTCTGTGGCAGCCAGGACAGGCGGATGGCCCCGCCGTCGGGCAGCAAGGGGTTAAATTCAACCTTTCTACATCTCTGACCGGGGCAGGAGTGTTGCACTGGGGAAATCCTCCTGCATTGGACATTTTTTGCCTTTGCAGTGATTTATATTGTGATGTGGCCAGAGCACCGTTGGGTGCACAGGGATTTTGCGGAGGAGGGATAAATCCTTGCAGAGGCAGAAAGGAAAGGAGAGGCGCCTTTAATCTCTTGCAGCTGCTCTGCATGTGCCACACACCTTTCGAATCCAGGCTTTTGTACGCAGTGAACTGGTTTTCAGTGGTGACCGGGTGTAATATTTCTTAATTCAGCAACGGAGAGCACTGAGGCAGGTGCTGGGGTGTCTGCGTGGGGGTTTTGGAGGATGAATTCAGGAGAAATGGAAAAAAAAACCAAATTTTTTTTTTTCTCATCTGGTTATACTGTAAAACTGATGAAATGGCATCCCAACAGGACAAAGGAGATTGCACGTGCAGATTCATCTGCCCAAGGCATGATCAGCAGAGCTGAAAGTCAGCCTGGTGCTTTTCTTAATATCATCTTCCTATTAGCATGTAAGGCAGCGAAATACAATATATTCCTTAGCTGTCAACCAAGGGGAGAGGTCTCCGAGCAGGACGCTTAATTGGAAGAGCTGCTGCTCCAGCCCAGTCTGTGAAAGGAGCAAGACACCAACAGGGGGGAATGAACAAAGATTTTGGGTCTCCCATTTTACAAGCATCCATGTGTTTTCTGCAAGGTAGAGGCAACACTTATGGGGCACGTCCATCTCTTGGATGAAATCTTAGCCCTTGTGAGGCGTTTCAGCATTAACTCTGGTGTCACTGGGCTCTTTGCTTTTGCTTCTGAGCCTGGAAATAGGTTTGAAAAGGAAATGGCAAGGTGTGGGTTTTTTGGAAAACACTTCTTTTGCAAACCATCCTCAGTCCTTTCCAGGATGGGCAGGGTTTGGGCAGCTGAAGAAATCATCCCTGGTGTTCGTGTACCCCACGTTCGCCCCCACCTCCTGCGCCGGAGCCCTTTCCTTTGCGTCTGCTCCCGGCTGGGTGCTGGTCCATACCTTCCAGCACGCCGGCAGATGCTGGCTGTTTTCACTGGCTGCTGGACCTTTGGGCATTTGTTTTTCTAAGGGAGGTGAGGTGGAAAGAGGAGGATAACAGGATGCTGGGTTGGTTTTGTTTTGGTTTGGTTTTTTCCAAACTGCTGCGGAGGAGACTGTTTCACCTCTGGCTAGGAGAGCTGCCCATGGCTGGAAGCAGAGGTACGGCACTGGGGAACGTTTCCATTGCCTGTGAGAGGGCTGGATCTGTCCTTTGGCCTGTTTGTCAGAAGACCTTAAAAAACTTCCGCAGAAGGAATTAGTTTGTTTATTTGGTTTTTACTTTCTAGTCTCAAAATAGTACCAAGCTGTTTATCCAAGGTCTCCAACACTTTAACATTATTAATAACACACAGTAAATAAAATCCTTCCATACTCCGTCACCTACCAAAGCAGAGAGGGAAATGCTGGTCACAGCTTTTACAGGGTTTCCTGTCGCCTCTCCAGGTGCCGTCACTGCCACGGTCCAACACCTCCCTGTGAAACAGCCCAGCATCACCAGAGCCGGGCGCTGGCCCCGTGCCTGCTGCCCGTCCTGGTGCTGCAAGCACCTCCTGCTCTTTTTCCATGAGCTATTTTTGCAGTCTCAGCCCCCTCACCAAGAGGGGAAGAACGCTGCTGGGTGGCCCTGGGGACTCTGGGTGTCCCATCAGGGATCCCACGAGAACCCATGCACGCTGTGGTCCTTGACACCCGAGGACATCTCTCATGTCACCATTGTGCTCCTGGCTCGCTGCCGGGCAAATCTCCCTATTTCCCTGTCACCCAAGACCCTGTAGCTTGGACCCCCGTGCCCTGAGATTTGCCCAGCGCCCTGCACAGTGGCCACGGATGCTGGGTGCATTGGAGAAGGGAAAGGCCGGGCTTCCTCTCTCCAAAATGCTTGCCCTGAGCCCCTGGGGTAACTTCTGCCGGGGGCGGTGGAGGCGCAGGGGGGAGACACTGAAGCTGCTGAGTGTGTCGCTGGCTCTGCAGCTCATGCAGCCAGGAGGGAAGGGGAGGATGGTCTTGTGTCAAGTGGCAAGATGTCGCTTGCACGGTCCTTGGCCAGCTGGGTGCCAGCCTTGGGCACGGCACGGGAGCTGGGCCAGGTCCTGCTCTGGCCCTGCATGTGTCCTGGTCCCCTGTGGCTCTGAGCCCAGACACAAGGGCTCTCTGTGTCCCACCGGCTGTGGCAGCCCTCATCTCTGCAGCGCCTGACACCGGCCGGTTTCTCCCTCTCCCTGGGGCTCCTTCCATCCCCCCTCCTTTCTGTGTCATTCAGGATCACCCTATTTTCAGGGAAGAGCATAAAAGTGATGCAGATGACAACGAGACCCCCACACAGGACATTTGCCCTGGTATATTTATATTTGCACCCCAAAGCGGTGAGCATTCCCAAGGCCAGACCTGCCCTACGTTTTGTAGGATGGGGGAGCATCCTGTTAGGGTCCTGGGCTCCCACCCACTCAGTGCAGAGCAAAAGCAACACCCGTGACTGCTGGGGGCAGACCCCAAGGACTTGCTTTTAAGGCAGGAGCTGCCAGAAAATGATTGCACGCAGACCTCTTGGCTTCTTAAATCCTGCAGATGGGAGACATCCCTGTTTTTCCTTGCTGCAGGGCTGTTGCCCCATGGGGGACCAACGCCAGGGAAGGCAGGGGCAGCCCAGGGCTTTGTGCTGCCCGTCTCTGCCCACCTGGGTGCGGGATCCCACGCAGCGTTGGCACCAGAGTCTTCCCGGATCCAGGAACTGGCACGTTTGGTGTGAAGGGGCCACCGGGGGGAGGACAGCAGCGTTGTGTCTGTGGCTAGGCACTGAAAATGGCTTTTTTTTTTCTTCTCTTTAGGATAAAATTAGCCAGATCCAAACCACTGGCAAAGCCTGCCCTCCGCAGGCTGGGGAGTGGGTTTCTGGAAGTGGTTTGGTCACTCAGCATCCATGTTTGGGCATAGATACTGGAAAAAATGCTTCTGCTCAGTTGTTTCTGTAAAGCAGTAGGTACTGTGTGCCCGTTGTGGCATTGCCTCGAGTGGCCAGGATTTGCCCTGCCGTGTTGGGAGGTGGCAGGAGCCGTGTTTGTAGTTCCCATCAGGATGGAAACGCCTCTCTCTGGTCCTCATGGGCAGCATAGATGCAGAGTTCATTGAGGTGGCTTTGGTACCAACCTTCTAGGGACACAGATCCATCCTTCTGCCTCACAGCTGATGTCCCTTTGACCGTGGCCACTCAGTGCGTGTGGTGTCCCAGTCCCAGGGTGAGACCCCTCCATCCCAGACCTCCTGAATGTGTTTCCCCTTCTTTCCCCTGCTGAGCCAGGATCTCTGCCAAGGATCTGAAGAACATGCTGTCTCAGGTCAACTACCGCGTCCCCAACATGAGGTTCCTGCGGGAGAGGCTCTCGGTGAGTGTGGGACCCCTCTGCTCTCCTCCTTCGCGCTGAGGGGACCCTCAGCAGCTCGTTGCCTACCTTTGAGCAGAACCTGGTGGTGGTTCAACTCCCCATGGTGTGTTTGCATATTGCGGAGGCTCCCAGCCTTTCCCGGGAGGGCCCCCACCCACATCGGTGACTGAAGAGGTGCCAGCTCCCACTGGGTGCCGCACCCTGGCCCGTTTGCAGCCAGCACCCTCTTTTCTCTCTCCCCACCCTGCCTCCCCCGCACCCCACATGGTGCCTTGTCCTGGTGGGTTAGAGGGCTGGAGGACTGGCAGTGAGGCCAGCTGGTCCCGCATCCCGGGAATCCTTGCATCCCAGGTCCTGCATCCTGCTGCCACCAGGTAAGAGGCAGCCAGCTCAGCCAGTCTCAGAGATACCTGCAGACCCAGGAACGGAGCATCATCCTGTGGTGACCATCCATTTCCACCAGCGCTCATTTCCGAGGCCAAAGAGCGGTGCATCTAAAGGAGAGCACATGCTTTGAGTCTGGCAGTTTCCAGACGCTTCAGATGCTCTCTACGGACAAAAATTGAAATTATCCTTTTATAACTATTCAACAATAATGATTTTTAATCAGCACCGTGATGCCTTTATGTGGATGACCTTGGGGACTCAGTTTAGGATGTGCCTCTGTCCAGGGCACTGTGGGGGTCCCAGTGGCCCCAGCAGAGGTTCGCAAAGGAAAGAGGCAAAGTGTGGTCAGGTTTTGGGTTTTCCCTCTTTTTTTTTTCCCTGGGAATCCTGGTGGGAGGAGATACTCCTCGAGCCACGCGGAGTTGTCTGTAGCCCCCATAAAACCTCTGTGATTTTTTGTTTTGGCCACCACAGGACGTGGAACAGAGGAATGGCGATATCACCTACGGGCAGTTCGCTCAGCTCTACCGCAGCCTGATGTTCAGCGCCCAGAAAATGGTAAGAGCTGAATTCTCCAGAGCCAGGTAGGGGAGGGAGAGCTCATATTTGTTACTGGACCTTCCTTCTTAATTCCATTTTTAAGCCTGCTGCTGACAGCTAATAGCTCTTGTCTCTTACCTCTGGGTAAAGAAGTTACTGGTTTAGGCTGGTGAGCGCGGGGCTGCTGGGGCCAGGGCAGGCGGTGTGTGAGCCATGGTGTAAGGGAAGCCAAACTGCACAGTGCTGGTTCCCTGTCCCCGTTACCTTCTTGATCCACTTGTGCTTTCACATACGTTGGTGAGATCCAGTGCAAACCCAATGTTTGTGCTTCTTCTTTTGCAGATGGACGTCCCCTTCCTAGAAAGGTGGGTGCTTCTCTGTTTTGGCTGGGGAAGGGGCTGTTTGCTTTTGCTCCCTGATGTGCTCTGGTGCCTGCAGCAGGGTGTCGGGGCTGAGGCATGCTCTACACCTCTTGCTTGCTGCCACACAGCTTGCATTTTTGCACTCTGAATAAGCATCTTTGCTGTACACACTTCAGCTTGGGTCGGTAAGGGCTCTCTTCTTCCCAGGCCGAGAGCCAGCTCAGGTCAGCCACCTTCGGAAGCCATCAGTTGGTTTACGTGGAGTTAATTGGACTTTGAACCATTTCCCGAAGTTTTTCCTCATGATTGGTGCTGGGGCAGGCAGTGCCCAGGTGGCACTGCAAATTGTGCCCTTCCCTGACCTGTCCTCCTCCCCACCGTGATAAAAAGAGCTTGAACTTAGACACAGAAGCTAAAAAGAGAAAGACTCGTTAACTTATCCAGGAAACCCCATGATTTCCTCTCTTTTTTTTTCATATAACCATAGAAAAGGTAGTTGGCAGGGACATCAGCATGGCTCTGCCCAGGGCAGCCAGCACTGCCCCATCCATTTCTGGTTTATTTTTGGTGTTAGTCCCCAGTATGGCCCCAGCTGTCCATTACTGGTACATTCGTGGACAAGTCTTTTGAGATAATCGGCTACAAACAGTTCCCTCCTTCATTCCCTGCCTTGCTTCCTTGAGTCCTTGTCCTCTGGACACCTGTAGGACTGTCCCATCTACGATCACCCCTTGACTGCCTTGCACCTATTTAGTTTTTTATACTCTTGTAACTCTTGTACAAGCCAACCCCTCTGTTTTTGGTACAAATCCATCCCTCTGATGATTTTTGCTGCCCTTCCCCAGTTTCACGTTGTACTCTTGGCAGCGAGGCTCCTGAGCAGTCTCTGGCTCTCAAGGTGTGGACACACCATCTCGGCTGCTGTGTGTTTGCTGTTGTGTCCTCCTCATCTTTCTCTACACATCCCGTTCTGCTCTTGCAGCGCTGCTTGCTCAGGGAACACGTTGCTTGCACGCATCGTCACGGTTGCAGATGGCATCTCACGTGGTGCTGAAAACAATTGGTCGTGATGTGCTGCATGAGTGACCAAAGCTGCTCTCTGTCTGCTTTTCAGGGCTGGAGAAAGGTCTGAGCACTTCACAGTGTCGCTACTGGAGTTCCAGAAGTTCTTGCTGGAGTACCAGAGGGTGAGCTTCATACAGGCCCAAGGGAGGAATGAGGGAGTAGGCATGAGTATCAGTACTCTGAGAATAGCCTTGCTGTGGAGCTGGCATGATTTGGTCATGGAGTGTTCTGCCTGGCATAGCCACAACCTGAGAGCATCCTTCCTGGAGCAGGAGGTGATGCAGGGAAAGTGCTGGCGGGGGTAAACCTGGCCTCAGCCAGGCAACTTGGTCAGAAAAGGGACCAAGAGCAGAAGTTCTAAGAAGAGTGGAGGACCCAGGAGAGAGGAACTGGACAGTGGAGATTTACCCAGTCCCTGTGACCTCAGTGGATACTGAAGGTTTGCCACAGCTGAAGTGTCACACTCCATCCTGTCTGCTCAGGAGGTCTCAGTAGGTCCTGAGTAGCAGCTGATGGATTTGATCGCTGGCCTTTCCATTTAAAAGTGATCTTAAGTCATCCAGCAAGCAGAGCGTGCGTGCTTGGGCATGCATGAGGAGCAAAAGTGCTTTTGCAGGCTGTGCAGACCCTTTATTGCGACTTTTGCCAGGCTTCCATCTTGTTGCTAGTCTCCTTCTCCAAGAGGACGGGGGTGGCCCATGAAAGCACGGCCATGCCTTGCACAAGAGCGTGGGGCCTCCTGCTTTGCACCGTCCTCCCCGTCTCTTGCTGTCACCTCCCTGGATGTGGTCTGCAGCAAGCAGAGAGTTAACCCCGCAAAGGGACACAGCCGTTTTGATGACCTAGTGAAAGACACCCAGGGAGAGAGAGGGAAGCAAAAGGAAGCTGACTTGGCTTCTGCTGCCAAAGGAGGAGGGTTGGCAGATGTGTGCAAAGGAGCTATCGCAGGGAAAAATGCACAGCATTGAGAAAATGAAGACCACTTAGAAATTGGACAGATTTCTGCAGTTGCGTGCTCTCCATCGCTTGTGCTGACTGTTGAAGTTTCTGCCAGAGATGGTCTTGAGATAAAAGCTGCCTCCTTGATGGTTAAAACTTCTTGTTGGATGAGCTGCACGTGGTTTTGAGTAATACTTTCTGAAATGGTTTCTTTTTTATGTCCCTCTTGGGGTTTGCAGGAGCTCTGGGCTGCAGACACCCTTCAGGTACAGGAATTCATGTTCAGCTTTCTGAGAGACCCTTTGAGAGAGATTGACGAGCCTTATTTCTCCCTGGACGAAGTAAGATCCCTTGAACTCTAGCGGGTATGGAGCAGGGTGGACTATGGTGGGACATCCCCAGTGTGCTCTGTGGGGTGGTGTGACAGCTCTGCCATCTGCCTTCGCTGCAGGGTGGTGGTGCTTCAAGCATGGCATCTCCTGTAAGCTGCAGTGCTGCAGGAGGTGAACGTGGTGGGTCTGTGTGTTGCACAAGAGCTGGCTGGTGAAGGAGATGACTTCTGGGCTCTCGTGCTGAGCATGTGCAGCTGGGAGCGCGCATCACACAGTTCATTTGGGAGAGGAAAGGGGCTGCATTTGGCTTAATGCCCCTTTGGGTCATGTAAGGATTTTTTCAAAGCAAGGAGAGCTGAAAGCGAAAGAACAAAACCAGCTGGAGATGACCGTGTCCCTGGCACTCTGGACTGATTCCCATGAAAAGGTCCACGTGGCCTTCATGAGCTGTTGCTGCTGTGTGAGCCACAAAATAAAATGCAGCACAATTTGTTTGTCTCCAGCTGGGTCAAAGGATTTGTACCCGGATACCTGGCAGAGCTCAGAGGTGCAGCTCAGATTGGTGGCAGTGCCCAACGCTGTGGTCAGGTGGCTGTTTGCCATCTTGGTTGCCTCTGGGCCAGTCAGTGCTGAGCTTAGAGAATAGCTACCTGCTTGGTAGCTGCTGACACAGAGAGTGAGATGTATGTGAAACTAAACCACAGCACCCGGCTCACCATTAACATGCTTCTGTTTCTTCCTGAGCAGTTTCTCACCTTCCTGTTTTCCAAAGAGAACAACATCTGGAACTCGCAACTGGACATGGTGTGTCTGGAGAACATGAACAATCCCCTCTCCCATTACTGGATCTCCTCCTCACACAACACGTAAGGACTAGGGATGGCTTTCTCCACCCATCCCCCTGTGCCAGGGTGGAACTCTCCTAATTCTGCCCGGTCCCGGTGATGAGTCAAGCAGACTTTTCCAAACCAAGGTCAACACGTCAGAGACCTTCCTCTTGGTGCCCCAGTCCTTCCTCTGTGGTTTAACCATCAATGTTTTGCTCAGCCGTTGTCAGCAGCACACATCTGCACAGACTCTGCTTTCGGGTCCCTGGCTGTCACTCTGGTGATTTCTTACCATTAGCCATGTCCTTTAAGGACAGATGTGACAAAAACCTGGCAGGCTGAAATTGGCCATTTTCCTTCTGTGCTCCCTGCTCCTGAGATGCAGTGGGAGCACCTTAGCCTAGATGTAAAGGTCCAAGAACCTAAGTCAGCTGAGAAGCCTTCAGGGCAGGCAGCGAGCTCCTGTCTGCCTATGAGAGCTGGTATAACCCTGCTCTTGGGCTGTTTCTACTTGGTCCAGGGGACTCTCTGTGGCACCAACACTGATATGGCTCTTTGAGGCTTATCTCAAGAGCCAGCAACAAGAATCATAGAATCATCCAGGCCAGAAGGGACCTCCAAAGTTCATCTAGTCAGTCACAGGGACACCCCCAACTAGCCCAGGTTGCCCAGGGCCTCATCCAGACTCACCTTGAATATCTCTAGGGAAGGGGCCTCAACCACCTCCCTGGACAACCTGGTCCAGTGTTCCACCACCCTTAGAGTAAAGAAATTTTTCCTAATATCCAACCTAAATCTTCTCTTCTCTAACCTCAGAGTAGTGCTTGCAGCCCCTCACAGTGGGGTCAGAGTTGAACCCCTCAGCTGGGGAGGATGGCAGGTCTGGGGGAAAGTCGCTGTCGCTATTCCTTACATCACAGAGGCAGGTCCCGATGTCCCAGCAGACATCTGTACCCGTGGTGAGCGTGTTGTTTTGCTGGTGTGTTCTCTCACATGAAAGGTACCTGACGGGGGATCAGTTCTCGAGCGAGTCCTCGCTGGAGGCATACGCCCGCTGCCTGCGCATGGGATGCCGCTGTATCGAACGTGAGTACCTGCAGCCGGTGCTGCTCCCATCACGTCGCTTGCAGTGGTCAGGAAGGCTTTGTGTAGAAGATGGGGCTGAAGGTGGACATGCCAGTGGCAGCCTTGTCACCTTGATGTGCTGAAAGGGCTGAGGTCGTTTGCTTTGCGGGACTGGGTGGTACATCTCAAGCTTTTGGTGTCCCAGAAACATCTGGAGTTTCTCCTCACTCCTTTATTACCATCCAGCGTGGCTCCCACCAGTGCGTAGTTCAGCCCACCTCATGTCCACGTCCTGCCCATATTCCAGCCTTTGGGCTAAGCTTTCCCTATGTGTCTCTTTCAGTGGATTGCTGGGATGGTCCTGATGGCATGCCGGTCATCTACCACGGACACACCTTAACCACCAAAATCAAGTTCTCTGACGTCTTGGTCACTATCAAGGAGCACGCCTTTGTCACCTCTGAGTGAGTACAGCAGGGACCTGGGCTGCAGCCTGCAGAGCTGCCTAACGCAAAGAGAGGGTAGAGCCAAGGCTGTAGCAAAGTGAAGGCCACCTTTATCCAGAGATCTGGGACGAGACCACATCCTGGGATTTGGTGGGAAGAAAGCGTGTCATCATGTTTCCCAGGAAAAGGGAGATTTCTCTCAGAAAAAAAAGTTGTGGGAAGGAAGAATTTGGGTAAACCCCAGCAGTTTGCTGGTCCTTCTCCACCCTGTGCATTGCCAGCAGCAGTGGAGACAACTTGCTGTAGGGTGGTTAAGACAGCAGAGATTGCTGTTGATGCAAACTGCTCTTTGAGGACACAGAGGCCAGGTCTTGAAGTGGAGCTCAGAAGGAATTGGTTCCATCCAGACACGGAGCTGTTTCTCAGGGCTTTTTTCCTTCTCCCAGTTTCCCTGTCATTCTGTCCATTGAGGACCACTGCAGCATTGCTCAGCAGAGGAACATGGCTCAGAATTTCAAGAAGGTCTTTGGAGACATGCTCTTGACCAAACCAGTCGATATTTCTGCTGACGGCCTTCCCTCTCCAAACCAGCTCAAAAGGAAGATTCTCATCAAGGTGAACACCCTTCCCCAGCAAAGCTTCTTAGTGGTGCGGGACCTCTTACTTCTGAAAGGCATTGGTTGGCAATGCAGGGTTGGAAATGGAGACCTGATGCTAAAAAGAACTGGAGACAAAGAGCTCTCTTGCTTCAGAGGAGCTGCTGGGAAATGAGCTGAGCAGCTGGGTGCTGCCTTTCGTGAGAGCTTGGGAGATGGTGGTATTTCTGCTGTAGGAAACACCTCTGGGAAGAGAAGGTGGGACTTTAGTGCCACGTGATGATCACGGTGGTATGGGTCTTACCTTGGGTCTTTTAGTCCAGAGAAGCCTGCTATAGCAGGCCTGTGGTTTTTGGGTTGTTCACCAGGAAATCCATGCTGCTTTTTGGGTACCTGACGTGCTCTCTTGTCCCACAGCACAAGAAGCTGGCAGAGGGCAGTGCTTATGAGGAGCTGCCCACGTCTGTAATGTATTCAGAGAATGACATCAGCAACTCCATCAAGAACGGGATCCTCTACCTGGAAGACCCCATCAATCACGTATGTTTCTCTCTGCCACTGTCACCCTGGCCCCACTCACACAGGGCTCCATAAATGACACGAGGCACTGTGCGGTGCTGGAAGGAAGGGCTTGTGGTGCAAACGACCCAAGAGACCGTTGGCCTGTCCAGTTTCTTAGGAGTCTCTGAGGCCTGGGGGAGTTTTTTTGCTGGCTCTCTCCTGTGCTCTTCCCTAGGCACCTCCCGTTGGTCCTTGTTAGAGGCAGAAGGCTGAGCTAGAGGGAGCTCTGGGCTGATGCACTGCAGCTGCTCTTGTGTAATCCCTGTAAGCCTGTTGTCTGTCGCTGCAGTAAGTCCCAGCAATGGCCTGCCTTTCTAGACCTTGGCTGCCCCTTGCCAAGTGCCACTTAACACACCTAGACGAGCGTTCTGCTTTGTAAAGCATTCATTTTCCTGCCCGCACTTAATTATACACAGTCCACTTCTTCAGCTGCTTTGCTTTGCTGAGGGTCTGCCAGGCAAAGCCATGTGTGAATGAAACAGGTTTTTGGAAAAAAGGCCAGGCTGGATGGGGCTTAGAGCAACCTGGTCTAGTGGGAGGTGTCCTTGCCCATGGCAGGGGGGTTGGAACTTGATGATCTTTAAGGTCCCTTCCAGCTCTAACCATTCTATGATTCTATGAAAATAGGGAAGTGTGATGGTAAAGCTGCATAATCATCTCCAACGTCCTCATCTCTGATACCCCCATGCTGCATCCATGCAGAATGTTTTGGGTTTGCATTGGTTTTCTCTTCCTTTGGTCATCTCCTTTTAATACATGCTGGGGGGTTTGCAGTGTGATCTGCAGCTGCTTGGTGTGGAAGACCCATTGTGCCTTTTTTTGCTACCAATAAATCCATGCTGCGGATGTGGGGGATGTCTTGGAAGCTCCTGTGACACCACTGAAATCAGTGTTGCTGGTGACTGTCCTTTGCAAACCCCATCAACCCTCACTGCTTGTGCTGATAGGGAAGAGGTGACCCCATGAATGGGTGGTGGGCCAGCTCGGTGCTTCCTCAGGGAGTCTTTTTGCTCAGAGTTTGTTTCTTTGCAGGAGTGGAACCCACATTACTTTGTCCTGACCAGCAGCAAGATCTATTACTCTGGGGAGACAACCAGTGACCAAGGAAATGAGGATGAGGAGGAGCAAAAGGAGGTAAGGGCTCCCTTGTGTGGTGGTAAGTTGTTCCCGTAGAGAAGGGGCCCGACTGCTCAAGGGGCTGAGTATCTCCATTTCCAGCTGACTTCAGGGGGGGAGATCCTGTTGTGGGAAGGGTGGGAGCTACTTCAGAAACTCCCTGGTCCTGGCTGGAAACCTCCTGAGCGGAGCAGAGCAGAGCACGGTGAGCTTGCCCTCAGTAAGCTCAGATGGTGGGTTCTCCCCCTCCCAGGTGAGCAACAGCACGGAGCTCCACTCCACGGAGAAGTGGTTCCACGGCAAACTGGGAGCGGGACGCGACGGGCGGCACATCGCGGAGCGGCTGCTGACCGAGTACTGCATCGAGACAGGGGCTCCCGACGGCTCCTTCCTTGTCAGAGAGAGCGAGACCTTTGTTGGAGACTACACGCTCTCCTTCTGGTGAGGGTCACAGGTGCCAGCCTGCTGCTCAGGGTCATTCCTTAGGTCGTCTTCATCTTGACACCTTCTTCAGTGGTGGGGTCCCATACCCTGGTGGTCCCTGAGCAGGTTTCTCCCCTTTTTCTGTGCCCCAGCACCATGTCAACTCACCATCCCAGGGGAGAAGGGTCAAGTCCCTTGGGAGCCTTGCACAGTGGGTCTCCTGTAGGGGCAAGAATGCTGTCTCCAAGCTGGAGCTGTGCCTGAGGCAGATGCAAAATCTCCATGGATGAATGTGGTTTACCTCCTCTCTCTTCTGCAGGCGCAATGGGAAGGTGCAGCACTGCCGGATCCACTCGCGGCAGGATGCTGGAAGCCCCAAGTTCTTCCTGACGGACAACCTGGTGTTCGACAGCCTCTACGACCTCATCACCCACTACCAGGAGGTGCCACTGAGGTGTAATGAGTTTGAGATGAGGCTGACAGAGCCGGTGCCGCAGACCAATGCTCATGAGAGTAAAGAGTGAGTCCCTGTATAGAGAGGGTGGGTCATGTAGTCTGGGCAGTTGGAACCCCATGGAAAACCCTGCTGCAGTCCTTCCATCCTTGCTGGGGCTCTCTGGTCCGCACTTGCTCCCCATGGTGCTCTCTCTGTCACAGCAGCCATGTGTGCCAGCTTTGTTGTTGAGATGGTTGTCTTAGAAGATCACTGGAGATAATCTTGGTTGGGATGCCCTTGCCCGTACTGCATGTCAGCAAATGGCTCTGTTCCTGCCTGTCCCACAGAAAGAAGACAGCCCTGTTGCTATGTTACATGATGATCTCTGCTCCCTGTCCTTCTTTTGAGGGTTCAGGCAGCCTTGTGTGGGCTGGAGAGAAAACCATGTGGCATGGCAGGGGTGTGGGGTGAGCATGGATGTAGAGAGGCCCGTGGACAGTGACATGTCTTTCCTTGCAAGGTGGTACCATGCCAACCTCACTCGGGCCCAAGCCGAGCACATGCTGATGCGGGTGCCACGTGACGGAGCCTTCCTGGTGCGCAAGAGGAGCGAGCCCAGCTCCTACGCCATCTCCTTCCGGTGCGTCCCGGGCAGGAGGGTGGTGGTCTGGGGTGCTGTGTTGTGTGAAAGAGCAGGAGAGAGGCCGTGAGCCTCTCCAGAGCCCTTCCAGAGCTCTTCTCTCTCCTGTCTGGCAGCTTGAGAGCCTTTAGGACCCCACTTGTCCTCCCATCATCTCCTGTTGGGAGATGGCTGTGCTCAAGAGCCTGCCCCAGGGGTACCTGGTGTCTTTATTTTGGCAGAAACCCTCTCTTGCCTGGTGCCAAGTGGCTTCTCTGTTTTTCCCACCTGCCAGGGCAGAAGGGAAGATCAAACACTGCCGGGTGCAGCAGGAGGGCCAGACCGTGCTGCTTGGCAACTCTGAGTTCGAGAGCCTGGTGGACTTGATCAGCTACTATGAAAAGCACCCGCTGTACCGCAAGATGAAGCTGAGGTACCCCATCAACGAGGAGACACTGGAGAAGATAGGGACAGCGGTAAGTGTGGGCAGCTATTGGGAGAATTAAGCCAAAGGATGATGGACAGGTCTCTTTTGAGCTAGTGCCTTGAAGTGATGTTGTGTGAGCCACCTCTGTGCTTCACAGTCCAAATCTGCTGGGGCTTCATGCTTTGTTGAAAACACTGAGATATATTGCTGTTCCTCTGATCCAACTCAGCAGGATGTGTGGGGCTTGGGGCTTTGTTTGCTGTGTGCAACATCATCTTTGGGGGATGTTCTCCCTACCTCCCACAAGGTAGGGGACCTGTTCTGCAGAGCCACAGTTGTCACCACTGGCCCTTTGCTTCTGCAGGAGCCAGATTACGGAGCCCTTTACGAGGGACGCCACCCCGGGTTCTACGTGGAAGCCAACCCCATGCCCACCTTCAAGGTACACTCTCATCACTTGGCATGAAACAACCTGCAGGGCCTGAGGGTTTAGCAAGCATCTCTTTGTTTTTCAAGAGGCATATTATTTTGCAAGCTCATTTCTAGACCATGCAGGGAGACACGCTCTAGGCTGAGCCTGCAGGTTTCCATGCTGGGCTGTCTCTTGTTCTAAACCCTGGGGAGTTCAGAGACCCATCAGTGTCTCTAGCCCAAAGGACAGTGGTTGTGCGGGGCCATACCAGACTTGTGACCTCTGGTTTGGCGTAACTGGGGCCTCAATTTGTTCTGCAAGTGTCACTAGGGTCTGGCAGCAAGGTTGGATGCCACCTGCACAGGACATGCCTCGCAGGCCCCTTCAGCAAACATGTCTGTCATCCCGTGGGCTCGTTGTCCATGTGTCCATCCACTGCCTGCCCTCATGGGACTCCTCCTCATTGCAGTGTGCAGTCAAAGCCCTGTTTGACTACAAGGCACAGCGGGAGGACGAGCTCACCTTCACCAAAAACGCCATCATCCAGAATGTGGAGAAACAGGAAGGAGGCTGGTGAGTTGGTCCTCAGACTCCTTTTTCCCTTGGGGACACAGTCAAACCTTGGTGTCACCATCCATACAAAGGTGTGTCCCCTTTTTGGTTGGGTCCATTTGGGGGTTGCCCACAAGCTGCACAGCCTCAAAGCCACATGGAACCTAAAAGCAGATGATGGAGGAGCTGCCTGTAGCCCATGACCCACAGTCCAGATGCTCATGGTGGATGCTGATGCTGCCCCTTCCCTTTCTTCCAGGTGGAGAGGAGATTATGGTGGCAAGAAGCAGCTGTGGTTCCCTTCCAACTACGTAGAGGAGATTACTGGTCCCAGCAGCTTGGAGCCGGAGCGGGAGGTGAGCTGGTGCCTGAACAGAGTGATGGAGGGTGGTGGGGAGGCATGTGTGGGTGCAGCCTCCCCATGCCCAGCTGCAGTGCCCACCACCATCCTGCCTGTGCTTCCTTCCCAGCAGCAGCTGGATGAGAACAGCCCCCTGGGAGACCTGCTTGGAGGTGTTCTGGATGTGCCCTCCTGCCAGATTGGTGAGTGCCAGGGAGGGATGGAGGAGTGGGGGGTGTTGGCACTGTTTGCAGGTCTTCTGGGCCGAAGAGCTTTGGTGTCTGTCTACCTCTAGACACTCCTGTGCCGGAGCGAGTGAATGCACGTGTGTGCTTGCCGTGCAGTGGCACGCTCTCCTGCTGCTCCCAGCAGAGGGTTCCTTGGGTTTTGGGGCTCAGTTGTGCCACTGCAGCCCGAGTACAGCCATGGAGCACCCAGGGTCATGCCAAAGAGCCGCTCCAGCACATCTGGAACCTCCTCCCCGCTAACAAGGGCGCTCAGGCTGATTTTGTAGGCTCCTTCTTCTCTGTAAGGATTTGTCCTTACTCGCATACATGTGGTCCAGGCTGTGGGCCCCCTGGACACTGCTGAGCTGGGTCCAACCTGCAGCTTCTTATTGTTCCTCTGCTTCCCAGAGGACTTTGTGCTCCAGATGGCTGTTCCCATCTGGGCACTTCAAGGGACAGAGTAAGGAAGATGCAGGAATGGGAGGAAGAGGGATTACAGAGGCCCCATGAGGTTTCTCAACCCACTCAGGATACACTCCTCATCCTCACCTGTCACTTCTTGAGCTCCGTGATTTGCCTCCAGTGACCAGAAATGGGAGCTTCTCTTAGCTGAAGAGTACTGGGGCAGCCGTGAGAGTCCCTCAGTGTCCTCTCCCTTCCTCACTCTGTGGCGTGAAGGGCTTGGCTCAGCATCTGCTTGTGACCCTGCTCTCTGCTCCCTCTTCCCACGCAGCCATCCGCCCCGAGGGGAAGAACAACCGCCTCTTCGTGTTCTCCATCAGCATGGCCTCAGTGTCACGCTTGTCCCTTGATGTGGCAGCCGACACACACGAGGACTTGCTGGACTGGGTAAAGAAGATCCGGGAGGCAGCCCAGACAGCTGATGCACGGGTGAGTCTGGAGAGATCTTGGCAGGGGAGACACCTCTTTGCCAAGCCCTGGATTTCTCAGAAGCTGAGGAGCAGGGGGAGGCCAGTGGGGAGGTGTTGAGATGGTACAACTGGTAGAGCAGTTACATAGATGATAAAGCCAGAGTAATCTTTGACAATATAGGAAGGGATGGTAGCCATGTATTGAGAAGTTCAGGCTGGACATCTGAGAATACTGGTCCATTGGAAGGGTGTTACAGCCTTGGGTGGTCGGGGATCTCCACTCATGGAGGGTTGCAAAGCTCAGCTACAAGGCCACAGCTGCCGTGCACTGGTACTGGTGCCAGTCCTGCTCCAGGTGGGAGACAGGGCCCTTCCCGTGGGTGCTTTTGTGGTGTCCCCCCATGCAGACCCAGCAGAACTGCTAGTGGTTCCCACAGGGTGGGCAGGAGCGGCCACACCAGGCCAGTGCCCTCAGTTGGTGAGCTGCTGCTCCTACCTGGCCGTAACACCTCTCTCCCTTTCATGGCAGCTCTCCGAAGGGAAGATGATGGAGAGGAGGAAGAAGATTGCCCTGGAGCTTTCAGAGCTGGTGGTCTATTGCCGACCTGTGCCCTTCGATGAAGAGAGTGAGCATCTGCTGGTCTGGTGGCCACCACAGGCAGTCACTGTGGTGTTACAGACCCTGCAGTGTGCCCCGAGGTGCTGCTTTGGCTAAATCTCAGCAAAGGGCAGGTGTTCAAAGCAAGTTGAAACTGGTTTACATGGGAGCTCTGGAAATGTCTTTCTCTGGAGGGTGGAAGTTTCTTTACACATCCCTCTGTTGCTGGAATTTGTCACCATCCAGAGCAGCTCTGAGGGAGTGGGGCTGAGGAGCATCATGTCCCTGTCACTGAGAGCGGTTTCAATGCTTTCAGCCATCAGTGTTGGGCACCTGGCAAATGCCCACTGGGGCAGAGCAGGGTCTGTGCAACCTGATGGTGGCTGAGCCGAGGGAGGAGAGGATGGTGTCAGGAAGGGGCCTGGGGTGGTTGAAGTGCCTGGAAAGGCTTACACTGTGCTTACAGCGTGCTTAAATACTTATACTATCTTCTCCCAGAGATCGGCACAGAGAGGGCATGTTACCGAGATATGTCCTCCTTCCCTGAGACCAAGGCGGAAAAGTATGTTAACAAGATCAAAGGCAAGAAGTTCCTGCAGTACAACCGCCTGCAGCTCTCCCGTATCTACCCCAAGGGCCAGCGCCTCGACTCCTCCAACTACGACCCCCTGCCCATGTGGATCTGCGGCAGCCAGCTGGTAGCACTCAACTTCCAGACCCCAGGTGAGGGCAGCAGGCAGGGAAGGTGGACATGCTCCTGGAGTAACTTCTCCAGCCACCTCCTTGCACCCCTGCTAGCCTGGCCCTGACAAATAGCAGGGGGTGTAGGAGGGACTCTGCATCAAGGAGGGGTTCTGCAGGGAGAAAGACCTGGTGTTCGTGTCCAGATGTGTGGTTGCCACAGACAAAATGTGCTCCAAGGGTTGGATTGGCCGGGGGAGCTGGGCTGGGCTGAGCCAGGAGGTTGTGGTGCCATGAGGATAGGATGAAATGGGGATGAATCAGGGAGTTCCCCGAGGTCCCTGGTGACACTCAGGGGAGGTACCAAAGGGGACGGTGCAGCCCGAGCCTTGAGACACCAGCAGGTTGCAGGGTCTGGGTCTGCTCACCTTTCCTGAGCTTCTACCCCTGTTCCTGCCATGTAGCCCAGCCGTCACCCCCCGTCCATGGCCCTTGCCAAACCTTGCTGTGACACCCACCAGAAAACCACCTGCCTCTTTTTTTTTCCTGGTGCCTTTTTCATTCCTTTTCTGAATTCAAACATCTCGCAGCAAGGGTTGGCAAATGCTGGAAGCCAGCCCAAGGAGAGCTGAAAGGAGAGGGAAGAAAAGGGGGTGAACCATGGAACACTCTGTAGTTGGGTGGATCCTGCATGAGAAAGTCACCCTGTGGTCCCACCATGTGCACAGCCTGCAGTGAGGCCATGGCACACGAGGCATTGTCAAGTGGGAGGCCAGGTCCCCTTGCAAAGGGCTTCCCACAAGGCTCCAGTGATGATCTGGCTTGTGGAAAGGGTGCAGGGTCTCCTTCTTCCATCTCCTGCCTGTGCTCTCCAGACAAGCCCATGCAGATGAACCAGGCCTTGTTTATGTCCAACGGGCAGTGTGGCTACGTCTTGCAGCCCACCAACATGCGGGATGACGTCTTCGACCCCTTTGACAAGGGCACGCTGCGGGGCGTTGAGCCGCTCTCCATCTCCATTGAGGTCAGTACCTCCTGGCATGGGAGGAAGACGGGGTTGGATCCAGGTTTGGGGTGATTTAATGGTTTTTTTCCAGGTTCCTGACCTCTGCTCCTCACCAAATCCCTCAGCCTGTCCCACACGCACTCACGGAGCTGCACAGCAGAGGCTCTGCAGGGGTATGGGATAGCTTGCCAGATAAAGCTCTGGAGGAATGGGAAGGTTGTGGTTGTGCCAAACCAGATGGCTCTCGTGTTGTCAGTGGGTGTCCCACGGGTCTGTGCAGGCATCCATAGTGGTCTCAGAGCCAAGCTGTGGGTCAGCAGTCTGGTTTGCAAGTGCCTTCAGCTCAAGCAGACCTCGGGGAGGAGGCAGTGGAGATCCTGCCTTCCCAGGGTTCTGACAACATGCACAAGGCGCAGCTCCACCGAGGCCACCTCTGTTTCGGAGTGACCTCACCTAGGAGAGCCACAGAGAGGACACCCCATCAACTCCCATCTGCACCAGTGACCCCATATCCACAGTCTCCCTAAAAATCCCTGGCACCATTTCCCTGTACCATCTATTTTCCAAACTGTTCCTGCATCCCGGGATGCAGCTGCAACCCCAGTGTCTCAAAAGTCACTGTGCCATAGCCTGTCACCTTCTCCTTTAAGAGACGGGCTCAGTCAGCGTTTTGTCCTCTGGCAAAAACTGCTCGATGTCCCCACCAAAGCCAGCTCTCAAGGATGGAGAAGCCATCTCAAGCCCAGCATGACTCAAAGCACATGATCCAGCTTTGGCAGCCTGTCCTTCCCCGGCAGGAGCAGCGTGCCGACAGCACGCTGCAGCGACATATGGCCACTGGCAAGAGGGAACTGGGATTTCTTCCTCCAGCAAGGAAGCAGGTTGTCATTTGAGTTGAGCACAGACTGTGCTACGAACAGGAGGCAGCTCCTCTTTTTCATCCTCAAGGCAAGGCAGGAGGGCTGAGAAGCTCCGTGGGAGAAGGGGGTGTCCAGCAGAGCTCTGCAGGTGGGGGAAGGTGGCTCGGCTGGAGGAGGGATGCTGTGGTCCCAGCCTGGCTGTGTAGGTGGCAGAAAGGAACCTGGGGCGGTTCAGCTGCCCTTTTTTAGGGCTTACACATCAAATTGGTAATACCATAGCAGCTTCCAGGGGTGGGAGCTGTTTTTCTACGAGAGGCAGGTTGGGCTGGGCTGGCTGTCAATGTCTCTTCTCTCTCCAATTAGCAGAGCCAGGGTGATTTATTTGGAAAGAAAACGTCTTACTATGCAAACAAGTTGGTTTTGCCTTTTTTTTTTTTTTATTTTTCCCTTTTCTCCCATCTCTTACCAAGTCTCTCCTGCTCTCTGCCCAGGTCCTGGGGGCCCGGCACCTTCCCAAAAATGGAAGGGGAATCGTTTGTCCTTTCGTGGAGGTGGAGGTGTCCGGGGCTGAGTACGACAACGCCAAGCAGAAAACGGAGATCGTGGGTGAGCAAAGGGAAGGGAAAGGGACACCCCACCACTCCTGACCATGGTGGGAGCCATGGGCAAAGCCCCCAAGCTCAGTATCAGCCCTGGCAGACAGTGAGGGGGGGACACACACAGGGCTCAGCAGGGGCCACCCATAGACACCAATGTTTTCTCATTAGCGGACAACGGCCTGAACCCTCTCTGGACCCCGAAGCAGTTCCACTTTCAGGTCAGCAACCCCGACTTTGCCTTCCTCCGCTTCGTGGTGTACGAGGAGGACATGTTCAGTGATGAGAACTTCCTGGCTCAGGCCACCTTCCTGGTGAAAGGCTTGAAGACAGGTAAAGCGCTTGGGGCGGGGGTGATGGTGGTGGTGGGGTGTATGTCATGGTGGTCCTCACCAGTTTGCTGATTTCATCAGGGAGATGAGGGGTTTCATGGGAGGAGGTTGTCAGTCCCCTGGCTGGCTCAGTCCCTCCTGTCCCCATGGCCAACCAGGGCAAGGAAGCAAGAAGACATTTGCTAACATCCCTTGAGGGGAGCTGGGGGGTGGGTGGAGAAGACCCCCTTGAGTGCCTGGGGACTGACGTGCCTGCGCCACGAGTGATGCTGGGGCTGTCTCTGCTGTAGGTTTCCGAGCTGTACCCCTGAAGAACAATTACAGCGAGAACCTGGAGCTGGCTTCCTTGCTGGTCAAGATAGACATTTTCCCTAGCAAGGTAAGGACACGAGTGTCCTGCTCCGCTTTTCCCCGCAGCAACATGGCTTTGCCTGAGTGCCTGCGGGACGGTTGAGATTCCAATGATGTTGGGATGGCAAGCACTGGGCTGGCCTCCTGCAGCGAGCCGGGGTGTTTCAGGCAGGGTCCTGCCCGGGTTGCATTGAACTCACCTGGGTAAGTCCTTCAGCAAGAGCTGGAGGAGGCAGATTTGCTGCATCCCAGACAGGAGTCTGCACTCCGGGGAAGTTACAGCTCAGCATCACAGAGCCCGGCTGCCCTGGGGCCATCCGCCTTGGCGTGAGTGGAGGGCAGAGCTGTTTCAGAGACAGATGTTCCTTTCATTTCTTCATTTAAAATGATGTTGGAGGGAGCCAGCGATATGCAGCTGCACGTTGCAAACCCCCAGACCCACACCCCCCTCCGAGCC